>CM076577.1:567874861-568474861 GCA_034641835.2 Pinus albicaulis
AAAAGTCACATTGTTTGCACAAATTTTAGTTGGGGAAGTAAAGAAATAGTATAGAGGATTACCTACTGGAAGAATTGCAGATTTACAACAGTTCCATACAAATTTCCTTTCTAGATGGGAAGTGAAAAATAATCCCCTTCAGATCCTTGCAAAATATGAGGGATTAAAGAGAGCTCCAAATTAAATTGTTCAATATTATTGAATTAGATTTAATAATGTCTACAATTCTATACTAGCAGTAATAAAACCTCCACCAGGACTATCCTTGATTCGTTTCCCAGATGGATTTGATGTTGATATGGCTTATCAATTAAGAGAAAGGAACCCACTTACCCTTGAACAAATGGAAAGAAATGTTGTTAGTGTAGAAGCTCATTTGTTGGAAAAAAGGGAAAAGTTAAGAACTAAGAGAAGAGTAACCATCAAAGAGGAACCTTCTACTTCTTCATCAGATGCAAAATTAGACAGTTTAGTTAAAACTATGGAAAGGATGATGAATAGAATGACTGTGACTGATAGAGCCCCTCCAAGAGAACCTCAAGGGGGACCTAAAATCAGAAATCCCAACTTTAGAAGACATCATCCCCAAATCAAGAAAAGGAAACAAAGAAACCAAGCTGATCAGCAACAAATCAAACCCATTTTCCAAGAAAATTTTGTTCAGGAAGAACAAGAAATTGTACAAAAATTAGAGGAAGATCAAATCAATCTCTTTGGGGAGGGAGAAACTGATGCTATTTTTCTGACCAAGGAGGAACAAGATCTTTTCTTGTTGTCTCAACATGAGGATATGCCTACAGAATCAATAGACTATAAAAAAGGATATCAAAGTTCTATCACCGAAGTACACAAGAAATACAATTTGAGAAGTAAAAACGCTGTAGAAAATCTTCCCAAAAAATCTCAAAGTGATATACCTTCTACTAGACAAAGGAAGGAAAAATATTAGAAATAGGTTTCTCAAAAGCAAGATGTAAATGTTAAGTAAATTTAAAAACCTCAACCTACTTTTAATATTGAGAATGAACTTTCAAAATTTAAAATCCCTGTTCCTTTACATTAGTTGGTAAAGAAATATGTCTATAGGAATCAAGTTGAAAAATCATTAAAAATTGAAGGAACATATAGTGTCAATGTGACTGATGATCAACCTAAATTACTATTTGGACCTAAAGTTGATGGAATTCCACAAGATGGCAGTGTTCCTCCTTTCTATGTCAGTCTGAATATCCATGATTTTATTTTGCATAATTCCATGCTAGATTCTGATGCTTCACACAATCTCATGCATAAAGAAATCATGGAAAAATTAGGTTTAGATATAACTATACCTTACAAATACCTTTACTCTTTTTATTCATATAGAGTGAAATTCCCTGGATTGATCAAGGATTTGTGTGTTAGGTTTTCTCAAATTCCAGCAAAGATTCTAGTGATGGACATTATTGTAGCTGATATTCCTCCCAAATATGGAATGATTTTGTCAAGATCATGTGGGGAAAAGTTACAAGCTACATTAAAAATGAATATGACATATGCAAGAATTCATGTTTTTGGTCAAAAAGGAAGAATGTATAGAGAAACACTAATGAAATATATGGTGATTAATCAGGACAAACCCAAAAATTATCCAGTATACTTTGTACATTCTGACATGGAATCTTTTATTTTGCACAATTAAATTTGTTTGGAAGAAGAAGATCGGGTTGCAGTTGTCAAATCAAAAGTGATAGGTGATGGAGAAGCACAAATGGGAAGAAAAGAGCAAGAACAACATGACAGATTATGGAATATGGATTTCGATGGAGCAGTAAGCAAAAAATGAGCTAACATTGGAGTGTGGATCTCAGACATGAAATCGGTTATGACTAAAAAAAAATCTTACAAACTCAAATTTGAGTGCACAAACAATGTAGCTGGATATGAAGCTTTGTTATTGGGACTTCAAAATTTGAAACAAATGGGAGCTAATAAAATCTCAATTCATGGAGATTCTGAACTGACCATAAAACAAATCAAAGGAGAATATGTAGCTAATCCTAGAATTAGATCATATAGGAATGTTGTTTTAGACTATTAATTTCTAAATATCGGAATATATTTGCTGACGCATTAGCTACTTTTGCAGGTACATGCAAAATTCCCTTTAAAGCAAGCAAAAAGTTAGAAATTAATTTCAAACATCCACCTTCCATTCCTTATAATATTAGATATTGGCAAGTATTTTATAATGATGAAAAACTTAATAATTTCCTACAAATCAAGGATGATTTTGAAAATTTAGACATTGACATAGGGCAAGATGTTGATGACAGTGGAGAAATGAATATTTTCAGTCAAACTAGTGAATATTTTGAGGAATCTAAAATAATATAACTCAAGAATAATACAATACCAAGAGGTCTTCTACCACTTAAAGAATTGTTTGACTTTAATGATGTGGCCAAAAACCCTCAATTTAGCCAACTAGATTTGAAGTATAAGATTGCAATATAGGCACTGAAGAAAATCCAAACATTGTTAAACTTTCAAAGTCATTATCTCCAAAATAAAAACAAAAGTAAATTTATTTTTTTAAGGAATATACAGATTCTTTTGCATGGGGATATCCAGACTTAAAGGTTTATGATAAAGCTATAATTCAGCATACTATCCCTATAATGGAAGATCAAAATTTTTCCTTGTGAAGATTCAATCCTGTCTTATTGCCTTTATTGAGAAAAAATGTTAAGAAACTATTTGATGCAAATATCATAGTGCCCCTCCTATTTTCTAAATGGGTATCAAATTTGGTTCTAGTCAAGAAAAATTCCGGGGAAATAAAATTATGTGTGGATTTTAGAAACCTGAATAAAGTCTCACTTAAAGACAATTACCCTTTGCCAAAAAAGGATCATATACTTCAAAGAGTAGCTGGATCAAGAAGAATTTCATTACTAGATGGTTTCTCTGGTTATAACTAGATATTGGTGCATCCATATGATCAAGACAAAACAACTTTCACAACACCTTGGGGAACATTTATGTATGTCAAAATCCCTTTTGGGCTAATGAACGCCGGAGCAAGTTTTCAAAGAGAAATGGATATTCCATTTTTAGATGAAAATATATATTTACTGTTATATGCTTATATGACATTACTATTTTCTCCAAGTTTTATGAAGGTCATTTGCATCACTTGAAAATTGTTTTTTAGAGATGTAGAAAATATGGCATATAATTAAATCCAAAGAAATCTCTTTTTGAGAATGGAAGAGGGAAAGTTGTTATGCCATATAATCTCAAAGGATGGCATTAAAATTGATCCTAGAAGAATTGAAGCAATCATGAAAATTTATCCTCCAAGAAATAAAAGGAAGTGCAATATTTTATTAGTAGGATAAAGTTTTTGAGAAGATTCATGCCTAACTTGGCTGAGCTTTTAAGAGCCATAACCAATATGTTGAGAAAAGATACTGAAATAAAATGGAATACAGAGGCGAAACAATCATTTGATGAAGTAAAACAAGCATTGACTCGGGCTCTTGTATTGATTAGTCCAGATTATACCAAAGACTTCATGATATTTTCTTTTTCTTCAGAACATACTATTGATGCAGTGTTATTATAGAAAAATAAATAAGGACATGAGCAACTTATAGCCTTTTTCAGCAAAGGATGAAGGGATTCCTCTTTAAAATATAACATTATGGGAAAATAAGTTTTTTTCTTTAGTCAAGGCCTTAAAGGATTTCAGAGCGTTTTTTTTCATTCTCGCATAATTGCTTATGTCCCGAATGTAGTAGTCAAAGATTTCCTCACTCAGAATGATCCAGATGGAAAAAGTGGTAAATGGAATCCTGGAATATGATATTGAAATAAAACCAACAAATCTTATCAAAGGTCAAGGATTGGCTAACATAATAGCTCAGCCAAATTTCCACGCATTAGACATAAATTTTATGGTTGCTCTAGATGAAGAGGAAGGACTGGCGACTCAACAACTCTCAGAAAAAAATTTCTACTTTCCCCTGGTATTCATATATTGTCTATTTTTTGCAGAATTTACAAGCCCCTCCTGGTTTGACAAATACCAAAGCAATATTTCTTAAATTGAAAGTTGTAAAATTATGCATCTAGATCAAGCTTGTATTGGAAAGATGTTGGTGTTATTTTGCTTAATTTTCTACTGAAATATGAATCTGATACGATAATGAATGAATTTAATGAAGGAGATTGTGGAGGACACTTGTACTGGAAGTCCACAACAAATAAAGTTTTAAGGGCAGGTTTTTATTGTCCTACCTTTTTTGTTGATATTCATAAGAAGGTATCAACTTGTCATCAATGTAAAATTTTTGAAGGAAAAAGGACACTCTTTTCTTTACCTTTGAAACCCATTTCAGTTGAAAATCCTTTCCAATAATGGGGATTAGATTTCATAAGTGAAATCCGTCATAGTTATTCAGCTCAACATAAATGGGTCTTGAATGCCATTGACTACTTCACTAAATTGGTTGAAGTCGTTCCAGCCAGATAGGCAACACATTCTGTAATCATCCATTTTTTATAAGGTAATATACTATCCATATTTGGTTGCCCACACAAAATAATCACTGATAATACTGTTTCTTTCAAATCTAAAAAGCTGATATATTTTTGCAACAAATACCACATAGTGTTAGGACATTCTACTTCTTATTATCCTCAGGGAAATGGGTTAGTTGAATCTTATAATAAGTCTATGGTCAACATAATAAAGAAAATATTGCAGGAAAATAAGAAATCTTGGCATACAAAGTTGGTTAATGCTCTATGGGTTGACGAGATTAGTACAAAATAGTCAATTGGAATGTCACCTTTCCAGTTGGTTTATGGAACAATTGTAATTTTTCATGTTTCTCTAGGTATTCCAGTGCTAAAATTTTTGCAGTATATAGATCTAGAACCAAATGACGCATAGAGAAGATTAAACGAGAAGATACAATTGCAGTAAAAAAGAGAAGTCTACAATAAACCACAAGTCATTTAGGATAAAATAGAAAATACTCATGATAGGAGAATCAAATCATATGATTTCCAGCTAAATTATATTCTTCTAAAGTGGGATGCAAGAAATGAAGACAAAGGAAAACATGGAAAGTTTTATAATCTATGGAAAGGCTCCTACAAGGTTGCAGCTGTCAGAGGAACTCATGCATTTTTTTTAGAAGATCTAATTAGAGAAACCATGTTAGGAGGGACTGTTAATGGTAGGTTTCTCAAACATTACTTCACTTGAAACTCAGTTGGTCACAAAACACTTCATTGTATATATAGTTTTTTTATTTCAAATATTGCAAGTGTGAAAGGAATTTCATCAGGAATTGAAGCCCGCAGAGAAGGCCCTACGCTTTTGGTGAGTCACCGGTAAGTAGTGTAGTTATAAAGTAAAAGAAAAAATACCCAATGGATAAAGGCTACTGACCTACAGTGCTATCGACACATCACAGGGAGGTTTCCATCCCCTTTGGAGCCCCAGTTAAGATCCAAAAAAATGAAATAAAAGAAAAGAAAAACAAAATGAAATAGGGGATATATATATATGTGTGTGTGTGTGTGAAAGAACAAAATAAATAAAAATATGAAAAAATAAAGAATAGCACCAATGAGTGAGCTAGCTAAAATGCCACTTCAATTTCAAAAAATAGATATATACTTAAAAAAATAAAAAATAAAATGATCAAAAACCCTTAGAAAAAGTGAAATATGTTATGCTAGTTCAAATGCCACATTAATTTGTTAGATAAACTGAGTTTAATTAGTTAAATTGCGGAGTTTAATCGTGATTAACTTAGTTTTAATAAAGTTATTTTTTCATACAATTGTTTTGTATTTTTGTAATAAACTTTGTGCTATGATCCAAGGTCATGATCTATGTCACCTAGAACAATGACTCCTGATCAATTCGAACTCCCCTTGCCCCTTTGTCGTTTAATCAAGAAGGGGGGGGGGGGGGTGTTCGAAAAGCGGATTCTCACAATCTTTCTTTTAAAACGTATTGTCCCCTTGTTAACTTTGGAACCCCCCCCCCCGCACACCGAAATCCACCTCCCTCCTTCCCACCTTAAAACAATGGTCAACCCAAATATCCCCCTGTCCACTAAAATCCCACCAAGTATCATCCCCCTCTCCACTCAAATCCCACCAAGTTTCATCCCCCTCTCCACTCAACTCCCTTCGAGTATCAACCCCCTCTCCACTCAACTACCGCCAAGTGTCATCGCCCTCTCCACTCTTCTTCCACCAAGTGTCACATCCCCCCTCCCCACACACTTATCATTAACTGTTAATTATCCATTCAGAATACAATCGTTGTGTAATTAATGTACCCGCTCCATTAAACAAATAATTTTAATGTTAAATGATATCGCTCTTAAATAAAGAAAAATATTATTTAGTTTCCCTTTCCTTTGCTATTCTTTGACATTAAATGACTCAAATCTTTCACTGCAACCAGTTATCAAGCCAACATTTTTCATCTGACAAATTCTTAGGTAATTACAGTGTTTTATTTTCATTTCCTTTTCCAAACATGTCTTTAAAGGGTAAATCAAAAGTCACAAAGGAAAAACCTCTGCTTCCCCATGTAATTGACCTAGACCACCAGCCCTTAGTAGATCAATAATATAAAATAACTGAAACCAATTGTGAATTCAATCTCTATTAACTTCACAATTGGTTAAAAAAATATATGTTGACCGCAGTGACGAATTGTGTTTGTGGGACTCCTTCGTACCTCAATTTGTATTTCCTCAAACCTATCAATTACCAGAATTTGTCTCATAGTGTCATTTTAGGTACATACCCAATCAAAGAGAAATTTTAGCCCAAAAAAATGATCTTCCTTTTTAAAATTACCCCTGGTTCCATATGTCAAATGCTTCCGATCCAAAATTCATCCTCTCTGAAACCCTTTTCAGTAGATTCCCTCATGGAACTCTACAAAAACCGAATTTTCCCGATAGAGCCAAAATCTTCAAGATATTTCTACCTGAGTGTTACACAACATTTTTTCACCGTCCCTGCAATCCATTTTCCCGCATATTGGAGGATCATTCCCATGACTTATGAACAGTTTCATACTCTGAAAACACCTTCTTTGCATCCTTCTGCATAAAGACATCATTTCTCCTATTGAACATTTCCTCAAAAAGGCACACAAAACCTATGTTTTGGCCTTGGCGCGGATAGCCAGTTCATCCCTCACGTCAATGTGGAAGATTTTCACTAGAGCCCATGCCACCTGGCGCTCTGTCTCAGTGTAGTGCCTGTGCCAGCTATTTTAGGAATGTCTTTTAACAAATAGAGGTGGAAGTTTTCTTCTAACTACCTCAGGGATGACTCATTAGAAGTGGTTAAGTTGATGAGCCACAGATCTCTCTCTTTAGGCAGTGGTTTTTACCTCCCATGGAACATTCCTTGAAGATAGGGCTCCCTTCCATGATTATAGGGATCCTAACCTCTCCCTCTCCCTCTATATAAACAGGCCTTCTCCCTTTATGAAAGCTAGCTGAACAGATAGCCAAGGAGCTGAACTTGGAAGAAGAAGACTATAGCTGAGTAATTGCCTTTGAGAAGGTAGAACCAAGGAGAATTCTGTAGAGAGAGTCCCATCTGAATTCCTGACGAGCCTTTATGAGACATGCTCCACTTGAACCCTACTGGAGGAGATCACAACGTTGAAGCTTAGTTGTACTCTTCCTTCCATTTATTAATATACTCGACTATGGTGTTGGTTCCATCGTTGTGTTATGTTGTTTATGTAATGCAATTGATTTAGTCCTCTTTGACTAAATGATAGTTACGAATGTGAATTAGTATGTTGTATATCATCGTTGTTTATTGTGTGTGTGGAGGTGTCTGAGCATGAAAGTGAGCGGATCGTGATCTGTCAAACCAGGAGCGAGGAGCGAGCCACTCTTTTCGACGACAACAACAGCATAGGATCTTCGGTAAGTCATCTATCAAATCTTCATCCATTCGTTAACTAGGAATCAATATTATAGCTTGTCTTGTTTGTGGCTAGACCCGCTCTAGGGCTAGTGGGATCGCCTCTATCCACAGAGGGGATTTACCTCACCAACAAATTGGCGACTCTCCTAGGGAGCAGTGCGAGTTTTTATTTCACCCATTAGGTCTTCTTTTGGTCTTTTCTTTCTTGTTTTGCCTTTTCTGATTATTCTCCTAAGTCCAAGAGGCTTGTTCAGCCCCAGAGGATCAGATCTGACCTCTGTTTTTCAAAATTTTCCTTTTACCTAAGGTAATTGGCTTGGCACATTTTCTGGTCAGACAGTCATGCCAGATGGCACTTGTTGCTAGTTTTGTAACCGCGCCATCTCCTATTTGGCACTGATTATAGCCAAACAGTCACGCCAATTCCTGTAGTTTTTATGGTTTGCTTTGTTTTGGAGTTTTTGGGTCAATGCTTGTGCTTCTGGGTTATTTTAGGTATGCATTGAGTGCTTTGGGATGGTTTTTGATTGTGATTGGCTTCATTCCTTTACTTGTTTTTCTGTTTCCTATCAGCATCATAGCCTTAGGGTTGTTAAGTGCTTTGGTATGCTGAGCCTCCTATAGGAGTTGGAGCCCTTTCGTTTCACAGTCAACTTCATTCCTTGTTTGATTGCATTTAGCCCCCTTGATCCATTTGAGTGATTGCATTGGTTGAATGATTCTTGCCTCTTTCATTCAGTTTTGCTTCTTGTCACTCCAAGCATAGATCACACTGCTTGTATGGGTCTGTTTCGAAATCTTTCTTCGATGTGAGAGATTGCAACATTGGTTTGAGTTTGGCTTTGTTTGTTTTGAGTTGATTGAAGTTATTTCGCTTCAACTCTCGCATTAAAATTCTCAAACTAGTGTTTTGGTTTTTTTTTCATGTCATTTAGTGCATTGTTTGCTCTACTGCATTGAAAAAAAAATAAAATAAAATTGTTTGCATTCTTGCTTGCATTGTGAAATTGGAAGTCTTTCGCATATCTAGCAATGGACAATTCTAAGAAAGATTTCTCATTTTCATTACCTTGCATCAGATACTGTAGTGGATGTTCCGCGTGTTCTCATTATTTGCTATCACTTGAAAACTCTTAAATTTCTCATAGATAGCTTTTCATCGAACAAAATGGTATTTTTTGGCATGTAGCTTGCATTTAGGGATTTGTGAGATCCAACATTCGGTAGGACCTTGGAATTGAAATGTAAATGCAAGATCAACTTAAAAATTACTCAATTAACCTAAGGCAACATTGAAACCTAACGAAACATTTAGTGGTCTAAGTTAGAGACGTGTTCCAGTGTCTTTAAACCTATCAGTTGTCGCTCGGCATCTGGCTTCAGACATCACTAGTAGGACTTGTGCTCCCCGTACTGTCGAGTGTATAAAGGGAGACCCCTCTAGGTTGCAATTCTTTTATCCGTAGGAAGCCGAGTCTGCCGCCTTGTAACCGTGATACACCGAACACAGCATTCGGGGAGACTACTTACACGTACGTCAAGTCCTTGGTCATTTCTTCTTTCATTTGATCACCAAGGTGTATATGGAAGTTCACGGAAACCTGGTACACCCTTCTACCTAGACTACTAGAGCAGTCATTTTCGATCTTCACTGACTCCATAAATTTGAAAAGATCATCGAGCACTTGTCCTTTCATGCTTTCTTAAAACTGAAAGTGACTAGAGTCATATTTTTCTTGTTTCTTGACTCTTAAAACATGAAACAACAAAATTTTGGTTTCAATGTGGTAAAATAAACTACCTACGATTACATGCCCATTAAAGTTTGATCACTTGGCCTGTCTTTGTTTGCCTTGGTTTTTATCTAAGGGTCTTCATTTTCGATCTCTTTTATTTTTCTAGCGTGCTACAATCACAGTGGCGGAACCATCAGTTTCATCCAGCAGTAGTCCTTTCTTGGACGATTCATCTGAAACTTCTCAAACCTCTAGGTCTGTGGAGCTTCAGCAGCCTATTCTCCCGTCAGAGTACCCCTTTGGAGAACCAGTTGAGTTCAATTGGCCTCTTTCAAATGCTTGGTTTGGGTTTGGGGTTTGGGAACACTTTCCCCCTCTCACATTGGGATCACCATTTTTGGCTGCTATCATACCTCCTAGTCCCCGTAGTCTTTTAAAATATCTCACGGTGGATTCAGACATGGACTCTTCTGGTCCTATTGGTAGTGAGGGGATTCCTGTTTCTGATGAAGAATACCAACTCTTTCCGGAAAACATCCCTCAATATTCTACTCAATCTTCACCATCGGTGTCACTTCCAGCCGGATATAGATCTTTGGTTCAGATTATGGCCAGTATTGCCTCCATGGTAGCATCAACTCCATCAAGGGGTCCAGTCCTTCCATCATTAGGGATGTCGCCAATGACACTTGTCTCGTCAACACCTTTTGTTACATCTATCCCAACTAGGCCTACTGTCTACGTGGCCGTGTCGGTACCGGTTGTCACCACTCAGCCATCAGGGGTTTCGCCTTTGGTAGAGACTTCAATTTCCATGGCAACCCCCAACGACCTGTCTTTTGAGGAGCATTGGCTGACTACTCAGTAGCAGAGCTCCCAGACTTACCAGTCCCCTCAGGATTCTGGTGAGACTTATCTTTCTCATTATGATGTGGTCGGTAACCCCATTTATACCTTTTGTCTCATTATGATGATTACGGTAATCCTATCTATTTGCCTGCTTCGAAATCTTATCAGTTCCTTTATGGTTTTAGACCTACCTTGCCTGTGCAACCTTCTAACCAAAAAGGACAACCCTTTCAGGGACAACCTTCGGTTCAGTAAGGGTATGCTTTCAACCCACAAGGACAACCCTTTTAGGGACAACCTTTGGTTCAGCAAGCGTATATTTATAACCCACAAGGAAAACCCTTTTAGTGACAACCTTCGGTCCAGCAATGATTATTTGATGATCTGCAAGGACAGTCTTACAATCCACAAGGCCAACCTTCACAAGGTCAGCCTGTGATCCAACTTGGGCAACCTCAAGGACCTGTTGGGCAACTGATATATCAACCAGTGCCTTCATATGATCTTGGGGGGCAGATTTATCCATCTCAAGGGAAACCTTTCATGCAATCTCAACAGCCATATCTTCCAATCGGTCCAAATGTTGCGCAACCAAGGCCATCTTATGGTCCTTCTCTAGGTCAACCCAGCCATCAGGTACAACCTGGCCCATCGTAGCTAAGGCCATCTTATGGTCCTACTCCAGGTCAACCTAGTCATTAGGTACAACTTGGCCCATCGTAGCCATCAGGCCAACCTGCTCCGCAGGGGCAACCTGGTGGCCCCCATCAGTCAGGTCAACCTGCTCAGCAGGGAAAACCTACACAGACATTTCACCCTGCTCAACCGCCGCTCTACTCTACACCACAGTCGGGTCAACCAGTGCACCTGACTTATCCAGCTCAACAGGGCCCTACTTATTAGCAGCCCGTTCGACCCCAAGGCGCTTATTACCCTCGAGGTCAATACCGATCGGTTTAAAATGCACCTCAATGTTTTTCTTATTACCCTCAGCCGCCAGGCTATACTTACATTCCATAGAAAAATATTTATGTTGCTCAATCAGGACCTTCATATACTTAGAATAAGTATTCTGGTCCTCAACCTTCGTATCCTGGTCCTCAGCTGCCATATCAGCTGAACTATCTGGCTCATACCCCTTATGGTCTGAATCCTTCGGGACAAAACCAATGGGGGTAGAATTACACTCAACCAGGATGGAATTTGGGTACTGGTCCTTATCGAGGACATGCTATGCCTTTCAACCCTCAATTACCCTTTCTTGCCACGTTGGAATTACTGGATGTGTCCAAACTAACGAATGATCCAATCCTTCATAATCCATATTGGCCTCTAGTTCCAACCAAGATTCCTGGTGATTACCCCAAGTTTGAGGGAAAGGCTATAGAATACCCCCAAGCACATGTCATGACGTACCATTTATGGTGTTCTTCGAATTCTTGGGTGGATGAATCTATTCGAATCTGTCTTTTCTAGCGCACTCTCACTAGAGCTGCTGCTAAGTGGTACATCGAGCTGTCACGCAGTATCTTTCAAGATTTAAACTCTCTTGCTATGGCATTCCTTACTCATTTCCAATTACCGGTTCATTATGAAGCCAGGAGGCACCTCCTAACATCCTTGAAATAGGACCGGGCTACCCATATCTCGGACCACATTAATGAATGGAGACGTTGTATTCGTTTGATCAAATTCGAGATCCATGATCAGCTTCTTACCCATTGGTTCACCACCTCTTTTGTCAATCAGATTGCAAAAGATATAGCCATGGGGGCATGTGTTACCGAGGAACAGGCCATTGCTCGTGCCTAGTACCTTGATTTAGTGTACTCTCAAACGAGAATTTTGTATGATATCTTAACCGATGCCCCGCAACCTGGGACTTCTAAAGAGCTGGCCACCCCATTTGTTGATGACATTATTGGTTCCATGTCTCAGACTTCATGTAATTATTTCAACACTGGGAAGCAAAAATCAAATCCTTCCAATGATTCTACTCCTTAGCCTACCTCGGATTCTGGAAAAACCTCGGAGGTCAACGCCATTCAGGCCAATCCTGCGGACAAGACATCCAAAGGGAAAAAGAAGGGCAAAGGCAAGGCCAAAGTCGATGCCCGAAAACTAGAGTCATCTAAACCTCGTGCTGATGATGGTTCACAGCGCAAGATGAAGTATCCCTGTCTGATTTGCGATGAGGAACACTACACTAAGGATTGTCCTAGACATGCCAAAGTTAGTAAATCGCTTAAAGGCACTAAGGGAACTCTGGCTGTCCTCAAAGAACCTTTTCTGTCTCAACAAACACAGATGGTCGAGAAACCTACGCCATCTGCATCATTTGTTTCTCAAGTGTTTATGGTGAATGGTTCTGCACCCATTTCCATTGATACTTGGTCGAAAGATTATGCTGGATCACATTAGGCAGTTTGGAAAGAGATCGTTGATGGTCCTCCTCCCCCACCTGCCTCTGGTCCTCTTGAGATTGAAAGGCCTAGTGCTGAACCTGTTGTATGGCCACCTTCTAAAGGTGTTCTCTGGAAATATTCTTATAATCCTAATGCCTGTGCTACTCAGCATTACAGTATTGTTGAGGATTTAGCACAAGCACCATCCATGATGTCCATGTTGGAAGTGCTTCAGATTTTTCCATCTCAACGGAAAGCGTTATTATCTGCAATCGACAGGAAGGATTGATCCGGCTGATTCTAGCCTTCTCTCTTTCGATTTAGAGAATTTCATCCCCCGACTTCCGCACCAGATTGTGCTTGTCATACAAATCAGCATTAATGGGCTCAATATCCATAGAGCTGTTGTGGACGAAGGTGCATCCACTTGTGTCATTTCATCTGCTTGCTAGAAGGCTATTGGCTCTCCAACCCTTACTTCGTCACCCAATGCCCTTGAGGTGTTTGATGGAAGGGAATCGAAACCCTTCGGTGTTATCGCCATCTTGCCGATCATGTTACAAGGAAATACGGTCAATGTCAAAGTAGAAGTAGTTGACGCTAAACTCAATTACAATCTTCTACTCGGTCGCAGTTGGACTCACATTATGCTGTGCATTTCGTCCACCCTTTTTCATCTTCTAAAGTTTCCACATGAGGGAAAAATCATTATTGTCAATCAGTTGTCGTTCTTTACCTTGTCTTCTGATAACAATGTTCCATACATGGATCAAATTCCTTCTCCCCTCGACAGCATAGGGCCAGGTATTTTCAAAGACCCCACCCTCATGGGTATCTTTCCCCTTCTGCCACCAAATATCATTCAAGTTAATATGATCTCTCGGTCGGATAACCCATGGATCGTCCCTTTACCTGAACAGGTTGATTCATTTGGGGATTCGATGCCACTTACTCCAATTGAAATCAATTATTGCGAGCTTGTAGCTGCATTAGATTCTTCCCCTTCAGAAGATGCTCCTTTGAGCATGTCTCTCGAAGTTTATTCTTAATCCCCTTGGCTCGGTGATGCAGATTCGGCTGATCCTTTGAAAGAATTATTTCCATCCGATGAATCCATCGTGGAAACCATGTCTCTCGAGGACTTACCATGGAGCGATGGGCATCATCATTCCTCGTTTATGCCTGGCCTCGGGGAAATGTCTAACTATATTGAGTGTTTTGCATCTCAAGTTCCTTCTTCACCACTTCAAACGCCTATCTTGACTCATGACGTCTTCACTGAAGGTAACTTGAGTAAAATCACCCAGATGATTCCTATCAAAATTTCCATGAAACTGGGAGTTGTTGAGAACATCCATGTCAGAGTCACTTGTTCTTCCGATGAAGTCCAAGTGTACACTAGCCTCTTTCGTGAATTCTGTGATGTTTTTGCCTGGTCTTACGAAGAGATGCCTGAAATCAATCCCAATATTGTGGTGCATGATATTCCCACCTACCTCGGTGCGAAGCTTGTTCGCCAGTGTCTTCATCCTGTGCATCCTCGGAAATTCGCCACCATAAAAGCTGAAGTTGAAAAACTTCTCAAAGCGGGTTTCATTTATCTGATTCCTCTGACAAAGTGGGTTTCTAATATTGTTCCTCTAGATAAGAAGTAGGAAAAAATTTGTGTCTGTGTTGACTATCATGAAATTAATCAGGCCTGCCCTAAGGATAACTATCCCACCCCTTTCATCGATCAGATCATTGATGATTGTGCGGGGAGTGAGATTTTTTCCCTTATGGACAGATTTTCTGGCTATAATCAGATCAACATTCTCCCGTTCGATCAACACAAAACTGCTTTTATCGTTCCTTGTGGAACATTCGTGTATAAGAAACTCCCTTTCGGCTTGAAGAACATTGGGGCTACGTTCCAGTGCGTGATGTCTTATGCCTTTCATGATATTCGTCATATTTTTCAACCATACCTAGATGACCTTCCGGCTCATTCAACTGTGCGAAAATACCATTCAGACCATCTCCGCCAGATCTTTCTTCGTTGTAGACGCTACAACATTCAGCTCAATCTGCATAAATGTGTCTTTTGCGTCGATTTTGGTAGAATTTTAGGGTTCATCGTATCCAAAGACATAATTCATCTTGGTCTGCTTAAGGTTGAGGCTATTGTTAATCTCCCCTCTCCATCCTCGTTACACCAGCTCCAGAGTCTTCAAGGGAAAGCAAATTTCTTACGACGTCTTATCCTGAACTATGCCGAAGTAGCCAAAGGGTTCACACGACTTTTAAAATAGGACGTCCATTTTTGTTGGGATGAGATTGCTCAAAAATCTTTTGATACGCTTAAGATGTTTCTTGTCAATGCTCCTCTATTATGTCCTCCAGATTATTATTGTGATTTCACCCTATCTCTATCTATCGCCTTTAGTACGATCGCCATGGTTTTGGTTCAGGATGATGATGAGGGTAACGAGCATGTTATTTACTACTTGTCTTAAAACCTTCTCGACCCTAAAACACGTTATGCACATGTTGAGAAGTTAGCACTGGCTACAGTCCAGGTCGTTCAGCATTTTCATCATTATATCCTTTTACGGATGGTCACCGTGATTTCTGATTGTAACCCCATGACCTATATTCTATCTCGACAGTTGCCGGGGGGCAAGTACATGAAGTGGATTGTTATCCTCCAAGATTTTGATTTGGAATTATCTACTGCCAAATCAAAGAAATCACTCGTTGTCATTGATCTAATTTTTTCTCTCCCCGCCGACTTTGCCCCTTCTTATTCCGAGGATCATATTTTGGATGAAACTCTTTTCTTGATTAGCACCCTCGATCCGTGGTACGGTGATATCATTGTGTACGTCTAGAATTCTACTTTTAGGTCTGATTTGATGAAAGATGTTCGACGCCGCATTCGGCATCAGTCACAACCCTATCATATTGTCGGAGATACCCTTTATCGTGTTGGAATCGATTTCGTGCTCCGCCAATGTCTAACCCTCGAGGAAGCTAAGAAAGTTTTAAATGACTGCCACAATGGTGCCTGTGGTGTTCACATGTCTATTTATGCCACTGCATAGAAGATCCTTCATGCTGGCTATTTCTGGCCGTCCATTTTTAAAGATTGCATTGTCGCAGTACGCAAATGCCATGCATGCCAGCTATATCAATGCAAAATGCGTGCGCCACCTATTCCTTTACACCCTATCATTACCGTTGGTCCTTTTTCCAAATGGGGCATCGATTTTATGACATGTAACCCTCGCTCAGTCGGGGGGCATGCCCATATCATTGTCGCCATTGATTATTTTACAAAATGGGCCAAAGCAATGCCTACAATGGCTGTGAACAATAAGACAACAGCACAATTCATATTCAATCATGTTATTGCTTGGTTTGGTGTCCCTCAAGCCATCGTATTACCCTCAAGCTAACGACTAGGTTGAAGCTGTAAACAAAGTTCTCGTTACGATGCTTAAACAAACAATTGGGATCCATAAATTAAATTGGCATCTCATGTTGTTTTCAGCTCTATGGGCTTACCAAACGTCGATTAAGAGTGCAACCGGATTCACCCCATTTCAGTTGGTGTACAATCTAGAAGCTACTCTTCTGATTGAGTGTGAAATTCCTTCACTCAAATTAGCTATAGAATTACTGCCTAATACTTCACCTGAGGAAGATCATCTCCGCTATTTAGAGAGATTGGATGAAACTCGTCACTTAGCTGCTTTGGTCATCGAAGCACAAAAGAAGCGAGTCAAAGCTCACTTTTACCAAACAGTTTCCCCTCGTTCTTTTATCGAAGGCGACCTCGTTCTCCTATACGACCAAGCTCATGATAAGCTGGGGGCAGGTAAATTCCAACCCATGTGACATGGGCCCTACATCATCAAACATGTGTTACAGAATGGGTTTTATGAGCTTATTGATTATGAAGGTTATCCCTTAGCATAGCCTAGAAATGGGTTGTATCTGAAAAAATATTATGCTTGAGTCATTCATGCATGATAGGTGTACATAGGTGATTTATTTTCATTTTTGTACATGTTTAGGTTTGATGTGCTTTGTGAGATTTTTTGTGCTTATTTGGTCTTTCTAGTTCTGCATATTTCTATTACCCCTTACGTCGTTTTTGCGGATGGTGCTTCTCGTAGTACCAGGAGCTCGTCTTCGGCAGCCTGGGTAATTTATAATCCTGCTGGTGAGTTGATTAACCTACAAGATATTTGTCTAGGACAAACAACAAACAACGTCGTTGAATATAGTGTTGTTGTGGAACTATTAACCGAGGCAGTTAACCTCGGCATATGCACATTGCTTGTAAATCTAGATTCACAGCTTGTTGTTCTTCAACTTAATGTCATTATTCAGTTCGAAACCCATGCATTTTGAGATTGTATTTACGTATTCGTTTACTTGAAAGACATTTTTATTTCATCACATATCAACATATACCAAGACAAATGAATACGTTAACTGATGCAGTGGCTAACATTGTATTAGATAGACATTTGTGCAATTTATCAAACATCATCATATGTAAATAGACCCATGCAGAAAATAGATGTATATATATATCGATTGTTTGCAGCATGTGCATCATAAAAATCAAAAAAATATATATGTATGTTTCAGTTACATCCCAAGAAGACATGTCTCTCAAAAAATATGTGGAAATAAAAAGCCTAGGTGCCAAATCAGCGTGGTGCTCATGATAGCACGTCACCGCCCGTACCAACTACCTCAGCAAGTAGTGGATATGACTCGGCACCCCTACATTATGCCTCTGATAGGCCCAGGGGACATCATCCAGGCGATCATAGTCCCGGATCCCATGGGCGATCCCCTCCAGATTTTGTACTATCTCCTCCTCGCCGCCCTCGCCATGAGGATCGAAATCGCGAGTTTGCCTTGCTATCGGTGACATACCTACAGGCCTCTCTAGGAAAACATTTGCATACATATAATATTAACTATCAGAACATGCATATATACCAAAAAATCATAAACTCATGAAAATAAAAAATGAGTCTCACCTAGCTCTTCATCCCAATCCTCTCCCTCTGGGAGCGGGAGGTCTGGATCACTAGTGAAGTTTGTGCCAGAGTAAGGAAAATCCTCCACGAAAATCAGTTTTCGTCAGAGCCAATAAAAAAATCTAGCCTCCAAGACATCTGTTTTCCACCCCCTGCTCTAGGCATCAGCTCAGCCCATCGGGCCATCCGTGGTTCTTTGGGTGGTGGCATCGGAACGATGACCTCCTGATGCTGGAATATCGATAGTCATTCTAAGAAGAACGATACCAAAATGGATACATACCCAAACTTCTTCAGTTTGGTCTTCTTGCACTTGGTTAGCTGTCGCTTGATGTTAATAGTCACGGCCTCTGCCCAGTTGTAGAGAGTCGGGGTCAGGCAGTCTACGGCAAGAAGCAGTTGTGTCTTTGTGGCCTCATGTGTTGCTTGTGATCCTGCAACCCGCGTGATAGTGTGCAACACTAATTTTAGTGCCAGATCTGGGATAGTTTGGATATCAACCTTCCCGCTCCCTGTTCCTTTACGTGCCCCTCGGCACACTCTGTCGATCACCATCCCCATACTCTCTCCAGAGGGACAGGTACCAATCAGCATAGGGACTGCACCTCTTTGTGACAATCTAGTAATAAAATAGACATCAGAAACTTCAAGTTCAAGTTCCTGATCTCGAAGAACAAACTTTTTTTGATCCTCGTCCCAAATGCTTACCAAATATTAAAGCAATTCCGGTGGAGCCCAGAGGCACAGTGTGAGGAAGAATTTCTTTAGCCCACAGTCTTTGAGGGCGTTCATGCATTGCTCATTCTCCATGGCAAGTTCATCCTCCTCACTATGTTCTCTCTCTTTCCACTCAATCACCATTTTTTCTTCTTGGTACCTGCAGATTGGTCATATGAGCATTTTTAGTCTACTTAGGCATCAAAAGTTTCAAGAAATTGACTTCATTTTTCTCAAATTCATGCATATTTTTGGGTTGTTTGGTTGGCGCGACTGTTTTGCTAACAGTCGCGCCAATGGGCACACCCTTTGTGTAAAAAAGGGGCGATTGGAGCAGGTCCGTGCCCGAAACCCGCGCCAACCGTGATGCCCTAGTTTTGGAAAATCCTCCCCTAAATGATTCAAAATGAAAAATTCAGGTAATGAAATATAGCTTAAAAGATGGCAAATGGCGTCGGATCTTGCCTGAGACTGACGGAATCAAGATTGGCTCACTAGATCTCTCGCAATCGTCGCCACAAGATCGCAAGGTAAATGGGTCATTGTTGCTCCACAAAGAGGTAAAAGTGAAAAGTAAATAATTTTTTACCACTTATGGCATTTTATAACTTTTCAAAATCTTAAATTAGGTTTTAAAACATATTTGTCGATTATTTCATCATATTATTGTCGAGGAATACGTTTTACACATGTATTTTTGTGCAGCGACAGGTTTTCACATGGTTATGACGAAGAAACGAGTTGTATTTTATACTTTTTCGAACTCGGTAAAAACACGAAAAATTCACTACTTGAGTCACCTTTCAGCTCTTTTCTGACTCTCTAAAACTGAAAAATATTGCTGAGATGCTTGTCATTTTGAACTCGTTAAATGGTTGTGAAACAATATCTACCCAGAATATGTTTACCCATTTTTTGGGTTGGGATAGATTATTTACGAAAAAGGAATACCTTAGCCTATCACGACTAAGAGGTTCTCTTGGATATTGTTTTCTAACTTTTTGGATCTGAGAGACTATTTAAATAAAGGGCCTTATTGTAGTTTTATTTTCTGGTTTCTTTTCAAACTCTCTAAACATGAAAATATGTCAAGTTCTCCCTTTGTCAGACTTGTTAAAAACTGATGACATCGGACTCCGTCGTTATGACATTACTCGAGTTCCTCCTTCTTATGGCTTGTAAAATATACTAGGTTGGATTTGTTCGAAGGACAAACTTACATTGCAAGCATATTCTATCCCCTTCAAGCTTGTTTACGAAAATAATTGGGGTACTTGCCAGAAATGGTGGGAGAAAATGGAACCAGACTTTAGTCGGCAGTATGTCACTCTTGAACATGGCACTTGTCTGCATTCGTGTCGGGTTGCAGACATCTCACTTCATCATTTTTTTTCCTCCACAAGTTTGGGTACTCTCTTTTGACCCCTCATCTGTTCTTTTCCACGTCACCATGACCTCATATCCCTTGATGTCAAATACTTCCAAATCTAGTTTCATGCAACTGATATGTTCAAGAGAATTTTTTCCTCTACAATTTTCAACCTCCCTCTGATTCTCTGTTGGTCCTGATTCGAAAATCGTCATATTCCTCTGTCTCATGTCGATGATGTGGGAAACATCATGGCCCTCCTTCGACCAGATCACTTCCTGTCGACTTCAGCTCATTTTCAAGGAAGCTGATCCAAAGACTCCCTTCAGGTACCCTAGAGCCTGCATGCCTTAATGGCAGGTTCTTTGCATCCATCGTAAGTTTTACATCGTTGGATTTCGATCAGATGATTATGCAGGTGTTCGATGCCAGATCACTGTTCACATTCCGTGGATTGTACCTTTTGTACCTTGAGAGCCATTGTCATTATTGGTGGTTTCTCTTGCATCTGTTAACAACTCTCATTATTGGCTGGTAATCAGACGATGTTCCTGCATGTTCAACTTCAACTCATCTATTTGCATGCTCGAACTTGTACTTTTTTCGGGTCGATATGGAGCGCAAGACCCTGGGTTTTGTTTGATAAAATCCAGGCTGCGGGTTCTTTATGGATTACTATGACTTATTACATGACTCTTCTAATTGGATGGTTGCGACCATACTTGAGTCTATTTGTTGATCCTTATTACTGGATGGTTGCATCCATACCTTGGATCTCACTTTCATGTACTCTATTATGGATGGTTGTGCCCATACCACATATCATGTATCGGAGATATCAGTTGTATTTGTACTTGCATGTTTTTCGACTGCAGTGTTTGGGTCGAATGCATTCTCATAAATCATTTCACCTCTCCCTCTCTCTCGGACCTCATGCTTTAGGGGGCATCTGTTACACAACATTTTGTCACCGTCCCTACAATCCCTCATCCAACATATTGGAGGATAATTCCCGTGACTTATGAACAGTGTCATACTCTTCAAACACCTTCTTTGCATCCTTCTGCATAAAGAAAACATTTCTCCTGTTGGAAATTTCCTCGAAAAAGCACACAAAACCTATGTTTTGGCCTTGGCGCGGATAGCCAGTTCATCCCTCGCGCTGATGTGGAAGATTTTCACTAGAGCCCATGCCACCTAGCACTCTATCTCAGTGTAGTGCCCGTGCCAACTATTTTACGAATTTTTTTTAACAAATAGAGGTGGAAGTTTCCTTCTAACTACCTCAAGGATGACTCATTATAAGTGGTTAAGTTGATGAGCCACGGATCTCTATATTTAGGTAGTGGTTTTTACCTCCCATGGAACACTCCTTGAAGATAGGGCTCCTTTACATGATTATAGGGATCCTAACCTCTCCCTTTATGAAAGCTAGCTGAACAGATAGCCAAGGAGCTAAACTTGGAAGAAGAAGACTATAGCTGAGTAATTTCCATTGAGAAGGTAGAACCAAGGAGAATTCTGTAGAGAGATTCCCGTACAAATTCCTGGCGAGCCTTTGTGAGATGTGCTCTGCTTGAACCCTGTTGGAGGAGATCGCAACGTCGAAGCTTGGTTGTACTCTTCCTTCCATTTATTAATATACTTGTCTATGGTGTTGGTTCCATCGTTATGTTACATTGTTTATGTAATGCAATTGATTTAGTCCTCTTTGATTGATTGATAGTTACGAATGTGAATTAGTATGTTGTATATCATCGTTGCTTCTTATGTGTGTGCAGGTGTCCGAGCGTGAAAGCGAGCGGATCGTGATCTCTCAAACCAAGAGTGAGGATCGAGCCACTGTTTTCGACGACAACAACATCATAGGATCTCCAGTAAGTCATCTATCGAATCTCCGTCCATTCGTTAACTAGGAATCAATATTATAGCTTGTCTTGTATGTGGCTAGACCCACTCTAGGGCTAGTGGGATCGCCTCTGTCCACAAAGGGGATTTACCTCACCAACACTGAGAATGTCCAATTTCCAAAAGCAAGCCCACCTTATCCATCTTCCATGTTTCCTGAAATGAGAAAACAAATCATTTCTATAGTTTCTTTTTTATTGGGCTATCAAACCGACCAATGGGTTGATGAAGCCATTTTAGGCTTTCTATGAGTGTTCTCACTAGGAGAAAATCCTTCAATCATTTTTCATTATATTTAATTCATAGCAGAGATCATTCATGAACAATTCCTCAAGTTTTCTATAGAATGAGTTTTCAAACATGCTTAAGTTCTAGTCTATTTGTTCTTATTCCATCAAGAAGACATATTTTAGTTTCCATTACAGAAACTAGATGAACAGGGAAATGCACAGTCAGTGATTCATTGGACTTCCTTGGTAAGGAAGCATACCAATGAATTCACATTCAGTGATTATGTGGACCAGTTTTTATATAGAGTTTCTTACCTACTTAACAATAATGTTGAACCCAAAATCGGACCTGAGATTAAGAGAATTTTACATATTAGATAACAAACAAAGACAAGTGACTGGTACCTGTATCAAAATTACACTGATATTAGAGTGTATGGATGCGAATTTCCTCCATATATATTGCCTAAGTTTTTTCCTATAATAATTTTTTCATTGAAGTATATTAGACAAATGATTAATATGAATGACCTGCACTTTGTGGTATCCAAAAAGAAATCTCAGTTCAAAATCAAAACACATATTAGACCTCTCATTTGTAATACCAGAACAACAACAAAAAAAACAGATATTCTCCTCAAACAAATGAATTTTAAACTCGATTTCACTTGGTCATATGACCCTTTATGGGTAATTTCAAAATTGAGAGTATAGTATAAAACTATTCCCTACACTCATACTCCCAGACCTGAAATTGAACAATATATGAATCAAGATCAATGGCAAGAAAATACTTTGTAGGAGGCAAAAAAACAAGTACTTGCTACTACGACATCACAGACCCTAGTGCCACAAGAAAAGTAGGATAAAATATCAAGGGAAGGTGTTTCCCCTTCACTCACAAAAATTCAAGGGAGATAACTCCAAATTTACAAAAAGAGGCATAAAATCAATACAGCGGGAGAATATTTTCAGGAATAAAATGTGGAGTCTACGATAGTATTGATAGGTCCTTATCCTTCAACTTAGAATGAAGACATTTTCGTAGGATCACCATCATCTTCGGCTTCTCAAGAGCCACTAGAAACATCTCAAACAAGAGAAATGGTTCATGATCAAGTTGAACCAAGTATATTTGCAAAGTATAAGGAAATTAAAAGGAACAATGAAATTCTGAAAGAAACAACTTATTCTCAGTTTGGAAACAAAAATCTTCCTCACAACATATACTTATCTCAGCTTTTGATATTGAGAAAGGAAAGATGTAGATAGCTTTCCTTCGAGCTGCAGTTCCTTTCCCCAAGACTCCAAATGACTATGAAGAGTCTATATTTTATTTTTACATTGATCAAATCCATAGTATTTATCATATGGATTTCCACAAACAAACATGTGAAAATTTATATTCTTCTTTGAAAAAATCAGCAATGGCAACATCTAGGCTACAAGCTTCATTCAACAATATCCGGTCTCAACTAAAATTGGAAAAAATATCTTCTCTAGCTAAAGACACTAAGATAAATTCTTTATAATATTTAGTGATCAAACTCAGATATGAGCCTAGTAATGTCAAATTTGTTGAGGAAATCATTAAGAGAAAGAATGTGGACATTGCAGCCCTCAAGAAGCAACTCAAAATTCTATCCACTGAAAATCCAAAAACAAAGGAATTTGGACAATTAGAAAAGGAGAAATAAGAAATGTTCAAAATTATCATTGAACAGAATGAGAAGATTAAAGACATGGATACTGAAATAGAAAAAATTCTAAAGGATAAATAACGGTCATCTCAATTAGCAATCGTTCCTCTCACAACAGTTCAAATTATAGGTACATCACCAGTAGGGGATTCTACATCAGCAACTACAACAGTAGTGACATAGTCCACAGATCCTTTAGGAGAATTAATCAGAGCAATGGAAGACTTATCTATCACAGGGAAGGAGATTGAAAAGCTAAAAGCCCAACTTAATAATATCCAAAAGAAAAAGTCAAAACTTGATAATGAATATTTATCATATTTTCAAAAAACACATAGGTTAACTCAGAGAATTGAACTTTTAGAAAATGAATCTGCCATGGCACAGAAAGTTTCCCAAGAAAAGGAAAATATTTGGGTAGAGATAAATGAAGCTATGACTAATATTTTTCCTTCCATTGAAAATATTTTCGAGCAGGAGGAATTGGTTCATAAATCAAAATAGGTCATTAAGGGTATAAAGAAAAGTTTGGATCAGAAACTAGGTGAAGCTACTGCCTTAATAAGAATTCTGAATTCAAAGACAAAGGAAGAACTCGAGGAATGTCAGATTGCTTACAGAACTAAGACAATCCTTGAGGTAAGAAGGAATCTTACAAAGAGAAATTTAATGCTACAATTAGAGAATAATGCCATAATTTAGAGGTTAGCATTCAAAAATTCCACAAAAAAATCAATGTACTGCATCAAAATGGGCTTCTAGGCTTAAAGGGGATTAAAGATAAATTAGTTCAACTAGATGATTATCAACAAAATCTATATTCCATGGCAAGATATAAATCCAAGTTTTCCACCATCAAGGAAACCATTACAGGGAAATATTTCTTGGAAGGTTTAAAGTTCGACTTACTTATCAAACATGAGATAAAATATATGTTTGTAATTAAGCCCACCTTCCAGAAATATGCGAAGGTGGATGAAACCTCTAGAAAGTTAATCACATTATCCATGCCAGATGAAGATAGATGGGATAATTTATGTCAACTTCTAAAGTAAAAATGTGTTTATCTTAAATAGCAAAGTAACAACCATTTCAGTCCAAGTTAGCACGAGAATCCTCGAAGTCAGTGCGAGAGAGCTTCAACATATTTAATTTTCCTATTTTGTTGTACTATTTTTGTAAACAATTTTTAGGATATTTTGTAGAAAATGTTGATATTTGAAATCAATACATTTTGATAATAATTGCATAAATACTTCATATATCGAAGTACAAAAGGTTGGAACTTGTATGAAGAAAAGGTCTACATTTTGAGGTAAAATTTTGCACTATTTTGAAGTGATCAATTCCATTAATACAAAAACTTTGTTCCAAGATTCCTGTGTCAAGAAATTGGTGATGTATCTTCTCATGTGAAGTTTTTATTTTCCCAGTTTTCCATATGTTCTTTCTATCTCTATTGTTTAAAGAATATAAAGGATTTATTTTTTTTAAATACACTCTGCTCTGGCTTATAAACAATATTCATGTTTTCGCTCTGATGTTAAGTATAGAATTCATCCTGGCATGCTCTATATTTAATTAATTCCTAGTCATTTTCATCTTATTCACTCCATAAATGTTCTAAAAGATCCAAAAGTTTACCTACCTTGCCCTGTTACTTCTAAGCTATTATTTTTGTATTTGATTGCCCTAAGATTTATGAATCCATTTCCCAATGGACTTTCCTTGCATTTTCAACCAAATATTTGAAAAAACCAACCTATGAAACTCATAGCTAGCCTAATATCTTAAAACATAAATATAAATAAAAAAGAGAGATCCCTCTCCGAATCTAGAAGGGCTAGATCCCAACTTTACAAGTGGTTTTGTGGTTACCTCTACAATTTCCTTCCAGCCTAGGAATATTACGGAGTGATAACAAACCTATAAGGAGATAAGTAAGAAATACAATTAAAAATAGTAGTTTTCTTTTTTCCCTCCAAAACTCATAACTCTTATATTATTATTTTAACTATTATTCTATTATTTCTCCTTAGGAGACCAATTTTAGGCTAAAATTTCCTCTAATATGCCTTTCACTACAACAATGTTTTTATTCATTTCCTTAGCTTAATAAAAAATCTGGTTCTTTCAATTGTTCTCATATTATCACTATATATCATGACAAGGAAAAGACCCTCTAGTGGAGGTTATAACGGAGGTTTTTAGTGTTATAAAATTGGCCAAAATTGTCAAAAGAATTTTCTACAACATTCGTTTTCAGTAACGGAGGTTTTAGTGGAGCTTCTAATGGAGTTTCAACACAACTAAAAAAAATTGGGTGGTCAGTGATTCTTACGGATGTTTTTCTCATTGGTGCGCTAATCAGGTGTCAACGCACCTGTGCGTTGTACCGTAAATGCACTGGTATTGTAAACCTACCAAGCACTGGGACAGAAAACAAATTTCGGATGCCCTGGGGTGTTTAGCAATGTCCTGGTGCGTGTCAGATAGGCATTCGCACTGGAGCAGTTGAAGGTGCATGCATCGGGCTGTTAAGGTGTAAAACCGCATCAGGCACCCTGTAGGTGATACAACGCGCTGGGTCGTCAAGTTATAAAAATGCACCAGCATGTTAAAGGAAAACTGCACCGGTGCATGCAATGCCTATCAGATCGCCTGGGTGGTAGTCATCGATAAAGAACATCAAGCGTTCTAATTGGTATTGGTATTTGTACGGTGCACATAGGTCGTAGAAATGCACCGGTGTGTAGTATCATGCAAACGCACCAATGCACATTATCACACAAATGCACTCAGTGTTCTAATTGGTATTGGTATTTGTGTAGTGCCCATAGGTCGTGGAAGCGTTCCAGTGCCCATTAGCATACAAACGCATTGGTGCACAATAACTAACACACACCGATGTTCATTTTGTATTTTTTGGAAAAAACGACCTGTGGCAGTGCAATTATTGTGATTTTAAAAAAATTCATTATTCATCAAAAGTCGACAAATATCTCATAACAATATTCATATCAATTAAATTTTTATTAGTTCCTTTGATTGCGATGTTTGGATTAATTTGTTCTATCATATCATCAGATTTTGCATCTCTTCATTATAATATTTAATCATCTATATATTTAATCAGTGGTGTAACATTTCACAGTGACAATGGAGAAAGAAATAGAATAAATTAAAACGTATATATATATATATATATATATATATATATATATATATATATATATATGAATAAGACACTCTTTGTCATACAAAATGGGACATGTATTGGTATCCATCTATCTTTCAATTGGGACACTATGTCCATTACATTAAGCAAAATGTGTGATTTCACAGACAAATATTTCAAAAAATACAAAAAATTTCTTTTATATCCAAACATATTGATCATCATTCTTCGTTTGAATTGTTGTGATTACTCGAGCTACTTCCATGACTTGTGTTATTTTGAGGAATGTTTTGTTCACGAGGTTGATTGTTTTCTTCTTCTTCAACTTCCATCTACAAACATAAAAATAAACTGTAATGAGTGCATATACATTGGTGAGAATAATGAAAATTGAAATATTAAATAATATACATCAATGTAAATCGAAAATAAATGACGTACCATAGCAAGAATTGACTCATGAACTATACACATTCTTTCAAAACCAAATTTCATGCCACCTTTCAACATTTCATTTGTTGGCGCAGTTTCATACTTTGTTTCTTGCAAGTTTTATACCTCATAACAAATCATATATTTAATATAAAATATTTTTTTGTTCTATTAATTATATACGGAGCTAAGTAAAACAAGATCGATAGATGCTTAGAAATTCCACAATTAATTTCTGATATGCCAACATATACTGACAACCCATATTTAACCCAATGTCAATCAATTTGCTTGATATTTCTTTTTTGTATGTTAGTGCCTTTTTGAAGACATTCAATGATGATTGTTGTAAAATAACTTAAAATATACAAAAATTAATTCTAGTTAAGTTGTTATAAGGAAGTAACAATTACTCACAAACTTAGATATCAACCCTTTTCTTCCTTGTCGTCCTATTTTATGTGCTGAATGGGTTCCATTTTCTTTCTTTTTTTTCTGCAAGAAAATACTTAAAAATTAATATTTAATGCTAAATTGCTTATTTATTGTACCTAATCGAAAAATTCAATGATTACATATTACATTTGAAGCAGGTTGTTGTTGAGATGGCTCCTCATGCGATGCAATTATGTCCATTTCTTTGACCATCTCCTTTTACACCTTTTTGGACATTCCTACTAGCATATTTCTGATATCATTTCATTCATCCTTTGAGATTTTCATAATCTTCCTGAAAATGTAACATGATAATAAACTATTTAATTTTTATATTGATATATGAAAATTAAATATAACAGAAGTGATATTTATAAATGATTGCTTTCTAGTAATATATACATATAATTCTAGAAAAACATTTAAAGGAATATTACTTTTTCATTCCTTCTTCTTTTTTGTTGTACGTTTTTTATATTAAAAGTCTAACATGTCTCATTACCCAATTCTTTGGAAACTCATCTTGTAGTTTAGATAAAATTTGGTTCTTGGAATCATTGGATTGATTTTTATATTGTAAGTGGAAATAATGTCTATACATTTGTTCCACTAGATCCCTCAAAGTTTTGTAAAACTTTTCTCTCTTTCGTTAACCTCCAGCACCACTCCAAATGAGCTAAGGAGAAATCCATTTTCATTTGCATGTTCTATTGTTTTTCTTTTCTTAGAACATCATTCCTTTTATAAGTTGTTGGTCCCTGTAGAACATTAAATATATGTGAATTAATAGATTGTTTGAAACATGTTATCTAATATTTTTAAGTACATTATTAATGAAAATTAAAAAAAGAAACTCATATTGGATCGATAGTATTTTTTCATTCACCTAATTCGTCCTTCTGCAATTTTCCCATCAAGATTTTACGCTCTTCTGGTCTTAGATCAGAAATAATATTAACGAGCTTCATCATTTTGTGGCTCTGCATAATACACAGGAAACAATACATATTAGTTAAACTTACATATAGTTCAAAAATAATAATTTTTGTAAAGAATTTATAAAGAACTTGCCTTTTTTTTCTTTTCTCGATGTGCTCTTAGTATTTTTGTTACTTGATCTCTTGTTAACCATTTATTTATCAATATGAAACATGTACCATATCATTTACTAATATATTTTGTAAAGAATTCACAAACTTTTCAGGCAAAAATAAAAATCAAAATCAAGAAAGCAACGCGCCTTTCAAGAAGTACCCATCGATGTCGGTGGGGCGTGTTCTTATAAACACACCGCCAAAAAAGTAGAAACATTTTATGGTGCTCTCTATCAACAAGGAGACCTGATGCATTATATGTTAACTAGTGCATCGATTAACATAGACAAATTAATAAAAATCCTCTGGTGTTATCTTTTGTAACATAAGATGTCGTGGAGGAGCCGGTGTGGCATGTTCTTATAAACGCACTGAGAAAATAGGGGACTGTCATACGGTGCTCTCTGTCAACAACGAGACCTAGTTCGTTATATGTTAATCGGTGCACTGATTAACACAGACATAAAATAAAATAATGTTTTTATCAAATAGTACATGCACGGTGCGCTATAATGAAATAGCACACTGGTGCGCTATTCTACACAGGACGCATAGATTAAAAAAAAATCTGTTTTTAATTTTTTTTATCAAAAATTACATGCACGGTACACTATAATAAAATAGCACACTGGTGCACTATTTTACACAGGGTGCACGGATTTTAAAAAAAGTATTCTTTTAAATTGTTTTTATCAAACAGTACGTTTGTGGTGCGCTATAATAAAATACCGTACCAGTGTGCTATTTTACACAGGGTGCACGGATTAAAAAGAATATATATATATATATATATATATATATATATATATATATATATATATATATATATATATATATTTTAAATTATCAAACATTACGTGTGTGGTGCGCTATAATAAAATAGCACACCAGTGCGCTATTTTACAAAAGGCACACCAATTTAAAAAATCTATTTTTTAAAAATTCACGCAAGGGCTGACATGGATTGGAGTTCGACTCTGCAAGTCATCCTGCATGTTAGATGTCACAGGCCTATATATATAGCAATACAAACCCTATAAATATAAAATGAAATGCCCTAATTCTAAAGTCACAGAAACAAGAATAAGCAAGGGCGGAAACAAAAAGAATCAAGGGTTTAGCGTAAGAATGGATTTTTTTTGTTATTTTTTTTTAAATGAATGGTAAAATTTTAAAATTTTACTTACCATGTATTAAATCAAACAGAAAAAAAAAAAAAAAATATATTACAGTAAAATTTAATCACTATATGGTTTGAAATTCTATACTACAGGGTTTGAATCACCATATGTTTGAAATTCTAATTATCTGAATAGTTTTGTTTGAAAGTATTTCACTGCTCCACATTGCTCTCGTGCTCTCTTGCTCCAGGTATGTCTCTTATGCAAATCTCTCCCTGAAAATTTTTTACTATTTAAATAATTTTTTTATGAAATTAGATTTCTGAAAATAATTATCTGCCCATTTTTCAATTTATAGTTTTTTTTTACTTTAAAAAAATAAAGTTGTACTTTTTTTATTTTTGGCTATTCAGTGTGTTTGTTATCTAACCGCACCGGTGTGTCAATTAATAACACAACATTGATGCGTAGTAACTAAAACACACTGGTGCAGTTAACTGTACATTAGCACCAATAACAATAAGTCCATTTTTTAGGCACCAAAATTACTTTTAGGTATGTACACCAAATTTTTTTGTTTATTTTGCTCAAATGCAGGGAGAAAATATCATTAATTATATCGAATGGAAAATTGTTCAAAACCAGCTCGTTCCATAATATTTCTCAAAGTATATCGCGGAGTTCTCCCTATCCATCTCGAGACATAATATTTACTTCAAATTTTATTTATATTTTCATTGTCTAATTGAATTTATTTATTTTATCCATGTAAATCAACTGAATAAAATTAATGTATACAAATTTGCAATTTCATGCAGATTCAGAATCAATTTCAGATGCACAAAATATTCAAACAGCTCCAAAACCTTGGAAGTTTTTATCAAGAGCAACATACCGAAAAGCGCATTTGGTAGATGAAAATGGACAGTCGTTTCACCTTACCAATTGGAACATTACATCTTCTAGCCACAATCCTGGGAAAATGATGGTAATAATAGTTTTTTGGTATATTAATGTAATTATTTCAACGTCAAACCAATTAATCATGCATTGTCGATGTTCTTACTAATTGATATCATAGATTTTTTACTAATCATGTTCAAATATATTTTTTGAAATTATTAGGATTCTAGTGATGGTGAGCGACCTACCTACCATCTTTCGTTGCACCCCAAAACAATGTCAAATCGAGAAAAGGCTGAATTAGGAAAAAAAATCAAAGAAGAACGATACCAAGAATGGTTGAATCAACCACCTATTCAATTCCCACTACGTCTAGATTCACCAATTAGGAATGACTACAGCAATAGTAGTTCTTCACAACCTGGCAATGCAAGCAATTAAATAGAGGTTGGTATGGATGATTACTTAAGGGATACGACTGCCATGGAGACAATGTTGTTAGATTCATTCCAGAATGACGATCGGCTAGGGGATGATGCTCATATCGCTGATACCTTTTCGAAAGCCTCAAATTTTCTTCCACCACCCCTCTCTTTGGACCTAGCGGTCAATCAAAGTCTACCCAGTTGGGGACAATGATGTTACTGTATAACTTGAAAGCAAAGTTTGGTTTTTCGAATGCATGTTTCTCGAAAATTTTGAGGAAATTGACCATCAAGTCCTCCCTTATATTTTGAGAAATATAATCACACAATGAACATTAAAAATGGTCAATTTTATGAACGTTAATAATTATATCGACATTAATGTAAATTTAATATTATCCATGATCACCAACTACAGGTTATTCAAAGATAAGGTTCTTCCGAGTGATAATGTCTTTCTTGGTAGCTGCGAAGAGGCAAAGAAATTGTTGAAAATGTTGGGTGTTGAGTACATACCATATCATGCATGTTCAAATGATTTTATTCTATAAAGAGGAGAATATGCAGACAAAGAGATATGTCCGAAATGTGGGCATGACAGGTATGATAAATAAAAAAATAAGGGTAAATCATTTGGTCCTCCTTTTAAGATATTTACGCATATGCCTATAATCCTAAGGATTCAAAGGCTCTTTCATTGCAAAGAATTAGCTATGTTGTAGGGATGGCATGCCTCAGACAGAAGTGAGTTGGGAGTTATGTGAATCCCAATAGATTCAATGGCCATGAAGCATATAGAGGATACATGGCCTGAAAAATTCAAGGATGAAGTACGAAGTCTACGACTCAGCATGGCCATGGATGGCGTCAACCCATATTCTCTCCAGAACACCAACTATTTTGTTTGGTCTATATTAGTGATCAATAACAATATCCCCCCATGGTTGTACGTGAAGAATGAACATCTTATGTTTTTTCTCATAATCCTCGGTATAAGATAAGCGAAGAATATTGATGTCTACTTACAACCACTCGTAGATGAATTGAAGGAATTATGGGATGGGATAAATGTACATGATGTATCAATAACCATCGCAACAGAGAGGAGTTTTACGTTGTTTGGTGTATGTGCTTACACGACACATGATTATCTAGGCTTAGGAGTTTGTTCTAGTAAATTACATTTTTATTGATTTGTTTATATACGTAACAATATTCTTTCGCATATTAGTTATTTAATTCGTTGTAATTGTTCTAATCTTAATGATATTATTTAACGTTCCATGCATATATATTGTATATAATAATTTTGTATACCTTGTAACAAAAGGGTATTTTGGATGTAAATGTTGTGGAAATTCTCTGAAAGCTATATGGTCCAATGACCTACGAAGCTAGTGTATTCCTCCCAAAAGAAAACCCTTACAAAAGAGCAGCATCCTCTTTCAATTGTAAATGAGAGAGAACCCAAAGGCCTCCAATAACGACACCACCTGAATGGCTTAGAGAATATGAGATAGAGAAGGAGAAGCCGTTCATATAAATGTTTGATTCAAATGGGGATCCTATGTTTGATGATCCATAATTCTTCGACACCTATGTTGAGAAATTTCCCATTGGGATGAAAATGAAATCTGTCTTTTATAACCTCCCATATTGGGAGCATCTTAAGATTACCCACTTATAGATCCCATGCATTTTTAAATTGTTTCATCTTCTTTATGGAGGCACATATCATCGAAACAAAGTGACACATTGGTTGTTAGGAAAGATCTTATTACTTAAAAAAGTAAACAAAAACATTGGCAAAGATGATTATAAAGTACAGGATCAGAGGCGGTCGTTGGTCCCTATAATTCATGGTATTTAAAAGAAGGTGATGTCCCATGGACTTTAAAAAAAGATGATCTTTCTTTGGCAAAGGAAGTTATAATGGGTGTGAGGGTGCCATCTTCATATAGGTCTTCACTACGACGTTACTTCACCGTGGATGACCATTTTTCGGGGTTGAAATTGCATGACCATTTGAATCTTCTAAGATTATGTATAATTTCAAAAGAAGGATTTTATTATTTGTTATATTAATAATTTTATCCCATGCAGGGAATTATAAAACATAACTAATTTTTTATATTACTGCATGTGTTTATGAATTTGCAGTCTCATTATCCTTTGTTCATGCATGGATGTGTGAAACATGAATTCCCCAAAGACCTAGGATGTGCCATATCTAAATTATTTGCATTTGTACGTTGGATTACGTCAAAGGAGATTCATGTGGCTAGCATTCCACGATGGCATGAAGAGATAGTTGAAATTGTTTGTATGTATGAGAAGGAACTGCCAACGAGTTTCATGGACTTCCAGGTTAATCTTCTAATCCATCTAGTAGATGAGGTTGAATTAGTTGGGGTGGTTTCTTATCGTTGGATGTTCTTCTTAGAGTAATACATGAAGATATTGAAAGGTTTTATTCGACAAATGGAAAAACCCAAGGGGTCTATGGTAGAGGCGTACATATCGTATGAATATTTCTATTATGCCAGTGAGTACATCAAGAATATCGACAACAGACCAGGTGTAGTGATTTGAGATGATGAAAGGGATGAAGACAAAAGAAAAGGGGAGCTAATCCAAATGAATGGAAAAAGGCGCTTGATAAAGAGTAAGCGACTTATAATTTTTCAAATTTACACAAAGTAAATATTCATGTTGAACTTCGATATAATTTATATTTTGATCTCATATGTACTATATGTCAGTTTGATTTCATCAACGAATACAAAAATTGAAGCAATCAATAAATTCGTTCTTTACAATTCTAAAACGATACAACCGTGGGTCGCATTGTACGAACAAAAGAGGATGAAATGGAATAGTGACATGAAAGAATTCAGATGGTTGAATGGTAGAAGTGTGCCTTATCCCGATCATTTAAAGTAAAATATGCCAAAAATATGCTGGAATAGTTGGGTTTCTGACCAAGTCAAAGATAAATATGGTGCAACTAGTCGTTACCCGCGTGCTGAAGAGGATGCGCTAAACGTAGGGATTCGGTGCACCCACTGGGTAATAATCTATTTATTTATATTTTAAACTTAATAATGCACCTTTGAAATGTAATTACATCTAAATTTCATATTTTAACTGTTGGGTTATTATAAGACACATAACACTATGATTTTTTAACTTTTTTATAGGTGCATTTGCTCCCATCTATGTGGGCATATGGACACCTTTTTCGCACAGAAAATGCTGATGATGGAAAAATGACACAAGATTGTGGAGTGGAAGTCGAGTTCGATTAGTCTAGTCGATCTAGCCACTGTGATCAAAGCCTAGTATGAGGGACGTTAGGCTACGTCGGAAAGATACAAGAGACCATTGAAGTGGATTTCTCTTCTTTCTAATGTGTTATTTTTAGATGCAAGTGGTGGGACACCTTTGATCAGAATAATTTAAAGGAAGATTGTGATAGTAGGCTGATATGTATCAACTCTAGAAAGATGTGGGATGTGTCGAGGCATAAAAAGGTATCTTTTTAACACCTATTTATCTCACATTAATTATCAATCCGGGAGCAACTTTTTATTTCAAGAGTGTACTCTGTCTGAGGCTGCAATTCATCCAAGAGAAATGTTGTGAAGATGTAGTACAAAATAACAAATGCAAAAGTAACAAATGCTTGAAAAGAAACCTAATTATAGTGACATGAATGGAAAGATTAAACTACTTCAATATTGCAAAACATCGATCAGGGATGCAGTAGCAGTAACTCTTTCCCTTAGAAATCGATGCAAGATGACTAATCTGGGGACTTGGAAGCAAGAGCCTCTATCCTCTACAGTTGGAGATCGTAAAGTAATTGAAACAAAAGAAAATTCAATGAAGGCAAGTTTAAAAGAAACGCAATCTGAAAAGGAACAACAGGATGTAACTACAACTCATCAGTTTGCTAATCAAAGACTAAGAATAAGTAATGAACAGAAATGGAACAACAACGTGAAATGAACAACAATTACAATTCATACACTAGATTTCTACACTTCAATTCTGTCAACAGCTTCTTACCACGCAACAATCAATTATAACAGACTATAAACTAATGGAACAAAAAATTAAATCAGATACAAGTCAGCAAAGCTTTATAATAACAACAAGATAATCGAACAACGAACGTGCTTCTTGTAAAGAATGAAATAGCAATGACTCTGTATTTGATCTAAAAACAATAAACCAGTTCTGTAATTTCAATAAACATTAAACACACTTCACACAACAGAAATAAAAGAATAGAAATACAAACAGCAGATCGCTCCACCAAGGCCGGGCCCTCAACCACAAATGAAACACTACTATGCTTTACTCCAACGTTTGAGAAATGGAACGAGAAAAAACTCTTTTATTAATCAGGCATGAATAATGTTTACAAACAGCTCGTACTCTCTTAACAAGAGTCGATGCACAATTCTGAAAATTACAACAAGAAAAGTCTCCCCAATAGCAATACATGCTTCTCCTTTTATAATCAGAAGGAGGAGAAATTAAATAGCAAGTATGATCTCCCATAACAATATTGGATTGTTCCCAACAAATTGATCAACCAGAGAATACATTTCCAACAATATTTCAACAAGAGCAAGGCGAATTTGGCTTTGTAGCTGAGATTTGGAGGACGGCCGCAACAACAAATTTGAGAAAATCGTGCTCAAATAACCCTGCGTATCTCTCAATACAGGCTGAATTTGGGCAAACTGTTCTATATTAAAGTTAACTGGGCCCGTTCTGGACAAAACACATCTTCCAGATTTTCTAGATTCTTCTTCATTTTCTCAGAATCCTAACCGCAAAACTGTCACTTCTTATTCCAGCGAATTTCTGAGTTGGAATATTTCATAATGATTTGAAAATCAAATCTGCAATCTAGCAAATATCTTGGCGGCTAAAATGGTGAGTGATATTAATAAACCATCATTGATAAAATTATGCATAATAATCATCAATTTATTAAAAATAAAGGAGAATAAATAATATTCATCCATAAAAGCATAAATCATTATAAAATGGATTTATATGATAAATTATAATAAATGACATGATAAAGAAGAGTAAAAATGGATGAAATAAGTGTTAAAAAGTGGTCGTATTCACAGCCCAACATACCCCCAAACTGAATATATTGCATGCCCTCATGCAAACCAGAACTGAATATATTGCATGTCCTCATGCAATCCAAAGACAAAACCCATGTGTTAACCAAGCAAAGAAAATTGTTCATCCCAATTCATGAAATGGATGGAACAAATGCATTTTTCCTCAAATAATGAAAATTCAATTTTAGCAATATTGACAAAGGCATAACAATTTTTACAGTTGACATTCAAATATATGTATCTGAAGTTGCAGAAAAATGTGACATAAGTAACAACAAACTTCATTAACCATTTTCTCAAAAATCAGATCGTTTTGATGCACGGATCATGAGATATAAACAAAATGGTTGTAGGTGATAGTGCATAATTTTCGAAATTTTATGAACTAATTTAGTGTGAAATTATCTGGGTTTGTGTATTTTAATGATACCTCTTTGTTATCCAGAAATCACAAGAATTCAGTTCATAGTTTTAAAGATATATGCAAATCAATTTCTGCACTATATACAAATGAAATTGTATGCCTTAAATGAGAAAGAAAGTGGAAAACATCCATCATGTGTAGCAATTCCCTCCCCCCAAACTGAAGAATTAGCATGTCCTCATGCGATGCTAGAAACAAAGAGAGGTGGTTGCTACAATCTGTTGAAATCTATGCTTGGTGTAAAACATGGAATAAGGGAGGTGTTGAGAATGAATAAGAATATCCATAGATGATAAAGAATATTACTGACATGGTCATAAAAAAGAAATGAAAGAAATTAACACTCCCCCAAACTGAAAGATGAGACGTGTCTAAAAAAAAATGGGAAGTGGTAAAGATGTGGAATGAATGATGATAAATAATGCTCAATGGATGTTTATGAAATTCTCCTAAATTCATAATAAATCAGAAAATTATGCTATTTTACCTCAGGTGTTACCTCCGAAAAAATGTGGAAGGACATGTAGGGATTAGCCTTTGTTGAAGCTGATGTAGGCTGAGCGTTTACTGAAAGTGATGCAAAAGGTGGAAGCCATGCAAACACATCATGTCTGAAGAATTGTGTGCATTCGCGAGCCTTTGCTGTTTAGTTGCAATAGTGATCATGCTGCGAATAGAATTTTCCCCCATACTTGTTGTTCTCCTGTAAACAAATCACAATTATGTATGCAATTTTCTTGAATCCACAGTTTCAGTTTTGAATGGCAACAGACAAGATGCATGCAAAAAGTTCAAGCAAAACAAAAATTTTGTAAAAATGCAGTATCAATATTGTGGCAAATCAGCAAAATAGAAGAGCAGCATATTGCACAGCAATTGTACAACATGGAAAGGCATACATACTTATGATACAATCAACAAATTATTGCATTACTGAAATCCATGCATGTGATAAATCGTAAACAGATATAGAAGCGTTTTGTAATGATTCAAGGATAAGGAGAAGGGACAACTTAAGATAAACATAAGTACAAATGCGTTTATTACCCACTTAAACTAATGTGATCGATTTATGATGATTTTCATGTATAATAGGTTCAAAATCAAAGGTTAAGGATTCATACTTTCATCTGATATTTAAATAGAGATATAAGAAAAAGGGTTTAATATTACTATTGATGTGTATAAATGTGACTCCAATACCATCAGCAGAGCTTTGTTGCCCACAGGTGTCCATAACCTTGACAGAGTTGCTCTCTCACCCTTGGAACCATTGTCATTTATTTATGCTGAGGAAGTGCTTGTTAATTGTCATAACGGAGGCCATTGTGCTAGCTTGGTGACCAGATAAATCACAATGCCATTCACTGGGAAGAAGTGAAAAGTGGGCAGGCCGGCTTGTGATGAGACCTCCTGTTCCAAGGACTTCTTAATTTTTTCAATTGTTCATTGGACCATAGCCCTGGTTTGGTGGCCATGATGGGAATGCCACTTCACTTGCTTCCTTATGAACATGGTAGGCCGGCTCTTGATGAGATCCCCTATCCTCCATCTGCTAACTTGTAAAATTATTAATGAAATATGTAAATATTTTTCTTTTCATATAGCAGTTTCCTATTTATTCATAAAGGATGGCTCAACACTCCTTAAGAGTAGGGATGGTGGAAGAAGTCTGAACAGCTCAATAGAAAATAATATGCCCTTGTTCCTACTCCATAAGTAAAAATCAAAGAAAGTTATAAAATATGGGAAAGAACCAACATGATAAATGTAATCGATCATATGAATTTAGTGGTAATAAGACAACAAAATCATGTTATTAATTGTGTTCCTTTCTCTTTTTTCTTATCATTACTAAACAACTTTATTAAAAATGACGATTTCTTTTGATTTGCTGATTACAGTAAGCTCTAATTTGTGTATCCTTCCATAAATTGTATGTTTGTCTTTTAAAAAGTCATGAAAATTTCAAAAAAAAAATTAAAAATGTTGTTTAAAAAACAAGAAAAATGCACTCAAAAAGTGTTGTTCCATTGGAAAGGAACAACAAAAACAATCTGCGAAAATGTTGTTCCTTTGGAAAGGAATAGCAAGAATAATCTGCAAAAATGTTGTTCTTTTGGAAAGGAACAGCAAGTATAGTCAACGAAAATGTTGTTCCTTTGGAAAGGAACAGCAAGAACAGTCAGTGTTGTTCCTTTTGAAAGGAACAGCAAAATTGTTGTTCCTTTAGAAAGGAACAACAAAAACGAGCGGTGATGTTCCTTTTGAAGGGAACAACGAAATCATGCAAAAAAAATATTTTTCTTTTTTAAAAGAACAACAAAACTAATTAGCGAAAATGTTGTTCCTTTTGGAAGGAACAACAAAAATAAACACATAAACACACTGCTTCTTAAGAGAAACAACTTTGGTTCCTTAAGAGGAACAATAACTATCCCTTAAGAGGAACAACAAACAAATATAAACACACAAAAAGGAAAAAAAACAGAGGAAATAACAAAGCTAATATGCAATCCATTGCCAAGCAAATCCAATCGAAAGGAAATTTTATGTACAGGTTTCAAGAAAAAGTAATTTTTTATTGGTGCTATTGAAGAATTGCCTTCTGCAATTGAAACTTGCATGGTGGGGTCCTTATTGTTCAATTGCCACTAGAGCGGAAATCATAATTTGAAGAGATTAACACCTAAAACACAAAAACATAAAATAAATCTGAAAATAAACAACACTTTATTAAGTTATAACAGCTATGATATTATTTCTAGGAGAATATCAAATCTATTAATGGAAAAAAATGATATTTTTGAAAAATGTTTGGCAGTAGTGACATGAATCTTCAAATGGAAACCAATTCTTCATTTCTTCTTGTTATGAATCTGTTAGGTAATAAACTGGATGAAATGCCCTTGTTTCACTAAAATTTCTCTCCAGAATCGCTCGTCCATAAATTGACCTTCTTTGTTTTACTAAGACCTACAAAAAACGAGTGTCTACCTACAATAAAACATTAAATCATGGATAAAGAGAGGTGTGTGGGCTCTCCTGATCCAAGAATTATGCAAAAAAACTAACAAGTAGTTACTCTGTAGAACAAATCCACGGACAAAGTAAAATTAATTTATTACCTGCGGGAGAGCAGTGGCCAATCATGCTAACCATCAGTGTTTCAATCATAACTTCTTTGTTTTTCGTCTGATTTGAGTGATTCCAAAGCCAAATGAGAGCTAATTCAAATTTTTATCTCCAATAGAAACAGGTTTTAAAAATTCCATGTAATGGTATATCAAATTTGCTTAGAAAAACCTGCATAATAGAGTCATTTTCGATTTTCCAACGCAGACCAACAGTTGGTATTTCAAGCATAAATTATTCGTTTAATAGTGGATTGAACTGATTCAAATTGGATATTAAATTATATTCATTTATTGATCTCTAATATAAATATGTTTTGAAGACAAGAAGAATTGATGGGTTAAATGTGCTAGGGAACAACCGAGAAAACAGAGTTTCAAGAGTGCTGATTTATGATAGGCAGTCAGTATTTTGGTCATAAATTCCTCATACGATATCGAAATTGAGTGATTCAAATTGTGTTGTAAGTTATATTCACAGAGGAATTTACCATAGAAATAAGTTTTAAAAATATAATCATTTAGGCCTCCAAAAACTGACTGTCTTAACTCTGTTGTTGAGCTGCCTACTAGACACTCTGTCAATGTTTTGGTTCTAAAGTTTTCGTTTCAAATCCAAATTGAGTGATTCAAATTGGGTTAGAAAGTAGACATCAAGGGCTACTTAGGATAGAAACTAGTTTTAAAAATATTCACTTTTGGTCCTCCAAAACATGACTGTCCCAACTTTGTTTTCAGGAATTTCATCAAGCCCGCAAGCCAAAAAAATGATATTCGAACAATTTTTTTCATAATATTGATAAAAATGAATATGAGTGTTTGTAGAATTGTTATTTTCAATTTGATTAATCTACATACACAAGTAAATTAGAATATTTATCATCAATGTTGATTTCCACAACATGTTGCAACAAAGAAACAACTATTTTTACAAAAATAAAATAATAATAAAAAAAATGTGTTTATTTTATTTCCTTATTTATTTTATTTTCTCCACTAATATACTCTTCTTTGAAGATCGAATATGCTTGTGTATAAGAGTATTCCCAGTGGAGCCATTTCCAAAATAAGGCCTCTAGTGTGTACATACCCAGATTTGGAAAATGCATGTTGATAAATAGTAAGGTATGAGAGGCCAACTTCCCTTCTTGTAAAAAAAAAAATTGGGCAAGAATTCTCAATTCTTGGGAATCTTGCTCAGTCTCTTTTGTTTAGATATGTACCTTAGCAAAGGGTACAGATGGTGACTCTGTGACCTGAAGGGAAGCAGTAGGTTGTCTAGAAATAACTTTCCTAGGTCCTAATGATGGCTGAGATTCAGTTTTCTTAAGAATTTCATCAATAAAGGTCCTTCTCCCAAGGGTCACTAGTCCCTTAGGTTTTTTAAGTTTGGGAGGAATTTTGTCTTGTTTAGATTTTCTAGTCATTTAAAACAACAAGCCTTCATTCCTACCTAAAAAAAATTTACCCAATTCTGCTGTGAAGCGGGCAGTGAGCAAGTATGTTCCTTGCTCGGTGCGCAGGTTCTTACCTTCCGTCTTTAAAACCCAATTCTTCCCAAGCAGAAAAAAGGTCAAATGTGCATCACTCCTTCTAAATAGCATACACTCTCCCAGGCAATGGCGCCAAAATGTTGAGGTATAAAAGGTATCTTTTTAACACCTATTTATCTCACATTAATTATCAATCCGGGAGCGACTTTTTATTTCAAGAGTGTACTCTGTCTGAGGCTGCAATTCATCCAAGAGCAATGCTGTGAAGATGTAGTACAAAATAACAAAAACAAAAGTAACAAATGCTTGAAAGGAAACCTAATTACAGTAACATGAATGGAAAGATTAAACTACTTCAATCTTGCAGAACATCGATCAGGGATGCAGTAGCAGTAACTCTTTCCCTTAGAAATCGATGCAAGATAACCAATCTGGGGACTTGGAAGAAAAAGCCTCTATCTTCTATAGTTGGAGATCTTAAAGCAATTGAAACGAAAGCAGATTCAATGAAAGCAACTTAAAAGAAACGCAATCTGAAAAGGAACAGCAGTATTCATCTATTTGCTAATCAAAGACTATAAATAAGCAATGGACAGAAATGGAACAGCAACGTGAAATGAACAGCAATTGCGAACTTCACTAATCTCAATACTTTAATCTATTGCCAGCCAATCAATCACAGAGAATAATAACTTAAAGTCGAATATAGAACAGCAAGTCTTTCGTAATGATAGCAGAATAAATGAACAGAAAAGTAGATAGCAATTTAATTCGTTAATGGATCTGTATTCAAATTAATCAATTAACTATGTAATCGAAGTAAGCAGTAAACACACTTCACACAACAGAAAATAAAGAAATAGAAATACAAACAGCAGAACGATTCCACCAGGGTCGGGCCCTCAACCACCAGTGAAACGCTGCTGTGCTTTACTCCAGCATTTGAGAAATGGAACGAGAACAAAATATTTTATTAATCAGGCATGAATAATGTTTACAAACAGCTCATACTCTCTTAACAAGATTCGATGCACAAGTCTGCAAATTACAACAAAAAAAGTCTCCCTAATAGCAATACATGCTTCTCCTTTTATAATCAGAAGGAGAAGAAATTAAATACCAAATAGGATCTCTGATAACAATATTGAATTGTTCCCAAACAATTGATCGACAAGAAAATATGTTTCCAACAGTCTTTCAACAAGAGCAAGGCGAATTTGGCTTTGCAGCTGAGATTTGGAGGACGGTCGCAACAACAAATCAGAGAAAATCGTGCTCAAAGAACCCTGTGTTTCTCTCAATACAGGCAGAATTCGGGCAAACCTTTCTGTAATAAAGTTAATTGGGCCCATTCTGGACAAAACCCATGTTCTGGATTTTCCAGATTGTTCTTCATTTGCTCAGAATCTCAACCGCAAAACTGTCACTTCTTATTCCAGCAAATTTCTAAGTTGGAATATTTCATGATGATTTGGAAATCAAATCTGCAATCTGGCAAATATCTTGGAGGCTAAAATGGTGAGTGATATTAATAAACCATCATTGATAAAATTATGCATAATAATCATCAATTTATTAAAAATAAAGGAGAATAAATAATATTCATCCATAAAAGCATAAATCATTATAAAATAGATTTATATGATAAATTATAATAAATGACATGATAAAGAAGAGTGAAAATGGATGAAATAAGTGTTAAGAAGTGGTCATATTCATGGCCCAACAAGATGAAGCTAAGGAGCCCTATGTTTTCCCCAAACAATGTGACCAAGTGTTTTTTTACCCAGATGTGTTGGATAGAGATTGGTGGTTTGTATTGAGACATGACCCTAGATCAAAAAATATTTTTGAGAACAATAATGTTATCATGCCAAGCGAGTTGGAAGATAATGAGGGTGATCATGGGAACCGAAAGTGATATGGTACATGTTTTATTTCATCATTTATACTTTTTAAGATGGGTTTTTATTCGGAAGATGACTTAATTACCTTATAACTAAGATTATTTTTTCGAAACATTATAATATTCATTTTGAATTAATTGGTAATTTGCATTGTGTTTATGTTAAAATCATTTCACTTGATAATTTGCAATTATGTTGATCTCGAAAACAATTGCGTATTGTATAAAGTTCTTTTTTTATAATGTCAATTCCTAAAATAATACAACTACTTGATTTCTTTAAATGCGTGTGAATGATATCTTCAAAATGTATAATGTTATTTTTTGTATGTAGGATCATAATAAAATAATGATAATTCTAAAGTACATGAATTTATTTGCATTATTTTCTAAACTTTATTATGTTACAAAAATTCATATTACTATAGATTTATTATTTTACAATTATTTATATTCATACAAATTTACAATTTTGAAATTTTACAATTATGGTAATTTAACAATACTTACAGTATACATTTTCTTTACGATATTTATGGTTCAAATTTGACAATTAATTTACAATAGATAAATGTCTTTTCGTATTAATCACATTATTAGGATTTGGTGATTTCTAAGAAGATTTCCCAGGCCATTAATTCAGATCCCTCTCTTATTCTTCTCTCTAGAAATCTTATTGAGAGCAATCCCCTCACCCCCAGGATTTATGGCCTCCCAAAAATTCATAAATCTGGGGCCCCTTTGTTAACACAATAGGTGGTCCCTCTTATCATCTAGCTAAATTCTTATCCCAAAAGCTTAAACCCCTTATGGGTCTCACCGACTCCTGTGTTAAGGACTCAACCTCCTTCATGAAGGAATGGAAGGACATCAAGTTGGAACCTGGGGAATTATTAGTCAGATTTGATGTTATTTCATTATTCACAAAAATCCCCATCAAGGAAGCAATTGATGTTGTTAAGCGGATCTTGGACCAGGACACTTCCAGGTTGGTGGGCTTCTGCCTCACCTCAACCTTTTTCAATTTTCAAGGTGAGTTCTATGAGCAGACATGTGGTGTTTCTATGGGATCCCCTCTCTCACCTGTGGTTGCTAATCTTTTTATGGAAGATTTTGAATCTAAGGCCTTAGCCTCTGCCAAATTCCGCCCTAGGAAGTGGAAGAGATTCATGGATGACACTTGTGTCATTTGGCCCCTTAGACAAGAGAATTTAGATCTGTTTCTGGGGCACCTAAATTCCCTGTATGATTCCACCAAATTCACCATGGAAGTTGAGGATGTTGGTTCGCTTCCTTTTTTGGATATCCTTCTCTCTATAAGGGTTGATGGTTCTATTTCCCACCAAGTTTTTTGCAAGAAAACGCATATAGAACAATATCTTCATGTTGGTTCTCATCATTTTCCTGCTCAAGAAATTTGGTGTTCTTTTAGTCTTGCTACCTGTGCTCTTAAAATCTCTAATGACAACCCTTGGATATAGTAGAACTCCCATCTTCTTGATGTCTTTGAAAATAATGGATATAGTAGATCCGAGGGCCATACAGCCTTTCAAAAGGCTTATAAAATTTTAAATGGAAAATATTCCCGTGTGGATCCTATTTCCAATGTTCATCTCTCATTTATCCATGGGACCAGGGATAAGATTGCCTATGTCCTCAGAAGGAATAATGTCTCCTCTTCTTTCAAACCCCTTTGTACTACTAAAAATTCTATCGGATCTGTCAAGGACCCTATCAACCCTAAAGACATGAAGGGTGTATACATGGTTCCTTTTTCATGTGGCACACCCTATATTGGCAAAACTGGCAGATCCATTAGATAGAGAATCCAAGAGCATGCTGCAGACATTAGGCATAATCGATCTCGCACATCCGCTGTTGCAGAGCATGTGGAGAAATATTGTCACCATGTATGCATTGAAGACTCCAAATTCATTGCTAAGGTTGAGCACTTCCATCATAGGAATCTTAGGGAAGCCATTGAGATTGAGCGTCACGCTAAAAATCTCAATAGGGATGATGGTTGGAAGTTGAGTAAGAGTTGGACTCCAGCTCTCTCTTGCTGAATTTTTTTTTGCCCGCCCCCTTGTTTAAGTTTTTTCCTGTTCTTGTTTTTCATTTTTTCTCCTTTTTCTTCTTCTATTCTTGTCCCTTATATTTTATTTTATATTTATTTATTGTTTATTTATTTATTTTTATCTTATTCAAATATTTATATCTCTATCATGAATATTTTATATTATATTATAGATTACATAAAACTTTTTATATACTATATTTTATTATAACATATATTAACTAATCAATTAAAATTTTAAAAAATATTTAATATTATTCCTATTAACTAATTAACTAATCCATTAATGACTATATTTTCAACGGCTAGTTTTCTTCATCTAATACCGGTCAAGGATGCATCCATACTATTTATTCATTAAGATCGACTGGCTTCTTCACCTTGTCCTGAGGATGAACCACATTTTTTGGTTCGAAACGTCGACCAAATCCTAATAATGTGATTAATCTGAAAAGACATTTATCTATTTTATGGATCACAAAAGTCCCAGATCTAAAATTAGTTTACAATTTTACAAATTTACAAATTTAAAATTATTATAAAATTGAATGATGAAAATATATACAATTACAATTACAATCTCAAAATTTCACAATACAATTACAATTATACAAATATTTTACGTCATACAATTAAAATTACAATTATACAAATATTTTACGTCATACAATTACAATTACAATTTTAGAATTTTATATACAATTACAATTACAATTTTACAATTCCACAATTTCACATACAATTACAATTACAATTTTAGAATTTTAGAATTTTACATACAATTAAAATTACAATTACAATCATTTCACATTAATACAATTAAAATTTTACAAATATTTTATATACAATTACAATTAAAATTAAAATTAAAATTACAATTTCAATTTTACAATTTCACATACAATTACAATTACAATTACAATTTTACAATTTTACATATATACAATTACAATTACAATCATTTCACAATAAATTAAATATTACAATTACAATCAAAATTTTACAAATATTTTACATACAATTACAATTAAAATTACAATTAGAAATACAATTACAACTTTACAATTTTACATACAATTAAAATTAAAATTTCAATTACAATCACGACATAATATTTAATAAATATCATGATTTAATATTAAAAATAAACATCGCGATCATGATAACCATCGTACAAACACCATATTTGGCTAAAAAACACATCCAAATTCGCTAACATCATCTAATCATCGTGATCATGATCATGTAACAAAACACAAGCATTGTATAGCATCATCACAACACAAACAAAAAATATACATCTCATGTCAAATAATTGTTATCACATACACATCTATCTACAAGCTGCACATTAAATGAACATATCTAACATGACCTAACAATATATACATCATGATTAACACCAACATGTAAATTAAGTACATCTACAACATGAACATAAAATATGTGGCCCATATATATATATATATATATATATAATGTCAAAAATATACTACTGTCATATAACTGCATATAAATGTCAAATACCATCTGGTGGTACATCAATAGTAGTACTAGTTGAGGCATGCTTAGTGATGGTGCAGCCTCAACATGCTCAGATAGATGATGATCACGTGCCTGCTGATCTGGAGGTGCCAGCTGATCAAGAACTGACTGCTCATGATGACTCGTGGACGGTCCAACCTGCTCAGTGGATGGTGTGGTGGCTTGCTCAGTTGATGGACCTACCTCCTAAAATGGACCTGTGCCCTCCTTGGGATTAGGTGCCTACTCAAGACTAGGATTTGTCTACTGAGATGGTGCAGACTACTCAGATGATACCTACTCATGATCATGACTGGATGCTGCAAGCTGCTCATCATGATCATCTCTAGCGCGAGGTGGAGGAGGAGGTGGAGACTAGAATGATGATCACTCCCCTCATGATCATGATCATCAGATGATGTGTTTCTTTTTCATATTACATCTCCACCACACCTACCCCTCCTCGTCCACGCCAGTAATCTAGTAGCTCCAACGATATGCTGCATGAGGGTCAACATATCATGTTGCATGACTCTCCATATATGTGTCAACCTATCATCATCTTATATCTCTCTGATAGTAACTGGCCTGACTCCCTTCTCAACTAGGAGTCGACAGAGTTGGTCGCCCAACTCTATCCTAAATGGGGTATCAGGCCTACGCCTCACACCCGCTAGTATCTGCGCCTGATCAGGATCATGTCTATCACCGACATGATCCTCTGCCTCTGCCATATCCTTTTCAACATTATCTACACCTAGATCATTCGGTGGTGGAATCTCATCGCCAACGAATGACCCAATATCTAAAAAATATATATAAGTACACAACAATAATTAGACAATTTCATTAAATTTTTTAATAAAACAAGTTAAAGAACGTGTTAGAATAAATTTAAAGAAAACACTAATATTACCTCTCACATCCGTCGGCTCATCCTGTGTGAAGAGGATGTTGGCACACCCTCGCCAATCCAAACCAGCATATGGACATGGCAATAGAATGAAGGAGTGATCATCAACACTGGATAGCAACTCCAATGCATCATGAGATATCCTGGCAGAAAATTCAGACTCGCCCCACTTGGGCATCATCTGGCCCCACATCTCCATTCGTACGTGCAACATCAGCCTACGAGGCTGCTGAAAAAAAGTAGGCCTCATCTCTGGAAACCTTTCAAAAAATAAACAAAATAACTCTCAAGAAAAATGGAAGGTCAACCTCCCACATGCTTGAGAACGACATCTATTTAATGTTTTACAAAACTACCACAAAAAAATCGTAGACCACCTCGCAAGTCATGGCGCCTATAATAAAGAATCAACATAAAATAAAAGCATGCAACTAATGCATTACGCATCATTGGTATGGTTTACAATGGTCATCAGTAGTAGTGAGAGGCACCTCACCTCCTTTGCACCAAACAAAGCAATATGTAACTGACCACCAGACACCTGAAAATTTGTAGGAGAAAGTATATCATCGCTAATGTATCTCTAGGAGTATACCAACTAAATCCCTATTGCATAGCCAATGGGGACCTCTGGGAATTGGGGCAAACCCTTCCCTCTCCTAGATAGGCCAATAATAAAATATATGTCCTCCTCAGTGAGCGCGTACCACTGGTTAGGACCGACCTGGAAAGCCTGTCGGTGAGCATCTCACCTGAAGATGAGTTGTCCCAATAACCATTATGGCACTTCATGGATGTAGCCTCCTCATAGAACTTGAGGAGACCTACCTCCCTTAGGAGCAACTGGGTGGCTGTTGTAATAGGGCGAGGGTACATAAGTCTCTCCCTCTCTCGTGCCTCCCACAGACGAACCATGTTATATTGGTCCTCCATATGTTCATGTTGTTCCCTTTGTTCTCTCCTTTGACATCGTTGAATGATTCACATATTAAATACATTTTTTTTATTAAATGAGACATGTATTTACAAATATATATATATATATATATATATAACTTGTTTTGAAAAAAAAAATAGTTGGTGCGCCCAAAAAAATAGTCATGCACCAGTACCGGTGCATCCGTTTTTATCGTGCATCATCCTTGGTACACATGGAAATTTTCCACACACCGCAAAACATGAAATGTACTTTCTTCTATGGTGCGTTGATGAAACTCTCCACCCCGAGGCAGATATTTAGGTCAATGCACTGCCCAACAATAATTCATGGTCAACGGTGTGGTCGCTTAAACAACTGCACCATTGACTATGTACCAGTGTCGGGAGGGCGGTGCGGTGACCAAACTATGCGCCACGGTGCGAATAGTTTGGTCAACGCACCACCCTCCTGATAGCAGTACATGGTCAACGTTGTGGTCCTATAAATGACCGCACCGTTGACCATGTACTGATGTCAGGAGGGCAGTGTGATGACCAAACTATCTGCCTCGGGGCGCATAGTTTGGTCAACGCACCACCCTCCTGACAACATAGTCAATGGTGTGGTCATTTAAATGACTGCACCGCCATATCAGGTTTAAAAACAAAACACGGTGCGCATTTTTGGTATTGCACCAAAACCCAGTGCGGTTTCCATTATCACCATTTACAGTGCAGTCTGTAAATTTACAGGTAGCATCGTGAATGGTGTGAGCCAAACGGCTCGAGCGCACCACGCAATTTTTTTTTAAATGGTTAAAATTAAGGTTTTTAACAAATATAATCCTATAAAATGTTTATTTATTGAAAAGCAAGTAAGATACATGTACATTTGGGTGTCGAGGAGGCATATTTTCTAAAGAATTTGAAAAACCAAATTTTCTCACCATTTTCCAAATTCGAACTCCACAAGGTGGGCAATGGATGGAAATAGTGTGTGCAAGGGGAGAACCGATGGCAGGGCACCTCACACAAGGGAAATTCACGCTAGTTCTTAAGAACTCTGGAGCACTGAAGAGATGAAAATGTGGATTTTTCTGCCAGTAATTTTTTTTCTTTTACCCTGTTTTGGTGCGTGGGTTTTTGAGATGCACAGGGTGGTTTCTACATAGCGCACCGACCTGTTTCTATTTGAGCGTGGGTTTTTAAGACACATCAGGCTAGTTTCTGAGTAGCACACCGATGCATTATAGTAATGAGATGCACCGAACGGGTTTGTATGGAGAGCATAGTGTCTCAATGTGCCAATTTTTAGTACGCACTGGTGCATTGTGAGTTAAATGCACTGGTGCGGTTTATGATGAGAAACACACCGGACACAAACATCTGCAAAAACCTCCACCCGCCAACCCCCTCTATAGACCTCCACTACAAACAGATATCTGGCTTATTTTTATAAGGGGTTCCTCAAAAAAATCTTCTAGAGCGTCTTTTCCTTGTAGTGTATGTTAAGTCTGGTTTGGCTGTCTCAAGACCTTATATAGCTTCCTTGTACAAAACCAACTTGTCCTACAATAAAATATATCACCAGTGTTAAGTATTATAAACTAAAATCATAATTTTTAGATGTGAAAACCACTGTGCCATTGTTTATAGCCTTAGGCACATAATTCCTCTCTTCTCTTTTATATCAACCTACTCACTTCTAACAATGTTCCATTTAGTACCTGCACCAAAATATTGTCATCACATATGTGTTACAATTCATTATCCCTGCTCATCCAATAATCCTTCTATAGGAAACTTGTATTTTTCCCCAAAATATGTTGATTATTGTTACAAGTACGGTTTTAAACCAATACTTATTTGTATGGTTATTCTTTGCCTCCACATGTAACAAGTTTAGATCACTGTGTACATTGGGCATGCCCTGTTATACTCACATCTTAGTCAGCATGTGACAAATTTATTCTCCCATTATTTACTCACCCTTCCATGCACAAGAAAACCCCATCCTTGGGTAATCTACCTGTCATAGGGATTTCCTGTATGGGATTGTTGAAAAGGTTGTTAGAGTCTTGTAGCCAAGTTCCCTTCTGACATGCTCTAACATAAATTACACTACATTGTTCATGGAGTCTTATAGTTAAGGTTCCCTTTGTGACTTTCTCCCATGAGGTAATCAAAGTGTGTCAGAGGGTTGTAATGTCACCATAATGGCCTTGTTCTGGGGCTCTTTTCTTCATCATTTCACTTGTATCACAACAATTTTTCCCATGAGATACAATCAAAAATTTCAAATCAGAAATTTTAATTGCCCAAATTTGTTACATTTAGAAGCCAATTCTCACAAGCATGAGAATTTTAGTTATGATGTTGAACTCCTTTTCAAGTGGTTATATTTTTGTATGTCATAGTGACTTCTATCTTACAATCAAAAATTTCAAATCAGAAATTTTAATTGCCCAAATTTGTTACATTTAGAAGCCAAATCTCACAAGCATGAGAATTTTAGTTATGATGTTGAACTCCTTTGCAAGTGGTGATATTTTTGTATGTCATAGTGGCTTCTATCTCACACCCCATTACAACACTCTACCTGCAATTTGAATTTTCAATCAGCCAAATAATAGTAAGTGTTCATACATAAAATATTTTTATTGTAAAATTTATAACATCCCCTTAAGTGATCTCAATATTATTACACACATAATAATTACATCACTTTCAACTGATTTCAGATATATTAAAATGGAGTTATCATTACATTATATATTTTCATCGCAAGCATTCTAAGTATTTCATAATTCAATCAAGCATTTATTCCAACAACCCAAAGGGTCAAAACTGAGGGTTGCATAACCATTTTGTCCACAAAAATGCATATCTCTAAATTCATTAGTAATTAGTTTCCACTTTGTTTTGCATGATGAGGGATTCATGCCACTCATTTCACTACTCATTAATTAATAGAATTAGAAGTTATTTCCTTTCATGATATTCAATCATTTAATTGATTATTCCATACTAGCGTGCATGCACAAAATTCATTGCAATTCATGGATGTCATAGAAATTCATGGATGAATCACAAGGATTATGGTAATATTTACACACTCAAGGATTATTTCCTTTGTCATAAATCACTTGGTATTAAAGACAAACTTGTTTTAATATATAAACAATTCACAATTCTCACATTGACTAGGAAAAACCAATCCTTCAACTACATTTTCCTTATAAAAAAACTCAACATTATATGAAAAAATCACTTATCTTAAGCTTAGAAATTATTGGGCCAATACTCATAGGCTTATGATCACAATGCAATCCTTACATTTACTTCACACCTCCCATATTTTCATGCAATATCCCAATGCATTACCAAACATATTTTATCTTATGAGTGTATTATTCATTCATTTAATTTATGTTTAACATGGAAACTCAATGCATGCACGTATTACTAATATTTTACTAAATATCTATGTGCTAACAATTTTCGGCCTTAATCATACCCCTTCTTGGGCATCCGCACAATACATGCATTAAATTGAATAAAAAAAATTTCTCAAATTTAGCTAAAAAGAATTCTTACCCAATTCCTTTACATTTTTAGCTTCACTTATTGACTTACTTGGCTACCATCAACATGAATTCTCAGTCAAAATATTTTCAAGGAGTTCAACTAGCTCCATCTGTGATTTTCTTGACCTGCATCTACTAGTATTGTCTTTATCATTCGTAATTGTGCCCTCTAAATAAAATTTCCATGAGGTCCATTCTCATGTGACTACCTTAGAATACTTGATTTTGCAACACCCTACAACTCCTGAAATGATCTCAATCTCACATGTTAGTCACAATTTTATCATTTCATATGTTTACATATAAATGTCAATGAATATTCAAAAGGGGCACTTACACTATGTATAAAATTCATGCATCCAAACAATGTCTTCAATCATGCACCCAAACATGTACATATTTTCATGTATGTGCGATACTTTCACATATTCCATGTGTTGTAAGCAAACAACAAGAACATGCTACATTATAATAGCAAGAAAACGCACATATGAGAATATGCAAGACAGGAATATTGGGAAAGGAATTATAATCCAAAATTCTATTAAACTTTGGCTATATTTATACATGATAGATATAGTTGGAGCAGTTGTACCCTCTCACAACCAACCTTCATTCAAATTTACCGATAGTTATTGAAATTTACATATACATGATGAAAACATAGGTCTAAATACCCTTACAACATCTCCCCCACCCTCAATGCTTTTCTTGTCCCAAGCAAGGATGAAAAATGTATTGAACCACTTCTCTTTGCAAAAGTATCCTTACTATATATCAGCCATGCATAGTGGTATGCATAGGTAACTCAACCAAAACAGTCGCCAGCTAGATAGGAAGATGCACGTGTACAAGGTTTATTGTAAATACTTCTTATCTGATGGTCACTTCTCGCAGATGTCGGCAACTCCTCTCCAATCTGAGGGTGTCCTCTTTCGCTCTCTCTACGGATGAGTCTAGCATGAGACTATCATTCCTAGGAGTACTTTATTCAACGAAACCTAAGTAATCATCTTACAAATCAACCATCTTGCACTTTTTCTAGGACCACAATCTAAGAGAAATACTAGAGGAGATTAAACAAAATGGGATAATGTTTTTCACCATTTTTAGCACTTTAGATTTTTATATGGATGTTCTTCTCACATGATTATGTTCTTGAATTTTTGTGTATTGTTGCAAGAATTTTTTTGCTGCTCCAAAATTATATATTTTGTTGCTACGCCTTAATCTCATTGATATGTTGTTGCAAATGGTTGTATTAACTGAGTCTACAACTTTATTTATGAAGGGAAAATATAACACTAGACACACTAAACTTTTTGATGTCTACCATGCTTTTTATAGTTTGTGTCAGCAGAATCTAAACTCATCAACGAAGCATTGATTTTAATTACAAGATGGAGAATATCGCCTACACTAGGGAGACTCACATTTAACCTTCCCCTGATTTCTGAACCTAATGATTGACTGGAAGGCTCAGTCGACATTTCAACTCATTAATCCTTCATTAAAATTATACAAACTCATTATAGAATTAGCAAACACAATACATCAGAAAATTTGATGGAGCATATAAATTCTAGCCACCACATAGCCTTAATCTCTTAAAAGAATTTGACATTTCCCAAATCATGTGTTGCTCATGCTTCAAAAAATACGCATATTTAAGTATGAATACCAGCATAACATGATGCCGCTATATGAAATTTGTGCAAGTCAAATGTGTATCAATTTCAACTAATATATTTTAGCTTGACCAAAATATAACATCGACCAATGGCCTCTCTGCAAACATTGTGTTTTGTATCCTATCTTGTCGATGTAACTATAGTTAATATAGTTCACTGGAGTTACATTTTCAAGGAAACATTACTTTTTCGACAACATGTTTTAATTATTCCTGAAATTAAATCTTAATTGTGTAGAGTTCGAATTATAGGTTCATAATTTTGTGTCCATATAACATATCAAAGGTTGCAAGTCTAATTTTCTAGATATTCTAATAGTCAAGCACCTCATTTGTTAAATATATTGATTTCCCTATTGGTCGACAAGCCCTGAATCTCCTTTGACTAGGTCGTCGTGCTCGTATTTCAATTATTCGCTCATGCACATAGCATGTCTACATCCATTCAATCTATGTAGGTACCAAATTATCCAAACTATAACCTAGACACATAAACTTCTGTTTCTGACATTAATTACATATTTCAACAAACTATCCCGTGTTGGTAGACATGTTATATATGGCTTGCAGTATGCTCATAAAAGATGGCAATATCTCGACTTGATCAAGTTTAATTGCAACAGTTCATTAAAGGTAGTCTTATATATTATTTTTAGTGTTGTGGACCTTGAAATATCATTCATAAAATATCATTCACTATATTTCCCTATCGACCTCTGTCAAACTAACTTCTACAAACAAGCCTAAACAAATCAACCATAGTGAAATTTTTTCAAACAAGCCGATTTTATAACGAGTCAACTTCTAGCAGGTTGACCAAGTAATCGACTTGTGCACTTTACATGTTTCTGAAATATGGCATTAACATAGTCCTCATTGTCTCCAAATTGGTGCAATGGGTAATATTGATGCTTTCTTTGTATGTGTAGAGTGGCAGCATACATGCATCAGAGATTTGGTCTACTGAAGTGATGCCTTATACACAATCAGAGAATGACTGCTTTAGGAGAGAACCATCCAACAAGTCGAACATAAAATTCATATCCAAATTCCTTTAAGTTAGCTACATTAGTTGGTCGATGGACCAAAAATCCTCTCACTTATGTTTTCTTCCTCACGGAATTTGTTCCATTGTGATTTATTTCTTCTACCCTTCATGTAGTCGAATGACCGACCTCCAAGTGTCAAATCTTGCCATGGCCCATCGCTCAAGTGCTCGACGGCATCGTTGAGGCTTACTGGAAACCTTTTCTCATTTATTAGTAGAGTATAATGAACTCATACAAAAGATGGCTTCACGTGGCACGAAAATTTCCTATAACCTTGGCCTAATACAAAGAGTGAACTAGTCCAGGTTTTGTGAAAAAAAAAGTTGGGTGCTTTATTTATAAATTTACATGCAAAAATATGAGTCTTACATTCTGGTCATTTTTCCAAACAAATCGACTCTTGCATTCACTAAATCACTCAAATGTTCATCTCAAGTTATCACAAGTTCCACTTCTGAATTGAAGTTGTCTATCATAAGAACTTGTTGAAGCCCTCTGACTCCAAGCATGGTATCAACTTCGATAAGCATATTTGCCATATATAAAATTCCTAGGAGTGTCCCAATGTCAAATTCAAACCTCTCAACGTCAAAGACGAACAATTATTAATCATGTTGACCTTGATTCTAACAAGTCAACCGGTCAACCAATGCATTAATTAATGTTATTGGCAACAATTGGGAAACCATCACGACCATTAGCAGACAAAATATTCAAGTTAAATTGGTGTTCGATGAGTAGCTCGGTAGATAATTAGAAATTTATCCTCTCGTTTTCCCCATATGCAGTATTAGCAGAAAGATTTTACAGAATCTTGACATTAATCTTTGTTTTTCATATCTTCAATTCCAACGAAGTGGTATATTCACGGTCTTTATTTTTTCAAATTCTTGATTTTGGGATTACAAGTCATAGCATAAAAATCTCATTCTTTTCTTTTGCAGGACTTGGGATTTAATATTACAAATATTCATTCGGATCATAGCAATACATCAATGAAATTTTACATAAAACAACATAAATGTTCTTGGATTTCTCAAGAATTTGAACTTGCAATGTTTTCATATTTGTAGGCTTCATTTTTTTGATTTTTTTCTTCTGCACATTCAGATTTTCTTGATGTTTCTTTTCCTTTGCAAGTTTTTGTCCTTTTTTTCATTCTCTTTTATGCAAGTTTATTTTATTTTTCTTCTTGCAGATCTTCGAAATTATCATTGACAACATACATGACCATCCACTTATATCGTTCCAAAAATTTATCTTGGATCTTTTCCATTTAGTCTCATCTTTTTTATCTTTTCTTTTGCAAGTTCGAATAACATTCATTTGTTGCTACTGTCACCCAAGAAGGAGGAAACCCAACCAAATGAAGGAGGCAACGATGCCAAACACTTGAAGCAAACAAGAATAACATGCTACATTATAATAGAAAGAACACACACATACTAAAATACACAAGACATAAATATTGGGAAAGGAATTTCAATCCAACACTCTATTAAACTTTGGTTATACTTATACATGATTGATATAGTTAGAGTGGTTGTACATGCTCACAACCAACCTTCATTCACATCTACCAATAGTTATTGAAATATAGATATACACGATGACAACATAGGTTTAAAGACCCTTACAATGCCATGTCATTCAGACACCTCAATTGTTATTCAATTAATTCATGCACATGCTATAACATCTCAATTCAACAATCAATTCAATCTTATTAAATTTTGATTTCTGTATGTCAATTATATATTTATATATTTGCAACAAACCAAACCTTCTCATTCTTATGGCGTTTTTTAATTCAATGTACAACTTTATTTTACATATTGAAAATAGTCTTTTTACATTTATTTCAACAAGGGAGCTTAACATATTATCATATTTAAAAAAATTAAATAAATTATTTCCTAAGGTCTATAGAAACATAAAAATTCCAAAAAATTTCTAAATAGTTTAGGAGGAACCCTCCCACTTGCATTCTTATACAAGTATATTACCTTAGCTATATGTAATTAGTTATTAAATCTTATAATCCTATTATGGACCTTTCATTGAGTTCTTAATTATATTATGGAGCTTGTGGGGATGATCCCTTATTTCACTTCACCTCACCACCAAAGGTGGGTGACTCAACCTTCTTAATTTCATCAATCACCAACCAACTCCTAAAAATCTCTATTGATACTACTAGGGATTATTCCTATTGATTTCCCACTATTGTACCAACCTCTAACACACTTATGTATGATTTTTTCATTGAAGTAGTGATGCAAACTAGTTGCAGAGTATCAAAGTATTCGCGGAACTATAGAGTTTACACTCTACATAATCTTATTACCGCAACGGTTTTGAATTAACCTCAGGGTTCATTAAACATACATACATACATATGCGCGCTCAACAACATAATTATAAACAACACATATAATCCAAAACAATTTTCATCGCATAGAACCTCTTACCGAGGGGTCCCATGACAAGTTTGAGCAATCACCGGCGATCACAGATCGCACAATTTATAGTTCAGATTTAACGCTTAAACTTTAATCCATGCAAATTGCGAAACTGTGTTGAGATAACATGTGTCCTCCTCCTTTTCGCATCGCAAAATAAAAAATTTACTTTGCAATGTCTTAACACTTATTTCCTAAATCTTGCGAAGTGCGAAATCACTTTCCCTACGCTATGATCTCCAATGTTGGATTAATCTCAAATTCGACAATCCCCATTGTCTCTCCACTCCTCACTTCACATCCCTTGTAAAAAAACTTAACTTGCAACTTTTAAAAGTTAAACTCGTTTCTTTTCGATGTGAGATGGTTTCCAATTTGTAATGAGATCTCTCCAATTGATCGGGTTCAGATCTACGACCCTTGTCACGCCTGCATCCGATTGTTCTTTCATTGTTTAACTTAATGTGATTTAATAGAGTTTAAACAAATAATTTAACAGAGAGCTCGATCGACAAAAAACAATTGAAAATTATAAAATAAGTAATTTACATAGCCAAGCCCTTGGTCGGTTGATTATTACATTTTTTATGCTCTCTCTGCTCTCGCCTCTCACACACCTATTTCACTTTGTCTCACTTTTTCCTACACTCTCCACTTTTCTCTCACACCTATCTCACACATTTATATAAAAATCTAAAGCGGTCCTTCTCACTTAAAATAGATTTCTATTGAACCACTCCAACAAACAAATTTTATCCTATGTCTAAGCTCATATCCTACTTGGCTCAATCTCCTCGCAGGGAGAAACCAATTTTTATTTATGTTCCTAATTAATTTAATAAACCCAAACAAACTAACTTCTCTCATTTAAAACTAAATAAAATATTAATGGCCAATGTTTATCCACCTCATCGTTAGCCACAACATGTGAACATCCAATCACATTGTTGGCTAAGTCCAGATGCTCCTGCATCAGACTCCCAGGGAAGAAAAGATTGATCCATCAATGCTTCATGATTTGTACTAAACTTTTGTAACTATTTTGTTTCCATCCAACTGGCATCATCCACAGGGTGTCCTTTCCACTTGACTAGATACTGATAGTAAGTTTTTCATGTGGTCTTCTTTGCTTCTCTTTTCTCCAAAATGACCTCCACTTCTTTCTTTTCCATCTTTGGCATATGTTCCTTCCAATTCAAAGTCTGGTCTTCCTCTTTTGTAGAGTCTTCTGGTACCTCTTCCTCTGTTCCTTTATATAGGTACAAATATGCAACATTAAAGATGGGAGATATTCCAATTCCTTCTGGAAATTCAATTTCATAAGCATTTGAAGAAAATTTCCTCAAAATTCTACATGGTCCTATCTTTTTCATCTTTAATTTGTTGTAAGAAATAATAGGAAACCTTTCTTTTCTCAGGTACACCATGACTAGGTCACCTACTTGGAATTATTTTCCTTTCATCTTCACATCAACTCTCTTCTTGTATTTTCTACTACTTTCCTGCAATCTGTTTTTGAAATCTTCATGTAGTTTCTGCATTTGTTCTGCAAACTCTTCAGTTTTTGCGCTCCTTATCTCTTGTTTTCCTAAATTTCTGAGCTCAGACACACCTCTTGGATTCATTCCAAAAAAAATCTGGAATGGACTCATCCCAGTACTTCAATTGGGAGTATCATTATAAGCAAACTCAGCCTGAGCAAGTGCTAAATCCCATTGCTTAGGATTTTTATACACTAAGCTCCTCAATATATTCCCCAAGCTTCTATTCACTACTTCGGTTTGTCCATCCGTTTGAGGGTTATAAGCTGAACTGAAACTAAGTTTGGTACCTAGTTTCTTCCATAGAGTTCTCTAGAAATGACCAACAAACTTGGTATCCCTGTCAGACACAATACTCACAGGAAATCCTTGTAATCTTACAACTTCTAAAAAAAACAGATTAGCAATATGTGTTGCATCACTAGTTTTCTTGCATGCAATGCAATGAGCCATATTAGAAAACCTATCTACTACAACATAAATGGATTCACTTCCTCTTTGATTTTTTGGAAAACCCAAAACAAAATCCATACTAACTGCATCCCATGGTTGGTTTGGTATTGGCAATGGCTGATACAATCCTGTATTCTGATTTCTCCCCTTAGCATGTTGACAAATCTCGCATTTCTCAACAAATCTCTTAACATCAGTTTGCATCTTTGGCCAATAGTAAAAATAAATTACTTGAGAAAAAGTCTTGTCTTGTCGAAAGTGTCCAGATAAGCCTCCATTGTGTTTCTCCTTTATTATGTTTTCCCTCATAGAACATTTGGGAATGCATAGTTTATTAATTTTGAATAGCAACCCTCCTTGGATAAGATAATCCAATCACTGGTTTCTATTATGAACTACTGGGTTTTTCACAGCAGCATAAATTTCCTTAAATTCTGTATCTTCTTTATACATGTCAACCATTTCTTCAAATCCTACAACACCAACTTGTAATTCTTGCATAATTAAATTCACTCTGCTCAAAGCATCAACAACTTTGTTCAACTTACCACTTGTATTCTTAATCACAAAAGTAAAACTCTGCAAAAATTCTACCCATTTGGCATGTTTTTGATTCAATTTTGGCAGGTTGTTTATAAACTGTAATGCATGGTTATCAAAATATAAGACAAATTATTTTGGTAACAAATAATGTCTCCATTTTTTCAAGGCTTGCACAACAACATAAAACCCTTTGTCATAAGATGAGTATTTCTTCTTAGCTTCATTAGTTTCTCACTGAAGTATGTTATTGGTCTCTATTCTTGACTTAAAACTTCTCCAATTGCAACTCCACTAGCATCAGTTTCAACTCGAAGAAAATTTTCAAAATCTGGCAAAGCTAAAACTGGTTTTTTTGTAATTTTCTTCTTCAGCAACTTGAAGTTTCGGTTTGTTGCTTCTGTCCACTTGAATGGCTAGTTAATTTCCTTGATTGTTTCAATAATGGGTGCACAAATCTGACTAAAGCTTCTGATAAATTTTCTATAGAAACTTGCAAGATCGTGAAAGCTCCTTACCTCAAATATGTTTCTTGGAGTTGGCCAATTCAAAATTGCTTGGAATTTTTTTCGGATCCATTTTCAAGCCTTCTTTAGAAACTAAAAATCTCAAATAGACTAGTTCTTCCTTCATAAAACTGCATTTCTTCAAATTTATTAGCAGCTTCTCTTTCTGCAAAGTTTTTAGAACGAAATGAAGGTGCTCCAGATGCTCTTCTTTACTTCAACTAAAAATTAGAATATAATCATGATAAACAATTAAAAACTTTCTTGCATATTCCTTCAAGACTTCATTCATTAATCTCATGAATGTTTTGGGTGCATTAGTGAGCCCAAAATGCATCACTAACCATTCATACAAACCATTGTTTGTTTTGAAGGCAGTCTTCCACTCATCCCCTTCTCTAATCCTTATCTGATGATAACCACTCTTCAAATCTATCTTAGTAAAATATTTTGATCCACTCAAGCAGTCCATTAAATCATCCATTCGTGGTAAAGAAAAATGATACCTAATGGTGATCTTATTTATAGCTCTGGAATCTGTGCACATGCATCATTCACCTCCTTTCTTTGGATTGAGTATTATTGGTACAACACATGGACTAAGGCTTTCTCTTATCAATACCTTATCCATAAACTCTTGCACTTGTCTTCCAACTTCTGCATTTTCTTGAGGAGTCAATCTCTATGCTGCTTTATTCGACAAACTTACTCTAGATATTAGATCAATGTGATGACTAATACTGCTGATTGGTGGTAATGCACTTGGAAAATCATCCACAATAATATCAACAAAATTATTCAATATACTTCAGATTTCTTCAGATAAATCTTCTATATTTGTGGAAGTTAGAATTACCTTGGGTCTTCCTACAAAAGAAAAATTCATCTCCTCATCCCTCTCAATTTCTTGCAACAGTTCTTTCCCACTCATTAGCATAACACTATTTCCAGGTGTTTCTTTGTCATCTTCATCCTTCAATGGTAGCAGTGTGTGTTTGTTTCCATCCTTCTCCAGAGTACAAGTGTCTCTTCAACCATCATGTATGGCTTTCCGATCAAACTGCCAAGGTCTTCCCAGCAATACATGATATACATCCATCGGCATTACATCACATAATATAACAGCCTTGTAAGTACCAATCTGGATCTCTACCTTACATTGTTCTGTCACAATAATCTGATGTCCTTTTTTTAGCCATGATACCTTATAAGGAGTAGGGTGTATTGTTTTTACCAATCCCAACTTGTCCACCATCTCTGTAGAAACAAGTTTATTAGTGCTTTCACTGTTAATTACCACTTTGCAACATTTACCTTTGGACTTGCATATAGTCCTGAATAGATTCTTCCTCTGAGCTGGTTCTCCTGCTTCTTTTTCGTCTTTAAGCAATACCATTTTCAATAACAAGGATTCTCCTGCTTCGGGTGGTTCCTCTTTACCTGCAATCTAAGGAATGTCTTCCTTTGTTTCAGCAACATTTACATTTCTCTCAGTTGTTGACTTATTATGAGGACACTCCCATGAACCATGTCCCCATTCACCACATGTAAAACACCGAATATCTCTTCCTCAGCCTCTACCTCTGGGTACAAACCTTCCTCGACCAGAGTCTCCTCTCTGTGGTCATATACTACTCGATCCTTCTGTTTTATTTTGGGAATGTTGAAATCCGGGTTTGAATGTTCATCTTCCTCTTGCTGAACTCTTTCCTTTATTCCTATGACTTTGATTTCTCTGTATCTTCTCTTCTTCTTTTACGGCTGCTTGATAAGCATCTTCAATTGTCTTCAGATTTAATAGACTGATCTAATCCTATATATCATACCTCAAACCATTTATTTACCTGGCTACTTTCTCAACATCATCCTCTACATGTCTAGCTCTAATATTCAGTTTATAAAATTCCTTTGTATATTATTTCACTGTCATTCCTTTTTGTTTCAAATTCTGTAATTGCTTAAAAATATTTAATTGATAATCCTTGGGTAGGAACTTACTTTTTAATTTTCTTACCATTTTGTCCCATCGTTTGATTTTGGGCTTTCCTTTTCTCAGTCTGGATACTTGTAATTCCTCCCACTAGATAGTTGCATGACCCTTTAGTCTGGTAGCTGCAAACTTCACTTTCCTTTTGTCTTCAACCTCTTCAAATTCAAATTACTTGTCTAATGAACTGATATATACCATTAGCTCTTCTATATTGATATTTCCCTCATAGAAAGGTAAATCCACCTTTGGCCTTCCAATTGCTTTAATCAAAATTTTTATCATTTTAGCTGTGTCATCTTCTGCTTCTTCTTCTTCCTCAGAAGTTTCCTCTGTTATAGTTGACATCTCCTTCTTCAGGTGCTCTCCTCTAAGAAAATTTTACTGTCTCCATTCTTGTACAAAGATGTCGAATCTCATTCAACAGAATTGCATTAGCGTCCAGTCTTCCATGACCTATACCAGCTCCTCTCCTGGGTGGCATCTTTGCTCCAATTTCCAAGAACAGACTCAAACCTGGCTCTAATACCAAACAATGTAGACTAGCTACAAAATATTAGAGTATTCGTGGAACTATAGAGTTTATACTCTACACAACCTTATTACCGCAGCGGTTTTGAATTAACCTTGGGGTTCGTTAGAAATACATACATACATATGAGTGATCAACAACATACTTATAAACAACACATATAACCCAAAAAATTTGCATCGCATGGAATCTCTTACTGAGGGGTCCCACGACAAGTCTGACCAATCACCGGCGATCACAGATCACACAATTTATAGTTTAGCTTTAACGCTTAAACTTTAATCCATGCGAATTGCGAAAATATGCTAAGCTAACATGTGTCCTCCTCCTTTTCGCATCGCAAAAAAAACAATTTACTTTGTGATGTCTTAACACTTATTTCCTAAATATTGCGAAGTGTGAAATCGATTTCCCCGCACTGTGATCTCTATTGTTGGATTAATGTTAGATCTGACGATCCCCGTTGTCTCTCCACTCCTCACTTCGCATCACTTGTAAAACAACTTAACTTGAAACTTTTAAAATTTAAAAATTTTTCTCTGTGATGTGCGATGGTTTCGAATTTGCGATGAGATCTCTCTCATTGATCAGGTTCAGATCTACGGCCCTCATCGTGCCTGCAATCTGATTATTCTTCCGTTGTTTAACTTAATGTGATTTAACAGAGTTTAAACAAATAATTGAATAGAGAGCCAAATCGACACAAAACACTTGAAAATTATAAAATAAGGAATTTTCAGAGCTAAGCCCTTGATCAGTTGATTATTACAATTTTTATGCTCTCTCTAATCTCGCCTCTCACACACCTACTTCACTCTATCTTACTTTTTCCTACACTATCATCTTTTCTATCACACCTATCTCACATATTTATATAAAATTCTGAAGTGGTCCTTATCGCTTAAAATAGAATTATGTTGAACCACTCCAACAAACAAATGCTATCCTACTTCTAAGATCATATCCTACTTGGCTCAATCTCCTCACAGGGAGAAACCAATTTCTATTTATGTTCCTCCTGCATCAAGTAGTCTCCTAGACATCAAATATTTCCCTACCCTCATGCAGGGAAGTAATGAAGTGAGTGCTCCTTGTTGTAGGCCCAACATTTCAAATTCATACTCTTTGATTTAATTCTTTATGTATTGTTTATTTATATCCCATGTGTTTGTAGTTTAAATGGGCTACCTTATTTTGTTGTTGGTGAGGGCATTCATGAAGTAGGTGTTCTCCTCCACAGCCCCAACATTTCAATGGTATTTCGTTCTTCCAAACCTTATGTGATTTTATCCTAGTTTTTAACTTCTTATAGCAATGTTTTACCTTTTGAATGATGTCATTGACGGTTTTGGGCTTCTTGGACTTTATCTTATCTTGAAATGGTCTTGGTAATCCATTGAGAAAAAAATGTATGTTCATATATTCATCTTTGAGAAATAGCACATATTCCAACAATGTTATGAATTGATTAACATAGTTGTCCAAGGTGATTTATCCCATTCTTAGTTCATGTAATTCCTTAATATTTTCATTAATATACCCCTCTATATCACCAATGGTTGGTCCATGTTGCAACAACCTATGTATGACATGTTTTCTAGTAACATCATGTTTAGCGGTGTTTTCTCTTCTTATTCTCTAATGAGTCTCATTATCTTCTTTGAACCTCCAAATGTCTTCTTTAAAACTCTTCATTGTCTCAATAATGTCAAGAAATGTTCCATCTTCTCTCCCATTTTCTTCAGAAGAGATCATTTTAGTACTAAGTTGTGTCTTTATGTTGAATATCCTTTTCTTTCTTTTCAATGTTGGAAAGTCTTCTTATCTACTGAAATAACATGAAGCTATTAGTACCATTAAAATCATAACAATTAAACATGTCTATTACCTTCACTTCATTTGTTCTTAGGTTTATACAAACCTACATGTTTGTATTGTTGCATCAAACTCAGTATAGTCTTTAAGTAACATAATTTTATTCATATATACCATAAAATAATTTTACATGAGTACACATGCATGCATAAATATTAATTTAAAACTTAAGTTTTTTACTATACTCAAGCCCATAGATTTTCAATGTTGAACCTAACACTAATACCATTTTTTAACATAGTATCAAAGATCCCATTTCATCTATTCTTGAGCCTATCCAAGTCCAATGTTGAACCGTGTTTTGATACCACTTTGTAACATACCCATGCCTTAATGTTCGATTAAGTATATGGGGTATCAAATTTTTTTCTTCTTCACGAGCTTAAAAATAAACTCTAATACCTCTTTGTAACATATCCAACCCCATAATCCTTCATTAGGGATATGGGGTATCACAGTTCCACTAAAGCATTTTAACAAAAGATACCCACACATTGTCTAATCACCATCCACAAAACCACAATTTGTTGGTGCATTTCATAAAATAGTGTGTGTGTATTTTTTATTTCTCTCAAACCCCAATCTACCACAGAGTATATCACGAAAAGTGTAGATTTCCAAAATATGAATTTTTTACCACATATACCTTGAGATATTTTCTTTGTCTCCTCCGAGTTTCACGGTATGGAACCACTTAGAAAGAAAGTTGTGGCAAAAATTAGATAAATTTGAGGTCTAAAATGGGTCTCCTAAGGAATATTATAAAATAGTAGTGGAAATAATAAAATAAGGTTAGATTACATCATCACATTTTAGACAAAAAAAAGAAAAACTACTTTTCCAACTCGTATTTTAAATTTATCTCCCTCTGATTTTACTCAAATTTTGAGTGGGAGCAATCATTGGATGCAAAATTCAATTCATCATGCAAGGCGTACCCATGTTGCATACTTTCAGTGGACCTTGCTACCCCAAAAATGAGAAATACATGAAAAATGTGATTGCAATTACGTTTTTCATGTATTTCTCAATTTTCATATAGTATGGTCCATCAAAATTATGCAACATGAGTACTCCTTGGATAAGGACTTAAATTTTTCATCCAACGAGTCCTCCCACTCGAAATTTGAGTAAAACCGTAGGAAGATAAGATGAAAATACTAGTTGAAAAAGTAGTTTTTTTTATTTTAATCTTTTTACTTTTTTACTCTAAAAATGGCGAATCATCCCCAATGGTTGGCATCATCATATTGATTCATATTGGTTCTTATAAGTTGATTTCATTGTACATTTTTGTTTTGAGGCCCGTTTAGACCCCAAAATTTCTCTAATGAATGCCAAGTTGACCTGCTTTGAGATTTAATTTCAGGAGCATTCAGGAGACTTGAATTCCTTAGAGAAAATCTCTAAAAGTATAATAAACAAATATTTGAAATATCTACCAAAATTTCCTCATTATTTCCCCTAAATATTATCCAAATTTCAACCCCTTAAGTCATTAAGAAGAAAAGTTATAACGGAAATTTCAAACTAACCTTATTTCAGGAGCATTAAGGAATTTTGAATTTTGAAAATTGAACTAGATGATCAATGGGCTTTCCCCTCACTATGGCCCAAATTTCAGTCTTTGATACCTCTCAAAAGAAAAATTATAGCGAAAATGCAAATATGGATTGTTTGAAGAAGAATTTAGGAAAATTAAATTTATTAGATTGTATATCTGAAAATATGACAAACCAAGATCTGAAAATTGAACGAGATGATTGAAAATCATTTCCCCTCATTGTGTTTCAAATTTGAGCTTTTGGAACCTCCCAGAAGAGAAGTTATAGTGAAAATAGCAAGAATTTTTTTTCCCCATAAATCACATTTTGGGTTTCCACCATTAAACTCCATGAAATCACTTATAGCCTATAAAGGAAATTAAAGAAAATGTAGCATGCAATTAATAGGGAACACATGCAATTAATATGGAATTATCATGCATTTCCCATGCATCTCAACTCATTTAAATTAAACGGATAAGTGAATTCAAATAGACAACTCTAGAATTTACTATCATAATCTAGCACAATGATCATAAATAAAATAATACAAAAGCAACAATAATTCCTTCATATCACTAAATTATTCATGTAAGAAATATCAATAATAGAGAAATAAGCATATTTATATTGTAACCATAAAATATTAGAATTGAAGTAAGGTGAGCCACGTTTCACCCCACCTTAGGCTTAATTGTGCTACAATTTTACTCATAGATAGCCACCCCAAATCCAAATCCTAATGCCTTGAGGGAAAACTAAACTTAGGGATTTGGCACACAATTTTCAAACAAAATTTAACACAAAAGTGAAGGTCGCTCTCCTTCACACATAGGAAAAAAACTTAGTCTCAGTCACATAAAATCTCACTTGAAACTCTTAACCAGTCACAAGGTCTGAACTCTGTTTGGGTTTTTCCACCATTTCTCTTTCCAAATCAAATTTTTGAGTGAGAGAGTATGAAAAAAAAATAAGAATAAAATAAGAACCAAGAATTCCTTGATGGTTTCTCTTTCTTATTTGTATAATCACACCTTGATCCTTCATCTTCCTGATCTTTTTCTAGAAGCTTCTTAGAAATACCGACCATCACATCAATGGAAAATAATATTTAATCAAGAAAAGCTAGAATATCTCTCACCCCCACCCTGCATATTTTCCTCCCTAGTCAAGTTTTTCCTCCTCCCCAAGGCAACATGATTTGTTGGTTGCTCCTTTATTCACTCTAGAATTTTTATTAATAAAATATATCAGTACATTACACAATAAAGTTTAGTACATAATATAAATGTTGATAACCCAAAATTACAAGTATTTAATTACATCACATTTATTTAGGAAATGAAACAGGGGTGTCACATTGTCAGAGGAATCTGTTGAATGGTTGTTAAGGAAAACTCATCCAGTTTCATTATTTGATGAGTCTCAAATAGGTTTTGTAGGAGCAAGGGGCGTAATATATTATCCTTGAGGAAAAAAAGAAATTTCATATTCTTGGGATTTAGATTAAGCCTCGAATAATCAATCAGAATCCTATATCCTTTATCAATGCCTACTCTAATCATTATCATTGAAAGCCACCAAGATAACTATAATAAGGGACTCGTCTCTCCTCATCTCTTATTTACAGAAAGGGTCCACCCCTAATAATTTGAAATTGGAGACTCTTCTTGCAAGAACAAGAGGCTTGTTTCATACATTTGAACGATATGAATCCTTTTATATTCTAAGACATGACAAAAATGGTGACTTGCTATCGTATCATAAACTTAGGTTAACAAAAGGGAACTTAGTGGTTAATAGCAATAGAATTAAAAATTTTGTTTCTTAAAGAAATGAAACATCATCATGCCCAAAATCATAAGGGTTTTTTTGAAATATGAAAACAAGTGGAGTAATCAATTAGATACGTGGAGGTTTTTGTGAGCTCTTAAACCTCATCATGCCAATAGAGGAGAGTGGCCAAGAGGAAAATAAACGCTTATTTGCAACAAAGCCAAACATATGTTGGTATCTAATAAAATGTAAATTTTTTCTTTTAATTAGGAAGTTACTAGAAATCTTATACTTATATCCTAGTAGATAATTCTAATTGTATACAGAAAAAAAATTCCCAATTTTGATTATTATGCTCTGTTTCAAACCCAAACTCTTTGCCTCTATGGCTTATTATGATTTTTAGTGTACAAATGAGCTATTGTTACATGCCTTATATAAATTTGTATTACAAATTTCAGTTACAGTTTTAAAAAATAAATATTTAAAATTGTGTAATTTCTGTTGACATAAAAGATCATATATCAGTGATCAGCATGAATCTAGCTAATAAAGGATAGAATTTTGATTTGTAATCTCATGGAAATTCATATACATTTGTTTGCAATGAGATGCACTCTACAACCCAGTATAGGGGAGATATGTAGGCGTAATGTAAGAAAGTATGTATGTCAACATTTTTTAAATGTCAAATTAATATGTTGATTGATATTACAACTCAGCATGAAAGAGATGTAAAACACTTTCACTCTCACTCTCTATCATAAATAAAAGATTTTGATATCCATATAAAGAAACATAATTTTATAACAAATTTAGAGAAAAATAAAGTAACAAAAAATGAAAATAAAAATCCTATACTTTTTCAAAAATATTTCAATACAAAACTTAATAAATTATTTGAATATCAATATCATTTAACTTTTATTAATATTAATTTCAATTAGTTCATGATAAAAATAATAAAAGAGAGATGTGTAATTCATTTAAATTTTTAATATAAAATTAACATGTTGAGTTTTAAAAATTAATAATAATAACAATAATTCAATGTGGGTCAAAAACGAAAATTTTCAATATGTATGATTAATTTAAAATATATTAATGATAGAAAAACATTTCATTGTATACAATGTAGTTTATAATTAAAATATCTCACTACCCATTTTAATATGTATTTATATGTATTACAATAGTTTTAATAAAATAAAAAATAGGAATGTTTTTAGATATAGAGGTGTGATATTTATATATAATATAATTAGTATTATTAAGAACTAATTTAGATCCATCTTCAATCTACCAAGTGCCTAGAGGAATCAAAATCTCTTGAGGTGCAAGCTTCTTCTAAAGATTTTCACTCTAAAAGAGGTTTGCATTTTGAGAGATTTAATCCCTCTCGGTGCTTGGTACATCCGAAGTTAAGATGGATCTATGTTCATTGTAACTAATGTATGCCTCACAATTTAAAATAAATTTAAATTTATAGATAATATGTAACTATAATATAAAAAAGTAAAGTTATCAAAAGTTGCAAATATACTGCAAATTGATGGATAAAAATATAGGATGTGGGTTGACAATAGGTTATCTTATGAGTGGATTTTTTCAAAATGTTAATTCAGTATGGCCACATAGCTAGTATTCCTAGTCGACATACATGAATGAACGAACAAAGTGTTTTTCAATAGCCATACAGTGTTGTTGATGACCTCAGACTTATAGTATCTGGACGTTGGAATCAAAATCCTAGAAGCATACTTCCAAACCAAAAGATGTTTCTACCTTATTATAATGAGATAATATTGAAAAAGTAAAAAAAAAAATTATCTTGCATTGGAAATTTGCTAACTAAGATTGCAAATATATATATACATATATATAAAATTACAGTTTTACAAAACATTACATTTGCATGCACGAATACATTTAAATATGCTAAAGATAAACATCACGATTATATCTCAATATACTAAACATGAACCTAAAGTATATGTTCTAGACAAGTGAAATGAACACTCAAGAAGAGATTTTTATCAAGCACAATAAATGAACTAATGAATTAAGAAAATATTGATGTTGTAATGCTTTCTGTAATAAAGACACAATTACATTATTAATAAAAGCTTAGATCAAAGGAAAAAATTAACTATTAAATTACCAATAAATGTTCTTAATATTTTTGTAATCAACATATTTATATAAATTAATTGGTTAGTAAAGAGAAACAAAACATTTAAGTTATGGTACATTTTACATTATTAAGATTAAGAAAAACATACCTTTCTATGAAAGCATTATTTATTAATGCTACTTGCCCAATACCTACATTTTGAGATAAATTCCAACCCTTAATTTATGCATATGATTAACAATATTTTAAATTAATTGATGAAGATTCAATCCATATCATTCACTTAATATTTTTTTATAATAAAATTAGAAGTCTGAAAATCTTATTCCAAAATAAACACACCTAATTAAAATTTTTAAAATTATAATGTAAGTTGTAAAAAAAAAAAAAAAAATTATTTAATTTTAAAAATAAAAAAATTGAAAAAATCAAGCTATTTAATGTAAATGTAAGCCCGATTTGTCGTATTCTATGATTTTTAGGCTTATTGGGACATTTAAGCTTATTTTGTTTTTTAGAATTTAAAAAAATAAAAAATTAAGTTATTTAATTTTAAAAATAAAAAATTGAAAAAATCAAGCTATTTAATGTAAATGTAAGCCCGGTTTGTCGTATTATATGATTTTTAGGCTTGGGACTTGCGAACGTTTAAGCTTATTTTATTATTTTTTTTCATAAATTCTAACGTTGGTTTAAATTTGTGCGGGTTCACTAAATAACAAAGTTGCTAAATTAAAATGGAATGGCCTTTAACGCGACTTTCTTCGGAAATCTGACCAACGTATTTTTTTATTTATTTTTAATCAGCTGAAGGCGTCTGTCAGCTCCGGCCTCCAGTGATCCTTTCCCGGTTCAATATGGGAACCCATCCGGTGACCCATCCCATCTCTTGCAAATTTCATCTGCCGTAGTCTAAAAAAACTCAGAGAATAATCAAGAAATTCACTTAAGATTATAAAAAAAATTTGTAAAGATTTTTGCAAATTTGGATTACAGTAATTAAATTTTAGTGTTTTGGGTATCTTAAAGATTTTTGATGGTGCTGAATCTATTTCCACCATCAAAAATGAAATTCAAACACTCTAACTACCTAATTTTTTGAAAAAAAAAAAAATTACTCAATTCTATCAAAAAAAAAAAAAAAACTATCATCAAATCTATTCTATTTATTTCATCCATAGACAAAATCTATTCCGTTGCATCCATAAACAACTCCATTTTAAATATAATGTTATCTTTTTAACATAGTAAGAGACAACGCCTATATCCATGGCTTCCTATAACAACATTTCTAAAATTATGCCAATGTGTTATTTGCCCCTCTTATACGCTTGCATTATTCAGTTTTTTATTTTGATATGACAAAGATTTATTTAATTTGGAGTTATTGGTACTTTACATCTACAATGTTTTACCATTAATATGTATTATATTACACCGTGCTTTATGTGTGATAAGGTGGAAATTGCATTTATAAAATTGTATGCATCCATAGAATTGGATGGGAAAATTGTGAGTGTATTCTTATTAATATTACAAAGATTTAAAATTATTTTTATTTTAATTATTAAAATGGTTAATATAAAAAATCTATTTTTATTTTAATTATTAAAATGGTTATATAATATGATTAGTGTTTTGATTTTGAAATGTTTTCTTCATTTTAGAATTAGATGGTAAACTTTCAATAACTAAATTTGTTAAATTTATTAAAAAAAAATTTGAAATTATTCAAAGGATTTTTCAATTTAAAGAAATCTTCTAATTTTAAAAATCATTTGGTTTAGAAATTCCAACTTAATTATCAGTTTCATATAATTGTTTTTTATTACATAATATAATTTCTATAATAAATAAATATATTTAATTTATTAAAAAATTTAAAAAATTTATTCTCATTAAAAGAATTATACAATTTTGAATCATTTATTATATGTTAAAATCTAAACCTAAAATTGAAGAACAAATCATCACTCAACTGTAATTACAACACTAAAAAAATATTCAAAAACTTCTCTTAAATTTTAAATAAAATTCTAAAACTAAAATGAAAAATTGTACATCATGTCCCTGATCGGGGTGCCATGTGGGAGATAGGAATTGTGAGGTGGCACACACGATCACCATAGGAGAATAAAGCCGGCAGCAGGCCGAAGCAACAGTACAACACTACGCTAGCCATTATGACTGCCAACAATTTCAACGATGGCCAACTAACACTGTTAGAAAAATATGGGAAACATCGTCGTCAGGTGAAAGAGGTTATGAACAGAGAGGTAAGGAAAAGCGACATTTTCTCCCGATTGAATTTTCAGGCCAGTGGTGCAAGGGCAGTGCGGAAGAAGAAGTTTGGAGCTCCACATCGACAACAACTCAACTGGAAATTATTCCCAAAAAATCTGATTGTCGGTTGAGAAAGAGACAACACTAAAGAGGAAAGTGAAATCCAAGAGGAGGAAATGAGTTCATTACAGATCCTGGCAATACTAGAGGAAGAATCTCCCTCTTCCACCAGTCCATTCACACTTATTGGACAATAAAATGTGTTCTGGCCAAGGCGCTTATGAGTATTCAGGAAATAGGAGGCGACCCAAAGGTTGCCTTTGTTCTGCAGGACATCAAAAGGGAGATTCAAGAAATCTGGGTATTGCAACAACATGGATCGATTCATCTTGGACGTATAGATCGTTAGTTGCAGAACATGCCATAGGTGGATATGCCCGGGTCAAGTGTTAAAAACCTGACTCCTATAGAATCCTCAGATGAATGACATAGTATTTCCTTTGTTTTAGTATATGTATTTTGCAGCTAGCATTTACATTTTACAGTTTCAGTATGTTAGAGAAAGAAAACTAGATATAGATGCTAGTAGAAGACTAAATTTGTTTCAATATTGGATGGCTTTTAACGCTTTAAGGTGGCCAACAGACCTAGTTTCCTTCGAGTAGGTTGGGGCCATCAAGTTTTGATATGTAGAACCTTCTCTTTTTTGATAAATAGAAAATAGAAAGGCCCTGCTAAACTTACAAAAAAAGAAAAGAAACATTGTACATCATGAAATGACTTATCTATTTAAAAACAAAGAATAAAACATATATTACATGTACTAGATAAAATTCATATATTAAATGTAATAAGTATATAAAGTATTTCTCATGATTTTAAATTTTTTGTTTAAAAAAATGTGTAATTTAAATCGTCAATTATTTTTCATATGATAATAGTAATACTAATTAATATTCATTAATATTTATGACATTCTATGATTTTCTTTTCAAATTCAAATACTATTGTAACCTTAATCCAATCTATTATTATGTTCTCAAATATATTCCTTCTTCTTCTTAGTAAAACAAGCTAGGGTGAAAACATGTGTGTGTTTTGGTTTTGAAATTCATTCTTCATTATAGAATTGGATAGGTAAAATGTAAATAAGTAATAAAGTTATAAATTTGTTAATTTTATTAATTTTCTTTATTGGAATTGCTTAAATAATTTTGTAACTTGCTAAACCTTCAAATTTAATAAATGATTTGGTTTTGAAATTCCAATTTAATTATAAATTTAATATATAAAAAAAATCATTGCATAATATAATCTCTATGATAAATAAAATACATTTAATTTATTAACAAATTTAAAATTTGTATTTTCATTAAAAACATGATATAATTGTGAATCATTTTTTGAGATGATAAAATCTAAACCTAACATCTAGGAACAACTAGTCCCTCAGCTATAACTACAACTCTAAAAAAAAATTAAAAAAAAATCTATTATGTTTTAAATGAAATTATAAATAAATAAATAAAATTGTACATCATGAAATGACTAATCTATTTAAAAATAAAGAATAAAACATGCCGTGTATATATTAAACATTTCTTATATTAAATGAAATATAATGGTATATTAAGTATTTCCCATGATTTTGTATTTTTTATTTAAAAAAATAGGTAATTTCAATTGTTTTTCATATGATAATAGTAATACTAATTAATATTCATGATATTCAACTAAGGATGAATTTTTTTTTCAAATTCATATACTATTGTAGCCTTAATCCAATTTATTATTATGTTTTCCATTATATTTCTTCTATTTATTAGTAAACAAGAGAGAGTGAAAAAGCGTGTGTGTTTAATTTCTATAATTATTTAACATTATAAAACACTTTACGAGATACTTAATGATAATATTCCAAAATTATTATACTAGATTCACAATTGTTATAATTCAATGATTTTTACACTTTGATTTAAATTTCTCACAAATTTCTATGTATTCAATTTCAAAATAAGAAAGGAAATACCATTCATCGAATTGTACTCATAATCTCCTTAAATATAATCGCTGAATTACCATTTGGGTTGATTACATGGCATCATTTGGGCTCCATACGTAGCGTTGAGTTAGCATTAATGTGGCATCATGTTGGTAGACCAATGGAATGTTTCCATCTGGCCCAATCATAGGGTGCCATGTGGCACTTCAGTACAGTGCAGAAGGTTCCAAAATTTTGGCTCATTGGATCAATACCAATGAGGTTCAAACACATGACCTCCAATTGCAAGACAAGTGACCTAACCAATGGGCCACACAATGCAATTGCTTATATTAATGGTGCATTCCTGATTTAAATTAGGTTTGACCTTGCGATCCTGTTGATTTTCAAGTGCAATAGATAGAAGCACTAATTTATGAAATACTGATAATTAATTCTAATAATGCAGATCTTCTTTCAAGAATTCTAGTTTATTATTAAGCAATTACACTTGATAAATTCAACCATAAAAGCAGAAGGACAATAAAGATCATAATGCACAAAGGGAACATAATATTCACCTTGGAAAAACCCACTTGCGGGAAACCCTAACAACCTTTTCCTTAGAGAAATTATTCAGTTCAAAAAGAGATACACCTAATATAGCTAGTAAATTATGAGGTCAAACTGACCAACAAGACTATTGTCAAACCTAGTAAAAAAACCCTCGTGTCAAGTTATTCTTATTTCCTTCAACTTTGGCCCACTCTCATCTACCTAGGATGAATTTCAACCTCCCAAAAGATGCTTGAGAACTCAACCATGCTTCGTAGACTCATTATGCCCATAATTTTAGCCCTATTTCCTAAAAATAGTTTCCCAAAAATTCAACCTATAGCCCAGAAACCATCCAAAAAATCACATGTGCAAAGTCAAGAGAGAGAGAGGGAGAGAAGTTAAAGATGAACTCATCCTTCTTTATCCTACTTCATCCTTCTTCTTCTTTGCTATTATGCTTAAAATATTACATGACTTGTGTGAATTAGAATGGTTCCCTATGGAGGAGGTTGAATGCTCAATATATAGTGTTCTGATGATCAGTGGTTGTCATTGATGTCAACCAAGAAGCACCAGGGGCTACCCCGATCTTACATGGGAATTGTGAACTACCAAATTACTATATTCCGATTGAAGGATATTTTTGATGGTTTCTACTTGTCAAGATGTTTCCGTTGATATATGGCATGCCACATAATTCTTCATGGTTTGAGAGATATTCATGTTTGAAGTTAGTAAACCTAGTTAGTGGGCTAAAACCCCATGGGGTTGTGGCATGACACTAATCATTGGTTGTGGTCATTGAACAATCAATAATTAATAATTTTTAAGCTCTTAAAATCCCTCTCATGTTCACTTGTTGAAGACCCTCTCAACCTAAGAATTTATATAAAGTGTGATCCTCATATCCTCCTCATGTAGGGATTTCACTACTTGAAATAGGTCATCGTGGAATTTTCTCTATAAATTTTTTTCTACGAAGGTTCAGAAGCTTAAATGTTTATCACGCGAAGCCAAAATCCTAAGGAAGCTCACGTAAAAATTTCAGATCATGGTTCGCAATATTTGCAGAGATATGATCTATGGAAGTTAGGGTTTTTGCAAGCTCCTGAACTTTATCTCAAAGAGGTGACTTTGGGAAAATCGTCATAACTCTCTCTCTGAGCATCATATTGGAATTATGTAAAAAGTGGTGGATGATGCATGGATTTTAGTTTTATGTATATCAATTTCAGAGATGAAGGAGGAAACAGTGACACATGACACGTCGTACAAGTTCGATCTACTGAACTGGTCCATAATTAGGTCATTGAGAGAGATTGGGCATAACTTTGTCTTGAAGAATCCAAATTGGGTCAGAACTATGGCATTGCAAAAATGACTCAAAGTGCTACTATAGGACCGAAAATCACATATCGGGGATATGAAATAAAAAATATACATTAGATTCAATATTGAGCTCCTAGAAGGCAAGAAAAAGCTAGATCATGTGCTATCAAGGGCTGCAAAGGACCAGACTTTCTAGAGCATCAAATAAAAGCAAGGTGCAACAAAATGCTGCAGTAGAGGTAAGCTCCAGGTAAGTATATTCTGTATATGCATGTTCATCTCTTAATCTCATTAGGTTCTTTGTATTCTAATTTGTTTTTTTTTAGCACTGACATATGCTTTGCAAGATGAGGTAAATTTTGCTATTATCATGTCATAGGCATTTCCTTGAATACTTTTTACAGGTATTATATATTCATAAAGATAAGACTCAATGCATGATCTAATGTTCTAAAGAGTGAGAAAGGGTAGCATGACAAGAGCAACAATCAAGGTGAAGAACAACAACAAGAGGTTCGCCACGCGAAGTCTTCAAGTGGGCAGCACTGCATACAATCATTGTAAAGGTATCATTGTACTGAGTCATTTTGAAAGAATCATTGTAAAATTTGTACAAGTGTCTATCTGCCAAGAATTAAAGAGGAAGTGCGAGGGGGTCTAGGATCATCATTAGGTGGTTGTGTCATAGTTGGGGTCATGGTCTAGTGTGTCTTCTTCTTCTACATCATTCAATATCATTGTAAAGTGGACCATTTTCCTTGGTACAGGAGTATATTCTTCTTTTATTCTTCTATAGGGTGGTAGGGTGGTGCTAGGTTGGTGTATGAAGTCACCAACATGTTCAAGCATGTGAAAAATTTAGGGTGGTAGGGTGGTGCTAGGGTGAGTTGTAGTTCATTGGGTGTTGGGGCATCCGTTTAGTTGACTACTAAAGAATCTCGGGCATTGGAGCATCCATCCAGTGGGAGCTAGAGAAGAATTTTTTTCTAGATTCCAGGAAGTTGGAGCTTTATTTTCAATTGGATTTGAATATTAAATAATTATTAGAAAATCATTCAAGTGTTTTTTGTCTTGGAGGGGGTTTCCACCTTAAAAATTGTGGGCATTTGTGTTCCTTTTGTCAAAGAATCAAATCTTCAAATCTACAGAGAAAAATTTGAGCAAATCAGAATGAAAGAATATAACAACATTGTTGCATACTTCCAACACGTTGATGAAATAACCAAAATTCTGGAAGGATTGGGAGAGCCTGTTGACGAGAATACTATTATACGAAATAATCTTAGAACGTTTCCGGGGAGATTCAACCCAAAAGTATCGGTCTTAGAATACAATGAAAATATGGACAAACTCAGAAAAGAGAAATTACATGGAGTTCTCATAGCATATGAAATGAGAATTGATGAAGAAGAGGGTACTTCGCATCTAGAAAATGCGTTCATTGCATCTAAGAAAACCAATAAGGACAAAAGACCTTCAAAGGCAAAGACCTGCACCTACAAGTGTGAAGAAAAGGAAGATGATGAAGAAGGTCTTTTAGATGGAGAATATGCTTACTTTACGAGAAACTAAAAATTGGTAAGGGAAAATTAAAAGGTAAACTCCCATTGATATGTTTCGGCTGTGGTGAGGTTGGGAATTTCGCAGAAAAATGTTGGAACATAAGTGATGGAAACTCAAAAGGAAAGAAATGCTTTACGAAATTCAACAAGCAAGGCAAAAAGAAAGGATTCAAAAGGAACTTTCTCTCTAAAGAAGATAGCTCATCATCTGATGAAGAAAGTGACAGTGAAAAAGAAGCCAATGAGAGAGTATTGTTTATGGCCATGCACAATAAACAATATGTATCAAACAATGAAGAAGAAGGGTTGACCATAGAATAATTTTCTAAGGAGGCAATCAGGCTTATAAAAGAGCTCAAGGCTAAGAAGATCTGTTCCAATACTCTTGAAGAACAAGTTCAAGGTCTCAAAATTGAAGTTGAAGAACACAAATTGATTTAAGTGTCACTTCAAAAGAAGTTGGAAGAAAGCAACCAAGAAAGGTAAGCATTAGAAGCCGACGTAGTGTCCCTGTGTAAGGAAGTGAAGAAGGGAAAAAATGTCTAAAACTATGCCAACAGCTCAAGGGAATTGGAAGAACTCATCAACAATCAACGATCTTACAACGACATAACTGGTCTTGGTTACAAAAAAGAATAATCAAGACCTTATACAACAAAATAAAATGAACCTATGAGATCTGACATGCATGTATACTTCATTAGACAAGATTAGCAATAAAATCCTTGGAAGACAATTCCCCGACAAAGATTTCCATCCAGGTACCAACATATTTTTCATGGCTATTGTTATTCATGCGGAAAATTTGGTCATAAAGGTGTAGAATGTCGCACATACCCTAGGAACCAATACAATTCTAGGAGATCTGTCAAATATGAACCTCTCAGAGCTCAACAAAACATCAATAGATTTGGACATTTAAGAAATAATATGGAATGCTAAAAATGTAGAAACTTTGGACACATAGCAAGAGACTGCAGACTTGGAAATCCTCCAGAAGAGTATTCAAAGCCACAGAACGAATGAACATGGAAGAAGAAGAAGACTGATAATTTTGATCTCACTCTCAAGGCTCAAAACAATAAATATGTGTGGTACGTTGATAGCGGTTTCTCAACGCATATGATTGGAGATAAAAAGAAATGTGTATCTCTGAAAGAGAAGAAGGATGGAAATGTATCCTTTGGAAATGAAATATCTTCAAATGTTATAGGATCAGGTATCATCATTCTCGGAAGAAAATATGTTCTAGCTAAGAATGTTCTATTGGTTGAAAACATGAATCACAATCTGCTCAGTGTTGGACAAATGTGTGATCAAGGACACACAATGCTATTCAACTCCAAAAAATGTGAAATCAGGAAAGGAAGGTATGGTAAAATTGTGGCTACAGCAAGTCGAGCTCCAAACGACATATATGTTATGGATGAAGAAACTAAAGCATGTCTACCAGCTAAAGAAGATGAAATTTGGTTATGGCACAAACGAATGGGTCACATAAAATTTAACAATATTGTCAGGATAAGCAAAAAGGAAACAATACGAGAAATTCTGAAAATATCAAAACCTTCCAACACAATGTGTGAGGCCTGTCGGCACCGCAATCAGACAAAAGTTGAATTTAAAACAAAATAACAATTTGCATCACATCCATTGGAATTGATACATACTGATCTATGTGGTCCCGTGAGAACAAAAGGCTTAGATGGAGAATTATATTTCATGTTAATGATAGATGATTATACCAGGATGATAGCCATCAGTTTCCTGAAGAAAAAATTTGAAGCATTTGAGTGTTTTAAGGTCTACAAGGAGTTGGTCGAGAATGAAATTGATTTGAAAATAAAGTGTCTAAGATCAGATAATGGCGGAGAATTCACTTCCAAATTATTTCAACAATATTGTGAAAAAAATGGAATAAAAACACAATTTTCAATAGCATGAACACCTCAACGAAATGGAGTTGTTGAAAGAAAGGACAGAACTGTACAAGAAATGGGTAGAACAATGTTGAAGGACTCAAAATTGGATGAAAAATTTTGGGTTCAAGCAATTGATATGCCAGTCTTCATTATCAACCAAATTCTTCTCAGAAATAATTGCAACAAGACCCCATATGAATTATGGAAAGGAAAACCAACTAATGTAAAATATTTTAGAATCTTCGGAAGAAAATGTTATATTGAAAGAGAAGATCAAAAGTTGGGTAAGTTTGAATCATGTGTTGATGAAGGTATCTTTGTTGGTTACTCATGCAAAAGAAAGGCCTATAAATTCTATAATCTAAGACGAAAACAGATAGTGGAGAGCATAAATGTTACATTTGATGAATATGGTGTTCTAACAAATAATGATGAGGACCTAGAATCTTTGAAACTTGAGACAAAGGTTGAAAAAGACAGAGAAAATTCTACAACAAGAAGCTCCCCCAAAGAGAACAAAATAATGGATGCAAAAGAACCATCCATCAAATCAAATCATTGGTGACATAAATGAAGGTCGACATCTTCATTCATCACAACAAGCTCACATTTCTTTTCTAGCAACCATTGAGCCTAGTAGTTTTGAGGAAGCCAGCCAGAATAAACATTGGGTAGCAGTTATGAATGAAGAAGTGGATCAAATTGAGAAGAATAACACCTGGGAATTATTTCAATGACCAAAAGATAAAAATGTCATTGGGACTAAATGGGCGTTCAGGAACAAATTAAATGAAGATGGACAGGTTACCAAAAACAAAGCAAGATTGGTTTGCAAATGCTATGCACAAGTGGAAGGAATTTATTTCGACAAAACATTTGCACCAGTTTCCAGAATGGAAGCCATCTAGATTTTTCTTTCCTATTCATGTTCAAGAAAAAATAAATTTTACCAAATGGATGTTAAGTTAGCATTCCTGAATGGCGAATTAGAAGAATAAGTTTACATTGAACAACCTAAAGGTTTTCTACTATCAGAAAAAGAAGACCATGTTTGCAAGTTAAAGAAGGCTCTATATGGTATCAAGAAGGCTCACAGAGCATGGTATGCTTGTCTTGATGGATATCTATGTCAACAAGGGTTCAAGAAAGTTACTGTTGAAAGAAATATTTACGTACAAATAGAAAAAGATAGTTTAGCAACCATTGTGTTATATGTGTATGATATAATCTTTGGTAGCAATGATGATCGACTAAGTAAGAAATTTTCTACAAATATTCAAAGTGAGTTCAAGATGTCTTTACTTGGTGAGCTGACATACTTCTTAGGGCTTCAAATATCTCAGCAAGAGAAAGGAAAATTTATATGTCAAGCCAACTACATCAAGGAAATTCTCAAGAAATTCAAAATGGAGTATTGCAAACCCATCCTTACTTCGATGGTAACAGGTTACAAATTGAGCATAGAAGACTCATCTAAGGATGTGGATCACAAGTTGTACAAATCTATGATTTTCAGTCTTCTATATGTAACATCCTCCCGGCCAGATGTTATGCAAGAAGTTGGACAAGTAGAAAGATTCCAAGCAGCACCAAAAGAATCACATATTATTGTCGTCAAAAGAATTATTCGATATCTAAAGGGAACAACATAATATGGCTTGTGGTATCGCAAGGGTAACAATCTCATTATTCAAGCCTTTACAGACGCGGATTGGGCAAGAAGTGTTGATGATCATAAGAGTACTAGTGGAGCAACATTCTATCTAGGTGGTTGTCTCGTATCATGGTTGAGAAAAAATCAAACCTCAATCTCGTTATCTACAACGGAAGCAGAATACATTGCAGCAGAAACTTGTTGTACTCAATTCCTTTGGATGAAACAAATTTTGCAAGATATTCAAGTACAATTCAGTGAGCCTATTCGCATCTTCTTTGATAACACTAGTGCCATAAGCATCTCCAAGAATCCTGCCATGCATTAAAAAAAAACACATTCCGATCAAATATAATTTTGTTAGAGAACAAGTCGCTAAAATGAATATAAAACTTGAATATGTTGGTACAAAAGAACAAATCACTGATATCTTCACTAAAATTTTACCTCGTGAAGCATTTGAATATCTTCTCCAAAAGCTTGGGATTCTCCCAAGTTCTCATTAGATTTTCCTTATTCAGAAAATAAAGGGGGAGTGGAAGTGTGTGCAGGTCTGCAAGATGGTTGTGTGTTAGGGGGAGTTACCCTTTTCCATTGATGTCAAAGGGGGAGAGAATGTTGTAGGAAGAGGTTTCATGATCGCAGGCGGATTACTTGTGTTGCCATCAATGCCAAAGGGGTAGATTGTTGATCAGTGGTTGTCATTGATGTCAACCCAAGAAACACCAAGGGCTACCCCGATATTGCATGGGAATTTTGGCCTACCAAATTAATATATTCCGAGTCAAGGATATTTTTTATGTTTTCTATTTGTCAAGATGTTTCCATTGATATATGGCATGCTGCATAATTCTTCACGGTTCGAGAGATATTCATGTTTGAAGTTAGTAACCCCAGAGTTAGTGGGCTAAAATCCCATGGGGTTGTGGCATGACACTAATAATTGGTTTTGGTCAGTGAAAAGTCAATAATTAATAATTTTTAAGCTCCTAAAATCCCTCCCATGTTCACTTGTTGAATACACTCTCAACCTAAGCATTTATATAAATTATGATCCTCATATCCTCCTCATGTAGGGATTTCGCTACTTGAAACAGGTCATCGTGGAATTTTTGCTATAAATTGTCTTATACGAAGGTTCAGAAGCTGAAACTTTTATCACACAGAGAAAACATCCTAAGGAATCTCATGTAAAAATTTCAGATCATAGTTCGCAATATTTTCGTAGATATGATCTGTGGAAGTTAGGGTTTTTGCAGGCTCCTGAACTTCATCTCAAAGAGGTGACCTTGGGATCAGCACAAATATCTCTTTCAGCATGGATTGGAATTATGTAAAACATGGTGAATAGTGCACAGACTGTAATTTTATTTGTATCAATTTCAAAGCTGAAGGAGGAAACAGTGACACATGGCACGTCATACAATTTCTCTCTACTGAACTAGTCCATAATTAGGTCATTAGGAGAGATTGGGCATAAATTTTCCTTGAAGAATCCAAATTGGGTCAGACCTATGGCATTGGAAATAAGACTCAAAGGGCTACTACATGACCGAAAATCACATATTGCGGATCTGAAATAACAGAGATACATCATATTCAATATTGAGCTCCCAGAAGGCAAGAAAAAGCTAGATCATGTGCTGTCAATGGCTACAAAAGACCAGACTTTCTAGGGCAGCAGAGCAAAGCAAGGTGCAGAAAAATGATGCATCGGAGGTAAGATCTAGGTAAGTATATTATGTATTTGAATTTTCATCTCTTAATTGCATTAGGTTATTTGTATTCTAATTTGTTTTTTCTTATAGCATTGGCATATGCTCTGCAGGATGAGGTAAGTTTTTCTATTATCATTTCATGGGTATTTCCTTGAAGACTTCTTGTTGGTATTTATATTCATCAAGATAAGACTCAATGCATGATATAATGTTCTGAAGAGTGAGAAAGGGTAGCATGACAAGAGAAACAATCAAGGTGCAAAACATCAACAAGAAGTTCACCACATTAACTTCAAGTGGGCAGCAGTGCATACAGTCACTGTAAAGGTATCATTGTACTGAGTCATTGTAAAAGCATCATTGTAAAAATTTTACAAGTGTCTATCTGCAAAGAATTGAAGAGGCAGTGTCGGGAGGTATAGGATCATCATTAGGTGGTTGCTTCATAGTTAGGGTTATGGTCTAGTGTGTCTTCTTCTTCTACATCATTCTATATCATTGTAAAGTGGACCATTTTCCCTAGTACAGGAGTCCATTCTTCTTTTATTCTTCTATAGGGCAGTAGGGTGGAGCTAGGCTGGTGCGTGAAGTCACGAATAGGTTCAAGCATGTGAAAACTTCAAGGTGGTAGGGTGGTGCGAGGGTGAGTTGTAGCTCATTGGGTGTTGGGGCATCTGTTCAGTTGACTACTAAAGAATCTCAGGCGTTGGAGTGCCCATCCAGTGGGATTTGGAGAAGAATTATTTTCTAGATTCTAGGAAGTTGGAGCTTTCTTTTAAATTGGAGTTGAATATTAAAGAATTATTAGAAAATCATTCAGGTGGTTTTTTGTCCTGGAGGGGGTTTCCACCTTAAAAACTGTGAGCATTTGTGTTCCTTTTGTTTATTGCTATCATTTTACAAAAACTGATAATAATTGAAGATTAACTAATGCTCTGAAAGATTAATAATAATAATAATAATAATTGAAAGGAATAATGATTCACGCCCCCCTCCCCCCCGCCCCCCGCCCCCTCTCTTAGTATTTCCAACATGTTCCGCTAGTATGAATGGGTATGTATCTTTGCAATGGGGCTAATTTGACGTGAGGGAGGGACGACTTGACAAGTTTGGAGCAAAAAATTCAAAATTTTATCTTTTAAATCAAACATGATGAACATGACTTATTTTATTCTTTCAAAGGATAAACAATGAAAATGACATGAAGAACATGTATTACAAATTTTTTATGTATTTTTAGGGAAAAAAATATAAATTATAAAGACTGACCATAGCTACAAAATTCAACACTCCCTATTAGCTAGGGAGGTATTTATAATGACTAGACAAATTTTATTTTGTTGACAAATTTATCTAAGAAAGGTTGTAACAAATCGTCATCATTATTCAATCACCATAATCACGTCAGTTGTTGTGACACGTAGTAAACCATTAACATCAACCAATTACCACAATATTGTTAAATATATTTGACACATGGTAGATCGATAATGTCAACAAGTTACCATAATTTCGTTTGGTACCTCATAACTATTGTATATCTTCACCATAATATAGTTCGGTACTCTTGACATATGGTACATCATTTAAAATCAACTATTCACCATAATTCGGGCTTATCTAACACGTGGTATACAGACTAGTCTTGGTTCACTATTATTCGGGTTAATATATTTGGCATGTGGTGAATCTCCAAAGGCCATGATTTATCTGAGTAATTTGGGTCCTGACGCTAAATGAGCCTGATGTTCTAGGACAATTCTTCCTAATTTGGGTCAACATGCTTGACACAGAAATAATGTTAGTACTATGATGGACCATTCTCCCTAATTCAAGTCAATATAATTGACATGGGGAGATTGTCAATTCATAATTTTATCTCATCAACACTCCCCATCACTGAGAGAGGCATTATAACCAAGTCCAATCTTTTCCTTGAAGTATTCAAACTTCACTCTGGACAGATTCTTTTAAGAATATCATCTATCTGCTCATCAGTAGAGACGTATTGAAGCTTCACCGCTCCCTTCTACACCATGTCATGGATGAAGTGGTACTTTATCTCAATGTTCTTTGACCTGTCATGGAAAAGAGTATTCTTTATCAACTTCACATAAATTTGATTGACACTATTATCACTAAAGAAAATGAAGCATCATTTGACAAAGTTAAATAGGTTCATGTGTCAAAAGTAGGTTGTAGGATTCATTTTTTATATTCTTGGTCAAGGGAAATTTTAAATTATTATTGTTTAAGCTTACCCTAAGGTCTAAACACACTCACTTTCAAATCCCCTCATGTCACATCACCCATAATTTTCTGAAAGATTTCAATTACCAAGGTTTTTGTACCGAAAATTTCATTTTAGCCAAGAAACCACAGTTTCGTAGTGAAATACACTGAAAAATGTCACTTTTCGGTACGAAACTACTGATACTTTCGTAGCGAACACACCCATATTTTCACTGAACTCGCTACGAAAGCGTGGTTTTCTGTCTGTTTTGTCAAGTTAGCTGTTAGGTGTCAGAAAATCGTTGGGAAAGGGTAAGTTAGATATCATTCGAGTCATGGAGGGATAAAATCAAGGTACATGGTCAGGTCACCATTTTAGGCATGTATAAGTCATCATTGTGTCATGAGAAAACATCAAACTTCAAAATATTTCCTAATTCAGTCGTTTCTCATTTCTCATTCCTTCTTTGCATGATATTGAGCTCTGGAGAGCTATTGCATTAAGCCAAATTTGTGGCTGCTATTTTCAAATATTTACATTGAGCACTATCAAGTGAGGCTGCAAATTATCAAGCGAGGCTATGAAAGCATTAAAGAAACCATGGCAGACAAAATAAGGACAAATAAGGGTGGCCAATGTATGAGATATGAACCAGCATATATGAATTTGATCAATGAAGACCCAACAGCTGTGGAAGTCTTCAGAAGGACAGGTTGCTTACAATTTTGTGAGAAATTACAAGGCTACCATGTACAGGTTTCCAAATACTTTTCTTTAAACTTAAGTGGAACATCCACAAAAGTGGGAATTCTTAATATTTCCATCATACCAGAGGTTATTGCTACAACTACAGGTATTTCAAGAGGACAAGAGAATTTTGGTTTTCAATTTCCTGTGGTTTTTGTTTACTGGAGAGTTTGCCGGATTATCCACAGTCTCACGAAACCCTTGTCGACGTTTCGAATCCCAACGGGGATCCATCTTCAGGACATTGGAATGAAGAATTCTAAGAAGGGTCATAATCCATTAATAGCGAAGAAGGGAGGAAAGGCAAGGGCCGACCAAAATTTTTTTTCTATTACTTCAATTTTTATAATTATTAATTTTTTATTTAATTCAAAGATTTATTAATTTTTAATTATAATAATAATACTAAGTTTTTTATGTTAATAAATAATAACCTTACTAAATTTATTTTATTAAAAAGTTTATTATTTTAATTTTAATAATAATACTAAGTTTTTTTTTTTTTAATAAATAATAACCTTACTAGATTTATTTTATTAAAAAGTTAATTATTATCAAATTTTTAATATTAAAAATAATAAACTTATTAAATATATTTTATTTTATTAATAAGTTTATTATTTCCAAAAAAATAAAAAATAAAAAATAAAAAAAAATCCTAACCCTATTAATTCAAAGATGTTTCATAGCTAATAAAAAGTTTAAGGATAATAATAATTTATTTAAGGGAAATTTTTTTTACAAACTTTTTAAGGGTACATTTATTATATTTTTGAAAAATTTTAATATTTTTTATTTATTTATTTTTTAATTTAAAAATATAACAAGTTAAAAATATAAAATCACCTATCTATTTTAAGAATTAATTAATTAATTAAATAAACCACTTCGTCAGACTGAGGACAAGAGAAGTGGTTCAAAGGTTTCAAGTTCAACATGGAGCAGTGCAAATATTTTATGAAGCTTGAAAATAGTGAAATGGATCTCACCAATGTCATTCCAAGGCGTTGCATGAAGGACAACTATTCAAAATTGATGCTCATCATCCAAAAGTATTTTAATTGTGAAGGGAGATACCATAAATTCTACTCATACCATCTCAAGCCTCCTCCAGGAGTAACTTGAACTAATTCATGAGGAGTTAGAGAAAAAGGGCCTTAAAATGACAGTAGTTGAGGAGTCAATTTCTCAACTCATCATCAATGAGGAAGAAATCCCTTAAGAATCATAGTGTGAATTGGTTTATGATTTTGAAGACTGATGTCATGTTAGAAATTGAGTTTTTGCACTTAGAAGTAGATTTTTGAAGCTACACAAAATTATGGATTGTTGACTGTTTTCAGCAGTTTCGTAGCGTGTCTAGGCTTGAAGAACAACAAAATGCTACGAAACTACTGTAGCTTTTATTTTTGCATTTTGAACTAGTTTTTGGAGCTCCCAAGAGATGAAAATGGTAAGGAAGGTGCATTAAGGAATAATGAACATCATGCAGGAGGAAAGAACCAAAAATATTTATGGAAAATGGCATTTTTGCAGTGCTACGAAAGTACGCTACGAAACTGTCTTACTTTCATAGTGTGCTATTTTGGAAACTTATAAGCAGGTTTTTGGGCATATTTGGACAAATGGATACTATAAAAGTGTAAAACGACCATGACAACAGTTATTCAAGACTTAAAGACCACGAAATGAAGAAAAACTACCAGCCAAAGCATTCGTTGAAGATGAAGACTAGTTTTCCTAAAAAACGGGGTTTGTTTCCAGTTTTAGAAGAGGTCAATTAAGAGGTCATGTAGTGATGATTCCCATCACACCGAATTCGAACATGTTAAGTCATATTTGTCAAATATTTAATTTTTTTAGGAGATAAGGTTGTTATTGTAATAATGAACAGTTTGATTCCTATTAGGAAAAGAACTGTCAAGTAGGATAGTTGTCATTTTCTCATTAAATAGATGTTTTATGGTTATGCAAGGTGGCATTAGGCAAAAATTCGATGAATCTAGCCAGGAGGCAGATCATATCTTGATATAACAAGTCTATTAAAGGGAAGAGGGTCGAATTTGTCAAAGGTTGGAGATTTCTTGGCAAAATTGTAGCTTTGTGTAAATTGATAGTTTTCAGTAATACAGAGACTTGTTTCTTGACCAACCTGAGATTCTGATTGAGTTTTTAGTGCATATATTATCTATGTTTTTATGTGTACCATTTGTAGTGGTTTTCATATTTAATACTCAGAATTCATTCATGTAATTCTCTAACTTCCTTTATAGATGAATTCACTGTGTGATTTCCTACTTCATGTGCGTGTGTACTTCTGCTAAAAATTCTTACTTGCCTCATCTTCCATTTCAAGTGAACTCACTACTGAATCACTGAAAATTTTGACTCCATAAGCCCAATTTTTGCATACTGATACTATTTTCAACCTATTCTCATCACAAGAAAGTTGTTTTCCAAGTAGAGTTAGCCATCTAAATACATATTTATTCAATATCATTAACCCTTTGAGAGAGCCCTCTCAAACTGAAGAGGCTAAGCTTCAATCAAAATATTGGTTTGAAACAGTTACATGAGATTGTCTGATTAGCAGCCTATCAGGTGCAATTTTTTTATAACATTTTGGTGCATCTATTGGGATCCTGAACATTATATTTTCCCGAAATTTTGAAGCTGAACTTCTGAAGGTAGCAGGAGCTCAGGAATCTGTTCGAGGCTGCATCAACCTTGGTGAATCCATTCAAAATTCATATGATCAAAGGTGGCTTCGAGAAGGAGATACACGAGGAGTAATCCTGACCCAGATCCACCTACCATTTTGGAAAATCCAAACGCCATCTCCAGAGGCAGTCAAGGCATTTTTGCAATATCAGGTACTCCATTACATACAAAATCCTTGTCCTCTAAAGTTTTAAGTAGTCTTGAAGACAAAAGATTTGATGATAAAATTCAGGAAGTATTGATTAGGTCTGAAAGTGAAAAAGAATTAATTGAAATTTTCTTAGACCTACATAGGAGAGGTATTGATACCTCACCCTTAGTGACACAAAAAGATAAAGAAGAGTTTTGGGAAGAAAACACTTCTGAGTTGCTGTTAGGAAGAGAATCTTTGTATAGGTTGAACGAGCTTTACCCTTTTGAAATTTTGTTAAGAAGTAAAACTGGTTTTCCTCTTCCTGATTGGATTTCAATTGTCAGTGGACAACAAAGAACAAACAATCCTCCTCCTATCATTTCCTCTTCCTCTACTACTGTTGTCCCTAAAACTACCATAGTCCCTTTCATCATGGCTGGAAATTTTCCTCCTCCACCTGCTGCACTTGCTAGGTATGATCCTCTTGCCCTTCCAGCTGTCTTAAATGCCCTTCCTAGCAAATATTCTTCTAGAATCAAAACTTGGGGAAGTGATGAAGAGATTATAGTTGAAGAGCATGTAGAATAGTTCAATGACTTTATAGACAAGGAGGAGGTTTACCATGATGATGTCAAGATGAGATTGTTTTCTCAAGCTTTACTGGTGAAGCTAGGAAGTGGTTCAAAGCCCTTACTCCTAGAAGCTTACATAATTGGAATTAATTTGAAGATAGCTTCTTGAGGAAGTGGGGAAATAGAACCAATCCTGTACAATCCCTCACTTAGTATAATAGCTTGAAGAGAGTTGTTGATGAAATTGTTCAAAACTTTTCAAAGAGATTTAACAAAGTGTATGACTCAATCCCTACCCATCTCAAGCCTCCTCCAAGAGAAGCTCAGTTGATATATGTTGAAGCTTTAGATTATGAATTTTCCATACTGTTGAGAGAGAGAGAGAAACCCCTTCACTTGTTGAAATGAAAAATGATGCAGTGAAGGTGGAGGTCAATATGATAGTAGAAAAAAATTCCAAGATGGGTAAGACTAAGTTGAAAGAAGAAGATAAGCCTTCCACCTTTGATGACAAATTTGATTCCATGATGAAGACAATGGAAAAACTGATGGATAGGCTTGCCCTTGGTAATTCCTCTGCTCCTCTTGCACAACATGAGACTTAGTTTAGAAATCCTCAATTCAAAAGACCTCAAAACCAACAAAGGCCAAGGGAAAACAGAAATCAGCCACCTGACCCTCAAGTAAGGCCTCCTTTTCAGCAAAACTTAGTTGATGAAGAAGATCAGCCTAAAATACAAGAAGACTCAATTCATTGCTTAGATGAGAACATGTCGGGGATGTCTTTAACTAAGGAGGAACATGATGAGTCAAACCATGAAGTGCATAAGGGTGAGGAACCATATGATTATTTTAAAGGGTATCAACATGCAATATTTGAGATGTAGAAACAATACAAGATTAGAAACATAAATGTGCCAATTACTACAAACAAAACACAGCCCAAGGAAGATTCCCCCAAGGCTGATGAGGTTAGGAAAGAACACCACCTCCTCCTCCTGTCAAAGAGACTGAAAAATATGTTTTTGTTTTCAGTTTGGAAAATGAGATCTCTAAGATCAAAATTCCAGTACCTTTTGGATAAATTCTTAAGGTAAATGAATACAGAAGTAGGATTGTGAAAATGCTAAATTCACAACCAGGAGCTACTGATATCCTAAATATCCAATAAGATCATCCAACCATATATTTGGTGCCAAGATTAGAAGATAAGCAGAACTAGGAGGTTCCACCTTTTTATGTTAGCCTTAGTATTCATGACATGACATTGCATAATGCCATGTTGGATTCAGGGGCCTCTCATAATCTTATGCCCAAAGTAATCATGGAGAGGATGGGGTTGGAAATTACTAGACCATATAAGTGTTTGGTTTCCTTTGATTCAAAAAGAGTTCAGTGCATTGGTTTAATTAAAGATGTTGTTTTTGGTCTTACACAAGTCCCTGCCAAGACAGTGGTCATGGAAATTATGGTAGAAAACATTCCACCAAAGTTTGGCATGCTATTATCAAGGTCATGGGCAGCAAAAATCAAAGGTACAATGCAGATGGACCTAGCTTATGCCACCATTCCTGTTTTTGGTGAGCAAAGGAGACTTTATAGAGAAACAAGAATGGCTTACATGGTAAGTAGTAAAGATAAACCTCGGAACTTTCCAATTTATGCTCCTGATACTGAACTTGGATCTGCTATTATTTTCAATGATTTGGATGATGAAGCAGAGGATGAAAAGAAGGAAGAAAATCAGCAATTTGTAAATTAGCAGACAGAAAATCAGAAAATAGAAGATCAACAAATCATTGAGGAAAAGGAGGAAGGTTAGTGGTTGTTGCATTTTGATGGATCAACAGGAAGAGAGGGGGCAGGAGCAGGAATTCGGATCACAAGTCCAAATGATGAAAGTAAGTTCTTTTCTTACAAACAAAATTTTGATTGCACAAATAACATGGCTGAGTATGAATCTTTGATTTTGGGCTTAGAAGTTTTAAAAAGAATGGGTGCTCAAAAGATTTTTGTTTGTGGAGATTCTGAATTAGTCATTAAACAAGTTGAAGGTGTGTATCAAACGAAGGATGTGAGAATGAGGGCATACATAAATTTAGTCATGGACATGTTGGAAAATTTCCAAGAACATTAATTCATTGTTAAGACTAGGGATCAAAACTCCATTGCTGACTCCCTAGTTGTCTATGCAAGTATTTTCATCATTCCCATACTTTCCACTAAAAAATATGAGGTTGAGGTTCGCCATAGACTAGCTATCCTTGATAACATTATCCATTGGCAAGTCTTTGAGGATGACCAACAAGTAAATAACTTTATTGAGCTGAAAGAAGAGTTTGAAAATATACAAGTAGATCAGAAAAGCATGCTTGCTGAATCTAAGGGAAATTTTGAAGTGTTACAGCTGAAGAATAACTCTATAACCAAAGGTCTCATACCCCTTGAGAATATTTTTGATCAGAATTATGTGTTCAAATCTCCTAGGGACAAACTAATGATGAAGAGGTAGAGAGTTGTAACCTTGGTACAGTAGCTATGCCAAAAATGATTAAGCTTTCAAAGTTTCTTTCAGTTGATATGAGACAGAAATATATTGAGATGATGAAAAGGTTCATAGATTTTTTTTCTTGGAGTTATGATGATTTGAAGAAGTATGATCCTACTATCATTTAGCATACCATTCCCATTGAAGAAAATGAAAAGCCTTTCAAGAAGAAGTAGAGGAGGATTAATCCACTTCTCATGCCTTTGATTGAGAAGGAAATCAAGAAACTATTTGATGCCAAAATTATTGTTCCAATCAGATTCTCAAAGTGGCTTGCAAAATTGGTTCTAGTCAGAAAAAAGAGTGGAGAAATCAGAATATGCATTGATTTCAGAAATTTGAATAAAGCCTCTCTGAAGGACAACTACCCTCTCCCAAAGATGGACCAAATTTTGCAGGATATTGTTGGTTCCCAAAGGATGTCTATGCTTGATGGTTTTTCAGGATACAATCAGATACTTGTACATCTAGAAGATCAGGAAAAAACAGCCTTTACCACACCATAGGGCACATTCATGTATGCCAAGATGCCCTTTCGTCTGATAAATGCAGGAGATACCTTTCAGAGAGCAATGGACATTGTTTTTGTTGAGAAGAAGGAAAATATGGTGGTTGTCTATTTAGATGACATAACAATCTTCTCAAGGAGGGAATAAGATCACTTGAAGCACCTAGAAAGAGTTGTGCTAAAGTGTAGAAGGTTTGGTATTTCTCTCAATCCCACCAAAAGAATTTTTTCTTTAACTTCAGGTAAATTGCTTGGACACATTATTTCGAAAGATGGGATTAAGATTGATCCAAACAGGGTCAATGCAATTCAGAAAGTGGATTTTCCTAGAAGCAGAAAGGAGATTCAGTGTTTTCTTGAAAAGGTAAACTTTGTGAGGAGGTTTATTCCTAATTTTGTTGAGATTGTAAATGACATAACAATGATGTTGAAGAAAGGAGCTGACATCAAGTGGACAGCAGAAGAAAAGCACTCATTTGAGGAGATAAAAAAGGCACTCACCAAAGCACCAGTGTTGATCAGCCCAGATTTCTCAAAATAATTTCTGGTTTTTATCTTTGCATCAGAAATGCAATTGCTGGAGTTTTGTTGCAGAAAGGACAACAAGATACTGAGCAACCCATTTCATTTTTTAGTAGGACATTAGCTAACTCAGAGCTGAAGTACAACATCTTAGAGAAGCAAGCTTATGCCTTGGTTAAATCCATCAAATATTTTGGAATTTACATTCTTCATTCTCATATTATATCTTTTGTTCCTAATGTTGTTGTGAAAGAAATCCTAACTCAAGATGATCCCGATGGTAAGAGGGGGAAATGGATTGCTAACTTGCTGGAATATGATATAGAGATCAAGCCCACAAAATTGGTCAAAGGACAAGGTCTAGCAAAGCTAATGGCACAGTCAAACTTTGACTGTCTTACATGAATTTAATTGTTGAAATTTCATAAATCTCAAATGAAGAAGAAGAGATAATCCCCATTGAAGAAAAGTAAATCATTTTAGATTGGTAAAAAGACATAGTTTTTGTATTACATCATCATAGAGCACCTATTGAGCTGACAAAGTCCAAGGCAATATTTGTGAAGTTAAAATCTTTGAGGTATTGAACCATTGAAAAAAATCTATATTGGAAGGATACCCGTGGTATTTTGTTGAATTGTTTGCTAGAAGAGGAGGCTGATAAAGTGATTGAGGAGTGTTGGGTGCAGTATAAGGTCTATAAATGTACCAACATTTAATTTTTCAATCCAGAGAGTTCGTGAACTTCGAGACACAACACTGGAAATGCCAGAGAGAGTCCCTGATAACCTGCAAAACAAATTCTAGTCTATCTTGTGATTAATCTCGAAAATAAGTGTAATCATGCACTAGTGCGAGAAACACCAATCCAAAAAATTAAAATCATGTTGAAAAGTAAAAGAAATCAATGAAAAAGGAAATTCTAATTGCAAGTAAACATAAGGGAAATCAGAACTGGAAATCAAGCAATGCTGGCACAATAACGAAAAGACTGTAAATGCTGGAATAAATTAAAAATCAATTCAAACTATTCTTCTTGCACTAATTCTGCTTGCACTAATTATGCCTGCACTACTGTATATTATAACGTGCTTGCACTAATTATATGTAAGAACAATCTAGAAGTTAAAGGAAACCATAATATTAATGAAGAATTTATCAATTCAAACATCTAGTTTCCGTATTTATAAATATCGGCTCAACAAATGTAAAAATCGTAGCTTTAAATATAAATTAATAGATCTGGATTAATTTACAGAATTAGAGTTAGAGCTCATAATGGCAGAGCTGATCTTATGGATTCAGACAATCTGGAGGGTGCAATCATTGTTTAAAATATTTCAGGTGCAAGTATAATTAATAATGCAGTAAATGAAATAGAAACAAATTGCAGCAACTCAAATTAACCTTAAAACTAAATTCACACAGCAAACAAACAAGAATTGAAATGCTATTTAAAAGATGAGAGCGGCGTCGAGCTGGTCTGGCAGCCAACTCGCACGCTCTTTGAGTGCCTAGTTCACACAGAAATCGAAATCATTAGATGCAATAAATGAATAGACAAAGCATGAATAAAAATTGCTTCAAATAATTTTAAAAACATTCTTTTACATAATGCAGACATCCGTTAATCCCAACAAGTAGGAGAAGCATTCCACACTGAAATCCACGTGCTGCTACATTGAAACAACCTCTCCTCCCTTCTGCGTTATGCTTGCATGTGCCTGCTTATGCCCTCTGCTTAATTTATTTACTAAAAATTGAGTCGTTAGGCTTGGAGCCATAACTCTTCTTTTATAATTTTTTTTACATTCCAAACTTGGCATAAAATAAGCCAATCCTTTGCAAACATCATGGGGCTTGAATCCCAACTAATTATCATTAATATAATATCATTACAACTGTTGCCCTACTGAAATAATGGAGATTTACCATGAATTTCCCAAATCTTGGCATTTTCTAGAATTCTGGAAAAGTTGGTATTTTTAACAAACTTCCTCCAAAGCCCCCTTCGTATCTCCTTAACCATTACAAATTTTGGAAAACGGCCTATGACTTACTCAATTTCCTATTCTGAGAGAAAAACCCATGTTTCAGAATTATGAGATTCACTATGATCGATGCAGAAATCGAGGTGTAAATAGGCAGTCTGGAAACTGCTACAAATTCGAGGCTGTAGCATTAATTATTCTCTAAATATAAATCTGTATGACCTGGGTGTGTCTTGGATTATGTGGAAGTGTTAAAATGATATTTTTATCATAAACCTCTTTCAGATTCTCCCAAAAATGTGTCAATGTTTCAAAGCCCCAAATTGGTGGAGGCACGCTATAAAACTTGCACTGGTGCAGGCACGCTGTAAGAACTAAATTGGTGCAGGAATTTGTTGCATAGTGCAGGCAAGTAATTATAGGTTCAAAACATGATCAAATCAAATTTAACCTACAACATACAAACCTTTATTAAACTTCCATTAACAGTACTTTAATCCTGTTAAAACAAAAGAAGTAACAAATACTTGCAACAATAATCATTTAATCAAACAGCAGCATGAGAGGTTTTGAGTGAAAAATGAGACAAAAATGAGGCCCAACATTCCCCCGTGCTGACCATATTTCATGTCCTCATGCAAGAAAATCCGTTACTATTACTCCTTTGCAAAAAACAAAATTAGAAACATGTATAAACATTCATAATGGTGTTCCTGCAATTCTGCATGATTACATTTCCTGCACTTGATAAAGCTTGTTATTAAAAATAGAGTGTCTGCTAGACTCTTTATTTACTTAAACTGATTTCAAGAAAACCTAAAACGAAAACTACCATGGAAAAACTAAATTTCAAGGATGGTGTTATTACTTGAGAAAAATAGACAATTTTTAAATGTTTCAAAAATAATATCTCGGAGGCATCCGTGATCAAAAGTTTCACTTTAACATCCTCATTATAAACATGAGTGACATGATTTAAACGATATGGTATTACAGGTAGACATAGTAATACCTTCCCATAATGATTATTTTACCATTATCCATGTATAGTTAAAGCTTCTCTTGTCTGAGCATAGTGAATGACCAACACTAAGGGTCCCCACGTCCATAAAAATCATTCCAAAAAGATAGAACTCCAAGGTATAACAACAAAAGGATTTTAAAGCAATTCTCAAAGAGATTGATAGTGAGTTCACGAAAAGCAAAATCAACCAAGTAAATTATAGTGTAGAGTCAACTTTAATACCATAGGCATGGCCCTGCTGCCAGCAAGCGTCCATAGCCTCGACAGGGATACCTTTTAACCTTACGAAATGATTTTGTCCCACCTATTCGATATAGATTCAGAGTTATTTATGAGCATTTACTTTTTCTCTTTTTATAAGTTAATTGAAGGGCGTTGTCTTGGCCTGGTAACCAGTTAACGATAATGCCATTCATGAGAACTAACAAGAATTAATGAGCCGGCTCACGATGAGACCTCTCGTCTTCTAGTTTTCCAACTGAAAGCCATTACCCTAGCTTGGTGACCAGTGTGGTAATGTCATTCTCCTTAGGACCCATGATCATAGTAGGTCGACTCGCAATGAGACCTCTTATCCCTCAATTGATTCGTTTATGTTTTTTAAAAAAATTCTGATTATGATTAACCTCATATGGATTACTTAATAGGTGCAGGGAAAGAAAATCTACTCCTCAAGAGTGCAGGATGGAGTGAAAAGTTTTTAATTACTATTCTTTACTGGTTTGTCATGCTACCCTAAGAACTTATTAAAAAACATCTCAAATAATGACCAAAAAGATTCCTTGAGTTTATCATGCTAGGGTTCTTATTGTTCTTCTTCTCCAGGTTATTTTATGAGGGTTCGGATGAACCCTCTTTTGGTCAGAACCAAAATGCTAGATGAGTGCCCAGATCCACAAATGAATAGAAATTTGGATCTGCATTCAATCTCACCTGAATCGCTCCATCTATCCTTCTGAGGATAAGTTCAGTTCCAAATCCCGGTTTGATTTAATATATTGTGATAATTTTCTTGAATGGAAAAAAAAGATACTTTGTCATGATGAAATAAAATATTCAAACCCTCCCCTATGAATACCATCCAGAGTTCATATGTTACACAACTTCATATAATTTACGTTTCCATATTAGAGTATAGTGCTTCACTTCTTTCCATTAAAACAAATGCCCATTGGTGTTCCAAAAGTTCCTTTCTAGGGGCATGAAAGCTTATTATATTTTTGTAGGTGTGGTCCACCATAGGAGGTTTTTCACTGGTCTCTTCGAAGAGGAATTTGAAAATATTTTCTGGATGATAGTTTGTTAGAATAAGAGAAAAGTATTACATGTAATTTATAACAATACATATTTATCCACAATCAAAGTAACTTTAAAAATATGAAGCGTTAAGTGTAAAGTAATTTTGACAAGTTTTACCATGAGAATGCGTAATAATAAAAATTTCAAAAGTTGTGCTTTTATGGAATCACAAGTTCAAGAGTGTTGTTATTCATATTTATTCATTACCCTACCTTATTTTTAAAGAGAGAAATATCACCTTTAAGTGTAGGCGTACTTCCAATGAAGCCATGTGCATAAAAAAATGTTGATTATACTCACACTTAGTTTTAAATAATAAACTTCAATACATACCAAAGCGTGAGAAACCAGCTTCTTTAATTGACATGGTACCAAGAGTTTTTGAAAGATGAATAAATAATATGGGTTGATGGCTGCTTGAAACCAGGATTCAATGGAATCCACGTATTTATGATTCTCCAACTGATGCAAGTCTTCCACAGTTTGATAGTCATTCTCTTGTAAGCACAAAAATTCGGGTGAAGGACAAAAGATAAATCCCTCAAGTTCAGGCTCAAATATTTGATTTTCAGATTCACAAGAAAGGTTGATATAGATTCTAGGGCTTTGAGTTTCAACAACATTTTTAGAACAAGTTCCAATAAAATATTGATCCTTGGGTGGTCTTTGAATTAAATCTTTCCGAGGTAAATGTTCTGTGATAATAGGGGAAGTTTCCAAATTCATTCCCTTTCCCAATATGGAAGGTGTAACATCTCGTTCAATATGGGAATCAACAAAAAGAATAGGAGGTTCAAACTGTTGTGCAAATTGATGGTTTGGATTAGGGTTAAGATAAATTTTCACATGTAGCTGGGAACATGGAGGAGGATAACATAATGGTGTATTGGAAATAAATTATGATTGTTGTTGGTGCTCATATGATTGAATTTGCATGGGAGATTTACCTAGAAAAATATCCAAACAATTCTTGAGGCCATGGAGATATTTGGCTCGAGGATGAGGGCCAAGGAGAGGGCCATAAGGCGGGGTATTGAATCAAAGGAGGATTATAAGTTTTCCCTGGAACTGTAGGGTTGTAGATGTGTTTAGGAACCTATTGGGGACAATAAATATTATTCCAAGTATTCAACGATGATGAGTTTTGAGTTATACCTGACGGTCGATTTATTTCCTTACTTGATTCCTTAAATACTTGTTGAAAGCCCGGCAGTGATGGAAAATAATTTTTTGAATGATTCTCCTTACACTACTTCCATTCTTCCTGTAAATCATCCAATTGTAAATTTAGAAAATATTTTTTAGCTCCTATTTTTGTGGTAGATTCCAAAAATTCAGAAGAAAGTTCTCAAGAATTATTACCGATCTTGGAGATTCCTCTTGAATAAATAATGCACAATTTACAAACATCATCATATGGTACGTGAGAAACATCACCTGCTCCTATAAGATTTAAAATTTCTAAAAATTCGTCTTTGATTCTTTTGAGTAGGAGTGTTTTCAAAGTATCTTTTACCAAATTCTTATGTTTTGATTTTTGGAGGTCGTATCTAAATCGCTCCACATAATCCTCCAAGCTTTCATTTTCCCCTTGTGTTATTCCAAAAATATCTTCACCGGTCTGGAAATAGTTTTGATATTTCTCCAAGAATACATTCTTCATGTCTTCCCATGTTTGAATGCAGTTCCCATCAAGGCTTATGAACCATTGGAGAGTTGCTCCTTTAATAGTAAGAGGAAACACTTGCAACCTTTGAGAATTAGTACAATAACCATATCCTCTATAAAGTACTTCAAACTCAAATAAGAATGTATTTGGGTCTTCATTTTCCAAACCATGAAATTTTGGTAGTGCAGATGGGGAAATATTATGCATTTTAGCCACTCCTAGATCTTTGATAGGAAATTCAAAAGTAACAATGTTTTCCATCTCTTACCAAAATAAAATAGCTTCTCCATGTACTACTTCGAGACTCCTTCTTTGAATGTTTCTTCCAAATAATCAGTAAAATAGGTGCACTGAATGATTAATGTTAGCCTCAAACTCTTCATTGAAAAATGCCTCAAAATACCTATGTTCAACAAGACCACTGATACATTTGTTAGCACATGAATAGTGTATATATATGTGTGTAGGGTGGGTGGGGGGGTTATTACAACATTAAATAAAACGAGAAACCTTAAAGAAAAAATGCAGGAAAGAAATAAATTCAAAGAACATAAAATTTCAAGAGAAACTAGATGAAGGAATAGAAACCAAATGCAACAGGTCACCAAGGTCCATCCCCTAAGTGCCTCCCCGGAAACGATGCCAAAATGTTTGGTGCAGTATAGGGTCTATACATGTACCAAAATTTAACTTTTCAATCCGGAGAGTTTGTGAACTTTGAGACGCAGCACTGGAAATGCCAGAGAGAGTCCCTAGTAACCTGCAAAACAAATTCTAGTCTATCTTGCGATTAATCTCGAAAATAAGTGTAATCCTGCACTAGTGCGAGAAATACCAATCCAAACAATTAAAAGCATGTGGAAAAGTAAAAGAAATCAATACAAAAGGAAATTCTAATTGCAAGTAAACAAAAGGGAAATAAGAATAGGAAATCAAGCGGTGCCGGCACAATAACGAAAACACTGTAAATGATGGAATAAATTCAAAAGAAATTCAAACTTTTCTGCTTGCACTAATTCTTCCTGCACTAATTTTGCTTGCATTAACTCTGCCTGCACTACTGTATATTATAACGTGCTTGCACTAATTATATGTAAGAACAATCCAGAAGTTAAAGGAAACCATAATATTAATGAAGAATTTATCAATTCAAACATCTAGTTTCTGTATTTATAAATATTGGCTCAACAAATTTAAAAATCGCAGCTTTAAATATAAATTAATAGATCTGGATTAATTTACAGAATTAGAGTTAGAGCTCATAATGGCAGAGCCGATCTTATGGATTCGGACAATCTGGAGGGCTCAATCATTGTTTAAAATATTTCAGGTTCAAGTATAATTAATAATGCAGCAAATGAAATAGAAACAAATTGCAGCAGCTCAAATTAACCTTAAAACTAAATTCACATAGCAAACAAACAAGAATTGAAATGCTATTTAAAAGATGAGAGCGGTGTCGAGCCGGTCTGGCGGCCAAACCAGCCAACTCGCACCCTCTTTGAGTTCCTGGTTCACACAGAAATAGAAATCATTAGATGCAATAAATGAATAGACAAAGCATGAATAAAAATTGCTTCAATTAATTTAAAAAACATTCTTTTACATAATGTAGACATCGGCTAATCCTAACAAGTAGGAGAAGCATTCCACATTGAAATCCACGTGCTACTACATTGGAAAAACCTATCCTCCCTTCTGCGCTAGGCTTGCCTGTGTGTGCTTCTGCCCTCTGCTTAATTGATTGACTAAAAATTGAGTCATTACGCTTGGAGCCATAGCTCTTATTTTATAATTTTTTTTACATTCCAAACTTGGAATAAAACAAGCCAATCCTTTGCAAACATCATGGGGATTGAATATAAACTAATTATAATTAATATAATATCAGTACAAATGTTTCCCTACTGAAATAATGGAGATTTACCACGAATTTCCCAAATCTGGGCATTTTCTAGAATTCTGGAAAAGTTGGTATTTTTAACAAACTTCCTCCAAAGCCCCCTTCATATCTCCCTAATCATTATGAATTTTGGAAAACGGCCCAAGGCTTACTCAGTTTCCTATGTTGAGAGAAAAACTCATGTTTCAAAATTATGAGATTCACTATGAACGACGCGAAAATCGAGGTGTAAATAGGCAGTCTGGAAACTGCTACAAATTCGGGGCTGTAGCATTAATTATTCTCTAAATATAAATCTGTATGACCTCGGTGTGTCTTGGTTTATGTGGAAGTGTTCAAATGACATTCTTATCATAAACCTCTTAGATTCGCCCAGAAATTTGTCAATGTATCAAAGCCCCAAATTGGTGGAGGCACGCTGTAAAACTTACACTGGTGCAGGCAAGCTATAAGAACTGAATTGGTGTAGGAATCTGTTGCACAGTGCAGGAAAGTAATTATAGGTTCAAAACATGATCAAATAAACTTTAACCTACAACATACAAACCTAATTAAACTTCCATTAATGGTATTTTAATCCTATTAAAACAAAAGAAGTAACAAATACTTGCAACAATAATCATTTAATGAAACAGTAGCATGAGAGATTTTGAGTGAAAAATGAGACAAAATTGAGGCCCAACAAGGATTTCCATGAAGTATATTGTGGAGGTCATCATTATTGGAAGGCTACAGTAAACAATATTCTCAAAGTAGGGTATTATTGGCCTACAATGTTTAAATATGTCTACAAAAAGATTGTTTCCTGCCATGAATGCCGGATTTTTGATGGTAAGAAGAAGCTTGTACCTTTACCTTTGATGCCTATCTATGTTGAGGCGCCATTTTAGCATTGGAGGCTAGATTTTATTGGTGATATTCATCCATCTTCTTCAGGTCAACATCGCTAGATTCTGACAGCAACGAAATATTTCACTAAATGGATTGAAGCAATCCCAACTAGGCAAGCAAATGATTCGGTTATTATTTCATTTTTGGAAAATAATATATTGTCTAGATTTGGTTGCCCTATGAAGATCATCACTGATAATGCACAAGAATTTAAATCTAAGAAGTTGATTAGTTTTTGTCATCAATATCACATTACTCTTAGGCATTCTACTACATATTATCCACAAGGGAATGGTCTTGCTGAATCTTCTAACAAGATAATTGTGAGGATTATTAAGAGGGTGTTGCAGGAAAATAAGAATTAATGGCATTTGAAGTTAAAGTCTGCTCTGTGGGCTGATGGAGTGTGCAAAAAAAGGTCAATTGGAAATTCACCTTATGAGCTGGTATATGGGGCTGAGGCCATCTTTCCTACATCCTTAGGAGTGCCTGTCATGAAGCTGCTGCAAGGATTGGAGGAGGAGCCAAATGAAATTAAGAGAAGGATCAATCAGCTAATAGCTTTGCAAGAGAAGCGAGAGGAAGTCTATAACAGTAATTAGCAATATCAAAACAGAATCAAGAAGACATTTGACAAGAAGGTCAAGGAAGAAAATTTTCAAATCCAAGATGTGGTTTTGAAATGGGAGACCATGATTGAAGAGAAGGGGGAACATGGTAAGTTTAAGAAAATTTGGAAGGGTCCATTCAAATTAGTTTCATTCCATGGGAACAACACTTACATTTTGCAGGAAATGGATGGACAACCATGTGCTAGAGGGCCTCTCAATGGCAAGTTTTTGAAGCACTACTCCTCTTAAAATCTGTTGATCATTCATTCCATTGTGTATATTCCATTTTAAATTTTTTTCTGCTAATAATGACAAGTTGAATCATCAAGCTTGAGCCCGAGGTGAAGTCCATTAGAGTTTGAAGAAAAATCTTGGCAAGTTTCAAGGTTTTTTGTGTTTTCAAGAAGATGGATAGCAGCACTGGAACTACTGGTTCTTTGGTGTACCACTGGGCACACCATCCCAAGTGGAGCCACTGTTACCACCAAAAAAAATAAAGCATCATTTGACAAAGTTAAATAGGTTCATGTGTCAAAAGTAGGTTTGTAGGATTCATTTTTTATATTCTTGGTCAAGGGAAATTTTAAATTTTTCTTGTTTAAGCTTACCCTAAGGTCTAAACCCACTCACTTTCAAATCCCCTCATGTCACATCACTCATAATTTTCTGACAGATTTCAATTCCCAAGGTTTTTGTACTAAAAATTTCATTTTAGCCAAGAAACCACAGTTTCGTAGCGAAATACACTGAGAAATGTCACTTTTCACTACGAAACTACTGATAGTTTCATTGCGAAAACACCCAGATTTGCACTGAACTTGCTACGAAAGCATGGTTTTTTGTCTGTCTTTTCAAGTTAGCTGTTAGGTGTCAAAAAATTGTTGGGAAAGGGTAAGTTATATATCATTCGAGTCATGGAGGGATAAAATCAAGGTAGATGGTAAGGTCTGAAGTTATTATCACCAGTTTAGGCATGTATAAGTCATCATTGTGTCATGAGAAGACATCAAACTTCAAAATATTTCCTAATTTAGTCGTTTCTCATTTCTCATTCCTTCTTTGCGTGATATCGAGCTCTGGAGAGATATTGCATTAAGCCAAATTTGTGGCTGTTGTTCTCAAAGGTTTACATTGAGCACTATCAAGCGAGGTTGTGAAAGCATTAAAGAAACCATGGAAGAAAAAAGAAGCAAACATAAGGGTGGCCAATGTCTAAGATATGAACCAACATATATGAATTTGATCAATGAAGACCCAACAACTGTGGAAGTCTTCATAAGGATAGGTTGCTTACAGTTTTGTGAGAAATTACAAGGCTGCCATGTATAGGTTTCCAAAGACTTTGCTTTAAACTTCAGTGGAACATCCACGAAAGTGGGAATGCTTAATATTTCCATCACACCAGAGGTTATTGCTGCCTCAACAGGGATTCCAAGAGGACAAGAGAAGTGGTTCAAAGGTTTCAAGTTCAACATGGATCAGTGCAAAGAGTTTATGAAGCCTTAAAACAGTGAAATGGATCTCACAAATGCCATTCCAAGGAGTTGCATGAAGGACAACTATTCAAAATTGATGCTCATCATCCAAAAGTATTTTACTTGTGAAGGGAGATACTATAAATTCTATTCATATCATCTCAAGACTCCTCCAGGAGAAGCTTGAACTAATTCATGAGGAGTTAGAGAAAAAGGGCCTTAAAATGACAGTATTTGAGGAGCCAATTTCTCAACTCATCATCAATGAGGAAGAAACCCCTCAAGAATCATAGTGTGAATTGGTTTATGGTTTTTAAGACTAATGGCATGTTAGAAACCTAGTTTTTTCACTTAGAAGGTAGATTTTTGAAGCTACACAAAATTCTGGATTGTTGACTGTTTTCAGCAGTTTCGTAGCGTGCCTAGGCTTGAAGAACAACAAAACGCTACGAAACTACTGTAGCTTTGATTTTGTCATTTTGAACTGGTTTTTGGAGCTTCCAGGAGATTAAAATGGTATGGAATGTGCATTAAGGAATAATGAACATCATGTAGGAGGAAAGAACCAAAAATATTTATGGAAAATGGCATTTTTGCAGCACTACGAAAGTACGCTACAAAATTGTCTTACTTTCGTAGCGTACTGTTTTGGAAAATTATAAGCAGATTTTTGGGAATATTTGGAGAGATGGATACTATCAAAGTGTAAACAGACCATGACAACAGTTATTCAAGACTTAAAGATCATGAAATGAAGAAAAACTACCAGCCAAATCATTCGTTGAACATGAAGACAAGTTTGCCTAAAAAACAGGGTTTGTTTCCAGTTTTAGAGGAGGTCAATTAAGAGGTCATGTAGTGATGAGTCCCATCACACCAAATTCAAACATGTGAAGTCATATTTGTCAAATATGTAATTGTTTTAGGAGATAAGGTTGTTATTGTAATAATGAACAGTTTGAGTCCTATTAGGAAAAGGACTGTCAAGTAGGATAACTTTCATTTTCTCATTAAATAGATGTTTTATGGTTATGCAAGGTGTCATTAGGCAAAAATTCGATGAATCTAGCCAACAGGCATATCATCTCATGATGTAACAAGTCTATTAAAGGGAAGAGGGTTGAATTTGTCAAAGGTTGGAGATTTTTTGGCAAAATTGTAGCTTTGTGTAAATTGATAGTTTTCAGTAATATGGAGACTTGTTTCTTGACCAACCTGAGATTCTGATTGAGTTTTTAGTGCATATCTTATATATGTTTTTATGTGTACCATTTGCAGTGGTTTTCATCTTTAATAGTCAGAATTCATTCATGTAATGTTATGACTTCCTTTATAGATGAATTGAATGTGTGATTTCCTGCTTCATGTGCGTGTGTACTTTTGCTAAAAACTCTTACCTGCCTCATCTTCCATGTCAAGTGAACTCACTAATGAATCACTGAAAATGTTACTCCATAAGCCCAATGTTTGCATACTGATACTATTTCAACCTATTCTCATCACAACAAAGTTGTTTTCCAAGTAAATTTAGCCATCTAAATACATCTTTATTCAATATCATCAACCCTTTGAGAGAGCCCTCTCAGACTGAAGAGGCTAAGATTCAGTCAAAATATTGGTTTAAAATAGTTACATGAGATTGTTTGATTAGCAGCCTATCAGGTGCAATTTTGTGATAACAGACAAAATATATCATTATCGATTTTTACACATGATCAAATAGAGTTGTGAGTAAATTTCAAAGCCACTTTACTTCATAAATTGTTAAACTTCCTGCAATATACTCTTCTTTAAAAGTACTGAGTGCTAAATATTTGTTCTTCCTACTCATCCACGAAATAATAGTGTTGTCGAAACTGAAGCAACCTCTGGATGTACTTTTTTTTTCTTCAACACTCCCTGCCCAATCTGCATATGTATATACCTACAGTTGCATATCACACCATTGAGGAAAACATTCTTTACATCCATCTAACGTAAATTCCAACTGATAGAAGAAGCAATATAAAAATATATCTAATGGTAATGCACCTGGAAATTGAAGAAAAATTATCATCACACTCCTTCATGCTCCATTTGCAATTATGGAACACCTAAAATCGTTTTTTTTTTAAGTTGAGAAATCTGTATAGAGAAAGTGAGCATATATTCTATGACATAGTTCATAGGGATTGATGTATTTACGTACTAATACTTGAGCAGTTTGTTTCAAGATTATATACAACCTTCTTTCACAAACACAAACTATTCTAGAAAAATTTATACTTGAGACTATTTTCCACATAAGTACTTTACCGTTAACAAACTTTACTTTATCCCTTCGACTGTGCAACTATTTTCCTCTCCAAGATCTACCTTTTGAGATATTCTTCTTTCCATTAGACTTGTGAGATTTTCATGATCTCTCATCATGATCCTTGAGGCACCACTATAATCTAGCCACAAAGCATCAATATCTGTGATAGAACCTATAAGAAAAGAAAAATAGAAGAAGTCTTTGGCACATGAACCTTAATTCTTAGGTTTCTTAGGAAATTTATTGGTGTCTTTTGTGGTATCATGTTGCTTTCCTTTGAATCTCTTTCTATCATTCAATCTTTCAGGAAAATCATGTCTATAATGACTAAATTTGTGATAATTATAGCATCAAAATTTTGACACATCTCTCTTTCCTTGAGGAGTGTGTATTCTTCCTTCATATCTTATTCTTCCTTCATTTATTCCTTCGAAACCATACTCCTTTCTTCCTCCAACCTTGAAACATGATGCAAAAGATTGAGAATTTCCTTGATCATGTCTTTGAATCTTTCCTTTTGATGTTATCCCACATTCTTATTGAGTACAATAAGTCCATAATTATTCAAACTTTGGAGCTTCCTTCCTATCGGAAATACTAGATGCAAATGAATCCATGATTCAGGTAAACCATCAAGTGTTGAAGTCATGAGTTTTGTTTCAAAAAACATTTCGTCGATTTCCTGAATTTGATCTCTTAATTGAGAAATCCTCATGAAATATGAGGCTATAATATCATTTCTTCCCATCCTAACATCGTGAAGTTCAATTTTCAAACTCGTTGTTTTATAAATGTTGTTGATAGTGTATAATCCACCTATGACATCGTACATTTTCTCCAAAGAATCAAGATTTGGGACATAAGGAATAAAATGATATATGGTTGAATTTATAACGATACTTCTAGTTTTGATTCCATCTTTCTCATATTTTATGCTTCCTTATTTATCTAAGGGATCAATGATCTTTCCTTTCTCAATACATAAGAGAACATTTTTTTCAAGGATGAGATCAATCCTTATTTTCCAAGCCATGAAATTTGTATCCCCTTCCAATTTCTTCTCAAACTTCATAGAGGAAACCATAGTTATAGATAAAAAATTATATTGTAGATATATATTTTCTTCAATGCTCTTCCCTTTACCAAATCTTTTCAAGAGTAATCTCAATGTCCTATCCTTCACCAAATATTTGATACCATGTTGATTTTACAAGTGAAATATATACAAGCACTAATTTCTGAAATTAATGATATAGATATTTTTGAATTCATACTTTTGTTATTCATAATAATTAGAGAAATGAATATTTGGGATTGATCACACGGGATTTTTGGGGTAAAAATTTTGAACCCTCCACTGTGGATCTTCTTTTAGTAATTCTAGTTTATCATTAAGCAATTGCACTTCAGAAATCCAATTATAAATGCACAAGGAAAGTAGACATTACAATGCACAAAGAGAACACAAGTTTTACCCTGGGAAAACCCACTTGGGGGAAAGACACAACAACCTTTTCCTTATATAAATTCTTTAGTTCAACAAGAGATACACCTAATATATCTAGTCAACTATGAAGTCAAACATACCAACAATTTTATGGTAGAACCTACTAGTCAAACAACCCTCTTTTCAAGTCAATTTTCGACCCTTAAAATTCGGTCAACTCTAATTTTCCTAGGTCGAGTTCTGGCCTCTCAAAATATGCCCATAAACTCAACCCTACTACCCAAAATTTCGGCCTTGTTAGTAAGAAACTACTATCCAAAAATTCAACAGACTACTCATAAAATATCCAAAACTTCACTCATACAAAGTCAAGAGGTAAAGATAGATGTTAAAGATGAATTCGTCCTTCTTCGTCCTACTTTGTCCTTCATTTTCTTTGCTAAGATGCCCATAATATTACTCGTCTTGTGAGAAGTTGGATGGTGCCTTATGGAGGAGGTTTCATGATGTATATATAGTGTTTTTACTATCTAAATGGGTGTGTCTCTTCAGTGGGTCCGACTTTACTTAAGGGAGGGCTGACTTAACAAGCTTCGAGCCAAAAATTCAAAATTCAAAGTTCAAATTTTCCTCTTTTAAATCCAACATGAAGAACATATCTTATAATAATTATTTCAAGGGATAAATAATGAAAAAAATAGGAAGAACATGTCTGAAAAAGTCATTATGTATTTCAATGGCTAAAATGTAAATTATGACTACTGACCATAGCTACAAAATTCATCATTCCCTCTTAATTATGGAGGTATTCATAATAACTAGACAAATGTTGTTTTGTTGACAAATTTCTCTAAGAAAATTTTATAACAAATCATTATCATTATTCAATCATCGTAATCGGGTCAACAATTGTGACACATGGTAAACCAATAACATCAACCAATTACCATAATCTGGTAAAATATTCTTGACACATGGTAGATCAACAACATCAATAAGTTACCGGAATTCTGGTCAGTACCTTAGACCTATGGTATATCCTCTCCATAATCCAGGTTGGTATCTTAGACCTATGGTATATCCTCTCCATTAACAACAAACCTTGGATCAAAACCCCTTAGCCCTGGTGTCTCAGAAACAAAAAGGTATGGAAAGGAACCATTATACTATAGCATAAAAGGTTGTGATAAGGACCTACCAGGGATAGTAAAGAGCCACATTCTAACATATACTATTGCAAAATGGAACTGATTGTATGTTTAAATCCTTTTCTAATATGAAACCTATATAATTTTTGTGTTGATTATTGTTTACCCGTGAGCAATATGAAATATCCCCCTTGGTATCGACAAATTTTTTTTATCACAGTGATAATGGAAGCCTCAAAGAAATCTACCTGAAATATTACAATTCTACGAGAGGAAATTTTATGTGGACATGATTACTTGATATAATTTTACTTACTTTATAAGAGAAATTCAAAACCTATATGGCTACCATTCTAAATTCTAAAATAGTTAAATAGAATAAAATGAAATGTATAACATTGAATAGATTATATAATACATATTGGTTATAGTTAGCACATATATTTGAAGGTTAAATATGGATTTCTAATTTTAGAGTGAGCACTAATTGAGACTATAAAATTTCTTTGATTGAGTACATCCACAACTAGTCATATCTAAAAGACTACACAATAAAAATGACTTAAGATCCATTTAAAAGTTGGTTTACAGTTCTCCAATCTCTAAATAAATTCTTTCAAATCATAAATATTAATTCAAAACCAAACATACAAGAGCTTGAATGGGATGGCAATGGGGCCTTGGTTCTTGCTAAGGAGTGTAACTAACAACATAACTATTATGAGCTACTTATGGATTACATTTTATTAATAAATGTAACTATTGATTATCAAGGTTAGTTGATATCTAGTTTCTCTATTTTAAGTTCACCCCTTGTTACTTTTGGACATGGATTGATTGACTGATTTCTTGCCTTTGTCTCTAGCTATGAAAGTCTGAGACTAATTCTGATGTCAGTTTCAAACTATTATATTTCATAACAATGGGGTGTCCAAAATTCACCATGGAAGGGGTTTGAAAAATCCTTGCTATCAGTTCCCTCTCCATTAAGGTTTTATACCATTATTGAGCTTGGAATTTGTTATTAAAAACGTAAATAAAATATATAAGTAGAAAATATTTTTTTGTTTAGTTTTAAATCATTGTGATTGATGAGTATGCCATAGATGTTTCGCCAATTTGGAAAGGTCGCGCTTCTTTATAAAATTGCAAAGTTTGAAAATCATGTATTCCCAGTGTTGAAGTTGCAATATGAATAATATTCTATAATTACTTAAAGAAATATGTTATAAATAATGATGATTTATCCAAAGTGTTAAAAATACAACTATAGGAAAAGTAAGGGATTTGAAAGGGAAAAATAGAAATATCCTACTCTTTTGACTGAGATTAGCCTCCAACAATCAAGTTGTGTTGGATGGGATGCTTTAAGGATTAACATTTTCCATCTCTCTCAGTTAGACCACTCATCATTGTTGAAGATTCTAAAAATATTATTAGATATATTATTAGAATATTATTGTAAATGGAACCATGATATATGTTCCCGTCCTGTAGTATTGAGAATTGATGGAAATTAAAAACGCAATACTCCTTTACTCAATGCAAAGGGAATTTCAAGAGAAATCAATGTGCTCCAAATTTTGGTGATGATCCCGCTAAATTTCACATCAATACTTACCTAATATGCAGTTATTCAAATTCCCAACATTAGTACTATCCCATTCTTTTGATTATGAATAATTAGGTGAATGAGTGTGTATCCCTTGTGCAAAGGACCTTGCAGATATCATCGTCATTAGCCTAACTCCTTCACAGTGCCAAACGATGGCAACATCAAAACTTGTTGATGGTTGATGCAATTTGTGGTCAATCATTACATCACAAGGTAATAATGGCTCGAGGGAGACTCCCAAAATTCTCATTATTTATCACTAGCTGCTCTTTATATATGGTATTTGGTTGCATTTTTTTCTTGGTTACTCATCTCTGATTATTCTCAAAGTCCATTTTCTCTCTTATGTTAAGTTCTCAAGCCCCTATTTATGTTCTATCAGGTTGCCTTTCTCTCATAGCCCTAAGAATTGGAAGAATGAAATCTAAAATAGGACGCGACAGGTTATATGGAAAAAAATAATCTACAAGGATTCTTTTGATACCATAGAACTTCATTCCCTCAATATCAAAATTTTTAATTTGTCCTCCAAGATGGATATAATACTAAAAATTTTTTTAGATCAAAGGGGTCAAATTCATGGATTGTGTGAGGATATATTTAGATTTAACTCTTAGTTAGCCTCAGTACAAAATACACAACAAGGAAGAGCTTAAGGAGATCAATTCATGTCCTTCTCAACCAACTCAACACTATTAGGGGCACCTATAGTACTAAATTTTAAGTGGGCAGAGTTCACTTCAAGATATTATAGTGTTAGATGCCATTAGTCTTATCTTTAGCCTCAATTTCGATTTTGGTAGCCAAATGCTATAAAATTCTCAAAATCTATTATATATATTATACTTATATAATACCATGGATTTATATAAGATGAAAATAGTATAGAAGAGTAGAAAATATCAAACTATTCATGAAAAATTTAAATACAAATAACTCTTATAATTTTGATTGTAAAATGTTGTGCCCAAAACACATATTTTGCTACTACAAATTTTACTATTATTATTAAAAAAAAGGTTAAATTTTAGTTAAGTTATGTTAGTGTCTATGAGTCACCAATGATTAAATTTTCTCTTTTAGTATTGTTGGATGTCTTTAGTCAAAGTTTTAAAAATTTCAAATAAAATTTGGCATCTTTTGGTTGTTAAATGAGCCTTGAGTCATGTCCTAGGTGACACTACTACTCCCTCCATTTTCAAGGTCATAAAATGTCATCATGGTTATATCATCATTCCTTATGATAAGTCATTAAATGAGTGTCTTGGTCATTATTTTGGTCATGTCATCAAAATCTACATGGGAGTTAGTAATTAGGGATAAGTTTTTTAAAAAGGTACTAAAGGTACAATCAGCCCACATGGAGATGTAATATTCCCAAACAAATAAATCAAGTTGCAGTACACTACCTTATCCAGTCACTTCTCAAAAGGACATGTGATGTCACTCCACTAAAATCGAGTTTTAAGCATAAAAGGATCATCCAATAATTCAAAATTTTCATTCCATCCTCCAAGAGAATTTCTCCACCATTGTGCTTCATGCCATCCATCATAACCTTAAGTTTTTCATCACCAAACCCTTGCCATCAAGCTTGTTGCGCTTCTGCATTAGCACATACGCTTCTAGAAAACACACTGCGTTTTTAGGTTTGGAGGCCAAAGAACAACAACAACAGGTTCATTTGTCATTTTACAAGCTTCGGGCACTCTTCAGCAAGTGAGTACAACCTCTCATCAAATTTCATGCAATGATTTCCTTCAAAAAATGATGAAATCCCTCTCCTAGAGTTTTTCACTGCGCTTTTAGTTTTCTTGGTTTTTTACTTCAGTTCAGTGATAAAATCCCCACTTTTCTTGCCCTAATACCCTTTTACACACTTGATAAACCTCCTCCCAACTAATTCCTAAACTCATATCCTTCATTTCATCATTTTTCCCCAAAAACCATAACCCACGCTTCGCTTTTTCTGCATTTTTGGGTTTAGAATGCATTTTTGGTTTTTTCTCCTCTTTCCTTCACCCATTTCAATAAATTCCACTTCCCAAATGTCCCCAACACCTATCCCTATTCCCCATAATTTTTTTCATATTTTTCATAGTCCCTTATCCCCTCCATTTACCTCCCTAAACTAGCTATCCTTTTTCCCATGTTTTTTCAATCCTAAACCCTACCCTTCCCTCCTATCAAAATAGGGTTTCCTGATAAGAAACACTGACACCATGGTCAGTGAAAATAAGAAGTGAAACAAGGGAGGACATGTCTCCAGATATGCACCAACTAGCATGCAGGAAATCAATGCTTCACCATTCATCAAAGAGTCATGCGAAAAGGTAATTTTCCTAGGGTTTTATGAAAAGATACAAGAGGTGGGATGCCATGCTAAGTTGACCAGTCCCTTTGCCACCAATTTCAAGAGGGACAAGATCACCATAGCAGGGATGGACTTCATAATATCAGTAGACGTCATAGCTTCAGCCATAGGTATCCCTAACCAAGGAGAAATTGTTTTTAAGGGGATGGATTTAGATATTGAAAATTAAAAAGTCTTCCTCAAACCACAATACAAGGCTCCCACTCATATCTTTCCTTTTAGAAAATTGTTAGATAGATATGCTCTTTTGATGAAGATTAGTATGAAGTATTTCACTTGTGAAGGGAGATTTTCTAGGTTGTATCAGTATCACATAAGGTTGTTGATGCATTTCTCTGCCATTAAACCACTAAACCTACCCAATTACTTATTTAGGAGCCTAGTTAAGATGACTAATGAAGTGAAAATAAATGGGAGAGATCATCAGGAAAGTTTGTTTATCATGGTTTGACCAAATTCATAGTTCATCATCAGCTCATACAGATTGATATGTCTTGGGAGGAATTTTTGGAGGCAACAACTCTTTTTCCTATGTCTCCTTAGTCCAAAAGCATCAACACTCGTACATCATATGGGCCACAGAGAGTTGAACCATCTAGCATACCTTGAGTGACCAAAAGAAAACCTAGGGCAGAGGTTTCTCAAACCTCGAAGAAGGGGAAAAGATTGTTTTCTCCCCTAAGATATCTAAAGACATGTTTGCATATAAACCGCTGACTAGGTCACAAGCTAGAAGACTGCCTAAGGAAGCTACAATTAAATAAGTTCAAGGAGAAGCTATGGAGTAGTCACCTAAACATGTAAATTAGTCACCCCTGTAGCATAATAATGAAGAGATACCTCCTGAGATAGAGATGGTTGATCATGGAGATAAGACATTAGCAGACATCATCAAAGAGCGGCAAGCACAAATCAAAGAGTTATAGGATGACCTTTCTAAGGAAAAATTTATGGTGGCCTTATTGAAACAAGAAAATAGGCAATTGAAAGTGAGATTCATGCAACAAAGTACCTCACAAGAGCCTCCATCTTCTAGAAAAGCAATTGAAGACAAAGGTAAGGCAATGATAGATGTAGAGTAGATGGAAGACAAAGATATTTAGAGGAAGCCAAGGATACCTACCACAAGAGCATTGGTAAAGAAGAAAGAACAAGACAAGGAGCCATCTCCTCCTCAAGATCATGACACCATAACTTCTGCTCAAGCTCAGGATACTCTATTTGACCCTAAGAGTGTTGAGGATGAGAAAGGTAGTGAGTATTTTCTTGACAAGTGAATTTTTATTTGGAAAATCTACTAGAGAAGGAAAATAGAAACACTTCCATGCAGGCACATGGCAAGGCACTATTACACAAGAAATCTGATTTGCAATATTAGGGTTTAAAACATGAAGAAAAGTCTCAAGAAAAAACTAAGCTCGAGAAGAAGGAAAGCCTTAACATCTTGGTTGATGCATCCTTAGTTGCTTGAAACCGTGATTGAAAAATTCAAAAGGAGAGAATTTTGGGAAAATTTTGATCATTTTTTACTTTTTTGGTAACACAAGAAAAATAGGTGCACAGAAATGCAGTGTGACCACACTGCGCTTTTTCTCAGAGGGCTCAAATGAAAAATGGTAAACTTGTACATGTGTATCTTGATTTTTACATCTCAGAAATCCACTTTGTTTTTCTTGTCAGCTCATAAATTTGCAGATAGGGTAAAAAACCATCAATTTTTCGCACTTCTGCCATTGTTTGGAGGCACACGCTGTGCTTATGGAGTAGTTGTGGAAAATTGAGTTTAAAGAAGTTTTGGATAAGTTTTTTTGCTGGTTTCAAGATTTATTGATATAAATTACATCCCCAAATACCAATACCAGACTTCAATTCAGCTTGACGATCCCTCAAATTCATCCAAATTACCCTCCAAATTTCACTACGCTTCTGCTGAAAATTCATTGCATTTATGAGAGAGCACGTTGCACTTCTGGGTTTGAGGAAAATTCTAGACACATGGAGGTCAAAGCTCAAAATTGGTATATTTAATAGCTATCTCATGATTTTTTTGATAGTTAATGAGCATATTGAAGGTCATCTTTGTTATAGAATCTTGTATTTAATGACTAGATACAAAGACTCAAACTTGTCAGCTAAAAAAGGGGAAATTGTTTCTAGAAATTAGGTTATGAGTCATTAGTTGCATTAACTAGTTATTTTGGATCTAGTTTTGACCCATAGAAGTGGCGTGATGTCTATTTTTATATATGTACTCAAATTTAACTCATTGTGAGGGTTGGATATTTTATAATCATAGTGTGGATCTTTTGTACACCTTCTTTATAGTGATATCAATGACAGTTGTAGAATTACCTTGAGATTCTTATGGTATGCTTATTAACAATGTTTCTTCTCAGTTTTATCATCAACTTGAATGTTTATTTCTCCTTACAACAATATGCATGATCTCATGTGATTATTTCATTATTTTTTAAGAATAATACATAAGTTTTATGTTTTGTTTTGATGATATAGTCATGTTTGTGTTTCATTTCTTTTGATGAATTAATTCATAGTCATATGCTCATTTTGATCCTTCATTTTTCAACCGTATACCACAATGACATCCCAAATATGTCACTAAACATACCTAGTTCCTGCAATTGATCATTTGAAACCCTGAACTAGTTCCTAGATCTATGATCTTGATCAAGCAAACCCTAAATCAAACCCTAATGAGCTGAATATCTAGCCTAAGATCTATTTTTCTCTCCAGTCACTTCATTGACTGTGAGCCTTACATAGAGAGAGCCCTCTCTAATTTGGTAAGGCTTGCTACCAAATTGAAGGTTGGTCTGTGGTTACCCCTTTAGCTTCCTTTCTCAGCCTTGGGAAACTTAAGGGAGCTAATAAGTTAAATATAATTATTAAATTAAAATAAATAAATAAAAATAACTATGTATATTTTACTTTGGTAATAGTAAATTACATATAAATCTCACCTTATAATAAATATTCTTGAAATACTAAAGAAAAAGTATTTTATATTATAATTATATTTAATACTTTTAAATTAAATCTTGCATTAAAATTATAATATAACAAAATATATTTTTATTAAATGAAAACGACAACAATATCAATTTGTGAACTTCTATAAAATCAATAACACAATATGGGAGATTAAAGCAGAGGATGGTAGATTGGTGAGCTCCTTCAATAGAAATGCAAAGGAAGGGGCTTGTTTCTTTCAATCACCTTTTCAAGATCTTAGTAGGTGTCCTATTTAGGAAATTTTACAAGTGGTTTTCAAATTCCCCACTATTTTCTCATAAGAAATGAATATCTCCTTCATTGAAGTGGTGTTGGAGTTAGAGGTGTTTTTTTCCTCTTATTATTGCAGAGGGAAAAAATTCTTAGGCTTAATGGGTTCACTATGGAATTTTTCTTGGCATTATATGATATGATAAAGGAATATATCTTATGTTAGTATGAAATTTATTGGAAGGTGTACCAAAAATTTCTCACTTAAGCCACAGGTGACTAGTGACCCTAACAAAAATTGTGGCTGCTTGTATTTCAGATTTGCAATAAAAATGTGAGAAAATCCTATAAAGAAATAGATGGATGCGATCTAAAAGAACAAACAAAAAAATGAATTTGATGTAATAACCCAATTACGGAATAGCATAAGAAAGAACAATTCTTTTAATAATAGCACCTGGTGAAGGATATTTACAAAAGGTTCGTAAATCCCCCTCCATGGGATGGGTCCTTTGATGTCCTTAACACTTCAGTATTAGATCTTCCTCTCTCAATGTGTGAAAACATAGACAATGTGTAAAACTCTAATGGTGCGTATCGTCCCAAGGATAATTAGGGGTGGTCTTGGCTTCCATGATGTCTTCGTCTGAATGAGATATGGGTGGATGGGAGGAGGAGATACCACATGATGTGGAGGAACTACCTGAAGCATCGGCATGAGAGACAAAGTTCACATGCGCATCGAAAACAGGAGGGGACAAATGACTAGTAGATGGAATATCTACCGATGTTGAGACCAGGGTATCTAGTGAAGAAGGTTTGATCAAATCACGATAGGGAAATCCAGAAGATTCCCCATACGATGATCCCATGGATGATGACAGATAGATAATAGGATAAATGTTATCTATCATCTCGACATCGAGAGGAGGGATCACAATGTGTGGTGAAGGGATATCTTTGTAATATTCCAAGTAGAAAAAGCAATACAAAACAACATAAACAAGAAACTACAACAAATAGAGAGACATCACATAAATAATGCAAAATATGGAGAATGCTGATCCATTTTATTATATAACTAAAAGATACAATGAGTAAAAAGGTGATCAAAATGATGTCACCTTGGCTTGCACAAGGCATGATGGAAATACTCTAAGAATTTCTCAAGGAATGGATGCTCTATCAGTGACTGCGTTATCTCCAAAAGGCTGCTGCTACTACTAGAATAGGATGGCTCTTTGGGGTGGTTCCCCTGCTGAGAAAAATACGAAACTCTGGGAATGAGCCCTCATCTAAATACCCAGAAATCCTAGAAAGGAATTATGGAATGGATGACTCCAGAATTTCACCTCCCTTGAGGAATAACGCTATCCCAGTAAAATACATTGGCCCTGAATGAATCTCTTCAAATAGTGTCCTCCTACTCTACCAAAATGATGGTATAGCTAAGCGATGATCCCTTCTCACTATCCCGGGCTGAATTCCCTAATGAATCTTCACTCCTGACACTACCTCCCACAAGAACTATGTGATCTCTCCCTGAGACTACGCTGCCCAAACAAGAATGTAATCACTGGCTGAGGATGCTATGGATCCCGCCTGCAAATCAATATATAGAACTCCTCACCCGAGTGAGCACTCAAAGTCCCTCGGGGCTAAGGTTTGGATCTTTGCTTAGAGACACCCGGTGTGCTGAACAACACTTGCAGACTTTTCTTAATAGCAAAGGCATGCTCAATGTCAAGAGAAAACACGTAAATGCATAATCGAATGAATGAATGAGGAGACTCTTCCCCTTTTTATGCTTGGAGAGTCTTTCTCTCACCTAGGCCCCACCAATATTGTGTTGTCCCTCTTGGCCCACACTGTCCCTCTCTCTCTGTGATGTCACGGGCCCACGCTGCCCACGCTGCCACTTTGACCTCCTGGGTCCCACACTACCAAATAATAATGTGCTCAAGTGACTTTAGGGAATTTTTGTTTCCTAATTGTAGGCTAAGTATCTTATCACCCACTTTATTAACTGATTTAACTTTATAAAAAGTAAATTGGCCAAAAATTAATATTACCAATTAGCTATTGCTAATTGGGAATATTACAGTCCTCCCCGCCAAAACGTTGCTTGTCCTCAAGCAACTGCAAAGATGGATGCTGCAAAATCTTATCACTCTCCCAAGTGGCATCCTCATCCGGCAAGTTCCACCACCTCACCAAATATTCCCTGACCGTTCTGCTCTGCAGCTACCTCTCCCTGGTGTCTATGATTACTTCTGGCTGCAACACCAAATATCCCTCATCATTTTTTGGTGCAGAAATCTCCTCTGTTGCAGTCACCTACTGCACCAATTCCTTTTTCAGGCAGGATACATGGAATATGTTATGGATCCTGTTACCTCTCGGTAACTCTAGTTCATATGCAACCTCCCCAATCCTGCGTATCACCCTGTATGGTCCATAAAAGTGGGGATTGAGATTTTCAGCCCCCTTCTGCTTCAGCATGGACTACCGATATGGCTGAAGTCGTAGGTATACCAATTCCCCTACCTCAAACTTCCTCTCATTCCATCCTCTATCAGCATACAGCTTTTGTTGGTTCTGTGTTGTAGCTAAGTTGTCCTTAAGAGCCCGGAGTAGATCCTGACTCTCTTGGATCCATTCCTTGGTCCTGGGGGCCTTGCTGGCACCAAAAATCATGCCAGTAAAAGACAAAGCATAATATCCATACAAAGCATAAAACGAAGACATACCAATGGACATATGGAAAGTGGTGTTTTAGCAGTACTCTCCCATGTGTAACCAATGTAATCATGCCTTCTTCTGCCCTGTGACATAGTTTCGCAAGTAGCCTTCTAGCCACTTGTTCACTATCTCGGTCTGCCCATCTATATGAGGGTGATAATTGATGCTCGGATTCAACTCTGTACCCACAAAATGAAAGAACTCCTGCCAAAATCCACCCATGAAACGGTTGTCTTGATACCTAACAATGGTTTTCAGGAGACCATGCAACCTGAAAACATCCCTGAAAAACAACTCCGCCACCTGTGTTGCTGTGTACCAAGATGATATAATGAAGAAGTGTGCATACTTTTTTAGTCAATCAACAAATACAAATATTCAATCCTTGCCTTGCACCGTGGGCAACCCTATGATGAAATCCATCGAAATTATCTCCCATTTTCCCTTTGGAATGGGAAGTGGTTATAGTAATCCAGCTAGATGGCTCTTCTCCCCCTTGTTCCACTGACTCACCTCGCTCTCCCTGACATGCCAGAGTACGTCCTCCTTGAGGGCCTTCCAAGAGAACCTCTCCTTGATTTCCCTATAGATTTTGGTGAACCCTTGGTGGCCTGATAGTGGTGAGTCATGTGAGGCACATAGTACCTTCTCTTTGAGCTGAGAGGTCCCAGTAAAGAAGATCCAATCCCTAAAATATATCACCTCATCCATCACTCTATACCTATCATCTATGACCTGTCCATCCAATATATCGCAAAAAAAATGATCCTTGGAGTACTCCACCAGTAACTGAGCCCTCCAATCTGTGTCTAAGCTCATCAGAGACAACGCTTCTGGTCTACGTGAAAGAGCATCGACCACCACGTTTTTCTTCCCCTTGACATACTCGATGTCAAATTCATATTCCTGGATCTTACTACCTCTCCTACAACTGCTTATACTCTAAAAAGAACCAAAGGCTATTCTAGTCAGTCCTCACCCTAAATTTGGTCCCCACCAAGTACTACTGAAACTTGGCCAGTGCAAGCATGATAACTAGCATTTCCTTGTCATATATGGGATAAAACCTCTCATGTGACAATATTATCCATCTCTCAAAATCTATGGGGTGGCCCCCTCCCGCATCAAGACTGTACTACCCCCTCTCCAGGTGCATCACACTCAAGGAAAAAAGGTTGCGTGAAATCCGAAAACACTAAAACTGGACAGTTGTTCATCACCTACTTGAGCCTGTCAAAAGCCCACTCTTTTGTGTCCATCCAACTGAATTCCCCCTTCTTGGTAAGATATTTGAGGGGTGCAGTAATTTTGGAAAACCCCTTGACGAACTTCTAGTAGTAGGTGTAGATGCCTACAAACCCCCAAAGCTCAGTCACATTCTTCAGCTCTGGCCAATCCTGGATGGACCTGATCTTCTCCTCGTGGACTCTCACTTTGTCCACACCAATGATATGCCAAAAGTAGAGCATCTCTGTCAATCCAAATTAGCATTTGGAGAGCTTAGCATAAAATGATGCTCCTCTAGAATGCGCAATACAATCTCAATGTGCTGCAGGTGCTCCTCCCACGTCCGCCTGTATATCGAGATGTCATAAAAAAATACCAGCACAAATTTCCTTAGTTGAGCACAGAAGATGTGGTTCATGCAAGACTGGAAAGTGGCTGGTGCATTGGTTAGCCCAAAGGGCATCAGCAGAAACTCAAAGTGGTCATAGTGACATCTAAAATCTATCTTGGGGACATCCTGGTCCCCCACTCGGATCTAATGGTAACCCGACCTGAAATCGATCTTCGAGAAGAAATTCGACCCCTAAACTCATCCATAAACTCATCAATCTGTGGGATGGGGTATCGGTTCTTCATGGTCTTCTTGTTGAGAGCCCGATAGTCGATGCACATCCTCAATGTGCCATCCTTCTTCTTCACCAGTACAACATAAGAAGCAAACGGGCTAGTGCTAGGTCCAATGTTTCCCAGTGCTAAGAGCTCATGAATAGCTCTCTCAATCTCATCCCTGTAGGATTTAGGATGCCTATAGGGTGTAGTAATCATAGCCTGGATGCCCTGCTCCAGCTCAATGGTGTGCTCAAACTCCCGATCCAATGGTTGCCCTGGTGGTATATCCCCAAAAACTGTAGCATATATGTCCAAAATTTACTGCACATCTAGGTGTATGGCTTGTCATGTAGATCCTGCCTCTGAAACATGCAGCTCCACTGCCCACTCTATGTCTCCCTTCCAGAAGTCTGCCTCCATCTAGTGTGCTAAAATTGTCTGTGGCGGATAAGTGTGCATACCTCGAATCATCTCATGATTCTTGGTCTTCTTGTCTGTCCACTCCATCTCCAAGGTCTCCCAGTCTGTAGTGACCTTCCCCAACATGATCAACCACTGCACTCCCAGTATCACATTGGTGTCTAGAATGTCCACCACAAAGAAATAATCCGTGATATTTTAAGTCCCCATAGTCACTTCCAAAGCCGACACATACATGGCACACTGCATAGTTCTGGCACCTAGTACCAACACAAAAAACCTGTCAAAGCTCTCTGTCAGTATGCTCCTCCACTCTATGAACTGTGCATCGATAAAATTGTGGGTAGCCCCACTATACAATACTACTGAAACACATTGTCCCTGCACAGTACCCTGGACACGTAGTGTCAAGTATTTGGGAAACCCTCGCAGAGAAGCAAGGACTCCCACAGTAGGTGAAAACGTTTCCCCTCCTACTCCTGGTGGTGAAGGTGGTGGATGATCCCATTTCTGTACTACAACACTGCCTCCTACCTCCATATCCTCATATGCATCCTCTTCCTCATCACTGTCAGAGAAGACCTCTATGTAGTGTGCCTTTGCAGTGGCACAACAATGTCCCGGTGCCCACAGCTCCTGGAATGTGAAGGATAGCTTCTTCCGTCTCAGGTCTCTACAGGTCTCATCGTCCAAAGGCCCCTGACCTTGGTTCCCCTTTAGATTTGGAACCCTCATATCCTTCCCCTTCTTTTGAAATTCCATTCTCTGGGGGAAAGGAGATTTGTTCCTAGGTAGGGCATCTTGTAAGTCCCTCGTCCTCCCAACTGCATCATGAAGTGTAGCAGGCCTTGTAGATCTAACTAACCCACACATAGGTTCTTCCAACCCATCAATGAACATGTATATCATCCTGGTCGAGGACAAGTTAGGTACCATCACGGAAAGTCTCAAGAACTTTAAAATGTAGGTGTCTAGGCTCTCGGTCTATTTGAGCTTGGTCAGCTCAACAAAGTTCTCTGCTGAATCCCTCCGATCAAACCACTCTACCAATCTCTATGTAAAATATACATACAATGTCACAGCTGAGTGACCCAGCATGGCCATCCTGTGGAACCACCAATCATGGGCCTCTCCCTCTAGGTGCAGCACTGCAACCTTGATGGCCTCTCCCTCTGCCATCTGATTGAGCTAGAAATAGATATCCAAATCCTCCACCCAAGCCTTTTCCGAACACTTGGAGGATCTGTCAAATGTTGGCAGAAAAAATATGCCCCTTGTACGATGTACATCCCCATCCTATGTGTGTCTACCCCCTTTGTTTTGGTTACAGGGTCTGTTTTCCTTCTTGAACTGCACAAAGTCATGTAAAGTGAGAGCCTCACCAAACTCTTGCTCGTTGGACTGATACTCGGCAAAATAATCTCCCATGTGAACCGGATCTGGTTCCTGAGGTGCTCCTACTCCAGTGCCTGTAGCTAGAAATGTGGGCATGGTGGAATGTGAGGGAGTAAGTGATACAACCTGCTGCACTATGAGTTGCTCCTGTAAGTGGTGGGAAGTGTCGAACCCTTCTCCAATGTGAAAACCCCTTGGGGTTACATGCTGTCTTTGGTCTGCGGTAAAATTCTGCCCCATATCTTTTATTCTCCTCGATAGCTCCTGCATAGACTTTAGGAGAAGTTCCTCGAACTCCTTTCCTTCATCCTTCTGCTCTGCCATTGGTTCCTCCTCTTCTGCATCCACTATCGAAATGTGGTCACCCTCTCCAAAAGTGGCGTCAAGCCTCCACTCTTGGTCCTTGTGCCTCCTTCCCCAGTAAGTGATATATGGTTTTCCTGCTAGTGTCATATGAAATCTACTCCACAGGGTGAGCCAAGTCTATGAGCTCTGATACCACTGTAATATTCCACGTAGAAATTATACATTAGGGGAATTTTGAGGTCTAAAATGGGCTTCCTAAGAAAAATGTACAACCAAAATAAACTTTATAAGAACCAATAAGATTCAAGATGATGATGTCAATCATGGGGGATTATTCACCATTTTTTAAGTAAAAGGGTACAAAGGTTAAAAATAATAAAATAATAAAACTATTTTTTCAACTCGTATTTTAAACTTATATCCCAAAGTTTTTTCTCAAATTTAAAGCGGGAGTACTTTTTGGATGCATAATTTAACTCCTCATCCAAGGAGTACCCATGTTGCGCACTTTTGATGGACTCTGCTACACTAAAAATGATAAATACATGAAAAAACGTGATTACAATACATGAAAATTATTCATGGCATGTCCAACAACATCACACAATGTGCACTTAAGTGTCGGCTTTTGAGGCTTATGAGGAATTGGAGATGTTTGGGGTGTCCTGTCTTTAGTACCCTTTTTCTAGGCTTTACCCCCCTCACCATATGCTTTCATAGAAGGTGTATATTTTTGTTGAGGTTTCTGTGGAATTGAAGCAAAGGAAGGAGAAGGAATAGCAGGTTGTACTAGGGTCAAAGTTGTGTAAGTTTTAAGTTGGTTAGGAGGAGTGTTTTCGAGGGGATCAATGTACCAGACTGGGATCCCCAAGGAAATTTTGAGTAAACTCAACGTAGCCATGACAGGGACAAAAAAATTCCTTCTAAGGGGAATAAGAAAGGTATCTGACCTAAAGGATAATGGCCTAGAGGAACAATTCCTTGATGGTTAAGGCCTAGAGGAACTGTTCCTGGTTGGAATGGACTAGGAGAGACACCAGCAGAAGGAAGTGATCCTTGAGGAATTACACCTGTATGCTGAGTTGAGTTGGGAAAATTAGGTTGTAGAGGCGTTGGTTGTTGGAGGGGCATATCAGACTACTTGTGAGTAGCCTATGACACTTGCAGCATGCAAACACTGGAGAAGCTAGGCTCAGAAGGGGTAGGTGGTTGACTCCAGGTGAAAAATTGGTGAGGTATGAAACAGTGGTATTGTTAGTCATGGATGAAATGTTGGACCGAGGATAATTTTATGCTTTAGGATCATAGTATGTCAGTTAATTGATGGTGAAAATGTTTCCTTTATGGGGAAAGAACATCTTACAGAAAACTACAGATGCTGCAACTGAAATGGAATAGGTGTAACTACGACCCAAAAGGATGTTATAATCCAATGGGGCATCAATAAATTCACTGTCAATAGAGACAGTATTGTCGGCAACTATTACACCAATTTTTGGTTATCTAACCTGTTACTATAATTTAGATGGACCAAAGTACACCATGTAAGACAAATTTTACCCTAGTAAAATTGCTTTCACTATGAAAAATAACTTAGTAATCCATAATTTGTTAAGTTGTTTATGGTCTAAACAAGAAACCCCATGAGGAAATATTGCATAAATCTCTATTTGTTTGATTTTCCTTAAGGGATAATTAATTAAACAACAATTTAATTAATATTCTTAGTAATATTTAACATAAAACAAGAAAATCAATTAGATAAATCATTATTTATCTTATTATTTTCTAGGAATAATTATTTAAAACATTTAAATAATATTCCTTGTTAAATTTGACTAAATCATTTATAAATAGTTGAATAAATAATTATTTATTTAATTATTACTCAACCACATTCTTAAAATAATAAATAAATCATTTGTTTATTTATTATTTACAAATAAAGGGATTTGACTAGATTCAAATTCTTTTTCCCTCCAACAAAAACAATAAAATATTCCATAAAAGTTGGATCTAGATTTGGTTAATAATATTTTAATTATGCACCAATATCTTGATTAACTCAATATTTTGTTATAAATAGAAGGGTTTTTCTATTCATTCGCTACCTTTTGTTGCCTAAAGATCGCTCTGGATCTATACTTTTGGTTTGAATTTGATCCTCCATCATTGTCATATTTTTCTACCTTTCTCTTGTGAGCTCCCCTTGAGTTCCATTTTTGTATGGGTTTTCTACACCATGAAGAGAGAGAGATCTTAGATCTGAAGCACTAAGGACATGCAAGAACCCATCCCATTGAGGGGGACTAGTAAAATCTTTCTATGTTCCCTTCCCAAGTGTCATAAATACAAAATTCTTTAAAAATATTCTTGTCTTATCTATTGGATGCATGGAGCAACTCTTACTTTTACTTGTTGTTTAATGTCTTTAACTGCATAGATATAGATTTCTGTAGCATTTATCTTGGTCAAATAATTGAAAATCTAAGGAAATTGACAACCATCTTTGATGTTAGGGTTGTTTTTTATGCACAGCTAAAGTGAGCTTTTTTCGTACGCTTGCGATTAGAATTCACACTAACAACTGGTGACTCCACAAGGGTTTATAATTAAGATTGCTATCATTTTTCAGATCCTTGCATGACCAGCTGCTTCAACCCCTAGGGTTTTTCTTTAGCTTCTTATTTTTCATTTCTTGATGTTGTTTTTAACCTTTAAAACCCTAAAACAGTAAAAATTCTAACTTCTATGTGTTTCTGAGCCTATTGCGCATGTGACAGTTATGAGCCGCAGCTGAGACGACATCTTTTTTTGTGAAACCTGCTCCCGAGATGGTCGGAAGTGCAGGTTGGACTTTTTGGGCCAAAACCTGCAACCTCAACCTTTAGGTAGCGCAAAAATACTAGAAAACTGCGACCTCAGTGGAAAACAAGTCAGAAACTGCGACCTGAAATTTTTACGAGAATTTTTCTGTGATTTTTCTGGGTTTTTCTGGGCTACTGTTCAGGGTTGTCTGACCACCCTCTCCACCCATATTGGACCTGTACTTTCTCTATTTTACTCGCGGAAGTATGAACCATGCCCCTTAGGGCTTCAGTACGCTTCCACCTTTTTAGGAGGAGTTTAGCTGAAGCAGGTTGTTTGAGATTTCAATGTGTTCAGTCATTTTTTAGATCTGAACCTACACTTTCAGATCCATTTCAGATTGGTTATTGATCCATCCAAAACACCTCTTTTCAGTTTTTTTTGGTCCTCCTCTAGGGTCCCCTCCATTTCCCTTCAGGTTGTAGCCTTTCACCACCTCATTTGTAGCACTTTTCCCTCTCTCTTTTTTTTGCTGTTTTCTGCACCTATTTCTAGCAGATTTGACATTTAGATCCCTGTCCCTCCTGAATTTAGATCCATTGGATATTTTGTGTGTTTTGACTAGATTTTTCCCACCCATAGACTAGCTGTTTGGAAGCCCTCCTCCTTGGGTTTAAATTGATGCATCTTTAGATATTTATTTTATGTTATATTCAATTTCCTTTACTGTCATTTTCAGATTTATTTACAGTTATACAACATTTTTTTTCTTTTTCTCTACACACGTTTGGGTTTAATTAAAATTAACACACTTATCACATACACGCACACCCTAAGTGATGAGCACCTGGTTTACACTGACAGGCCAAGACTATAACATTGTAATCAATTGATCCTACACCTCCTGCCCTTGTTTCAACATTGTAATCTTTTGATCCTACACCTCTTTGCCCTTGTTGGTCTCTCTTCCTTTTGTGATCCATGTTTGTTTTCCATCATTACACCCCCAAGGTGTTTATCTCATAGAATTCTTGGCCTTCATCCTCAGTTTCCATTAGGAAGACTTACTCCTCCACGTAGGGTTTGAGTTAGTTGTCCACTAAGTCCCTATTATGACTCTGCTTATGGTTCATCAGGTTCACCTTCTGTTTCTATCCCCAATTCTCCCCTTGTCACCTTCACCGTGTTTGGTTCAAGACCTAACACTGGTGGTAGCCCTGGCCCTAATGCTTGGAATACTACTAGTGGGACCGCAACATGAACTATCCCAGCTGCTCCTTTGCTCCCTTATATGGCAGGCCTCAGTCTTCCTGATTTTAACCAATTGATCAATGACCCCATACAACATGATCCTGGTTGGACTGCTATGCCAACCAATCTCCCTTCAGACATCCCCAATTTTGAAGGTCTTTCTGGAGAGGATGCTACAAACCATGTTCATTCTTTCCACATGTGGTGTTTGTCTAAATCGATCACCGATGACTCTATCCATCTTCCGTTGTTCCAGTGTACGCTTATTGGAGAAGCTTCCAAATGGTATGTCGACTAGGCCTATGCCTCTCATACTACTTTTTCGACTCTTGCCAGGGCTTTTCTATCTTACTTCCAGCTTCCCCTTCATTATGACATTGGTACCAAAATTTTGACCTCTTTCTGTCAATCGTCTACGACCCGCCTATCCGATCATATCCAAGAATGGCAGAGAATAAAGAGCCTATGTCGAGTCCCTTCCTTCGAAGACCATGTATACATGGTCTAGTTTCTCAGATCCCTTTTGCCTGCTATTGTAAAAGATTTCGCGTCTCATTTCCCTCAGACCGAAGAAGTTTCCCTCCAGATTGCATTGAAATATGACCTGATCTACGCACAATCTGGTTAAGTTTATACCGTCTTACCTCATCTCCTTAGACACGGTGGTGCCAACGCACCAGGGGCATCCCATGCCACTGACGGTATCATTGTATCCCTTTCTCATTTGTACACTCATCCTCCTACGGGTTATGGTTTCCCTCAGGGAGGGGTCAGCTCCTCCAACACTTTTCCCCTCCCGGTAGCATGTATCCAGGATACGGCATGATTCCTCCTTTTGCCCAACCTTCATACCACAATGTTGGTCAACCTCCTTATGATCCATATCCGCAGCCTGGTGCTCTAGCTCCTCTAGCATTAGCACCTCAGTCTCCCTTGCCTTCTCAACCCCCGCAACAGTAGCCACCAACCCCTAGGGTCAGGTGTATGGACAACAGGGTACGACTAATCCTCCTACTTCCAAAAAGAAGAGGAAAGGCAACCAAAACCAATCTGCACCAGATAATCTAGGACCCAATCCCCAAGGTAATGCACCTAACACAGAAACCTAGCAATAGTGCACTCAGCCCAAGCAGGACATGTCTGTTCACACAAACCTTGTTCTTGTTGTAGTGTCTATGGTCACTACACCCACAATTGTCCTCTTTTACGTTAGATGTGTCAAATGTGGGAAGCTCAAGCAGCATCCCGAGGATAAAAATCCTCCCCTTTGGTTCTTCCTAATGCTACACCTATACAATTGGCTGTTTTTACCAATCCTTCCCCCCAATAAGGATTCATGGCTACCCAACCCCCTGAAAGTTAGGCGGCCACTCAACCTCATCCATCTAGTACCTCTGATTACTGGATCTTGATGATGAACTCTTACCAACCCATTACCATTGGCCTCAACCTTCAGACTCGGTCCCATCAATACAATAAGCCCCCCGCTATGTCTGCCCCTGAGCCCCCTTCTTCAGGTCCCACAGAGCCTCTTTCGACACCCAATGGCCCTTTACTGATCCCTCAGCCTAAGGAAAATATTCATACCAAGATCCCCAAGGGACCATTACGTCGAAACGCTGCTTCTAGTAAAGCTGCCCATTCTTATAATATAGTAGATGACTTGGCGCAATCCACTACTGCCATGTCAACAGTGGAAGTCCTCCAGTCGTGCCCTTCACAACAAAAAGCTAGATTTAACTTCCATGGGTGTTGTGGATCTTTCAGATGATTTTTTGAACATATTAAATGTTTACCGGTCATAACATCCCCCCATTCCTACTTTCGTCACCTTCCAAATCCCTGTCAATATATAGAATGCCAACTTCTCTCATTGTATCATTGACGAGGGGGCATCCACCTAAGTGATGTCCACTTCGGTTTGGAAGTAACTCAGATCTCCCGAGTTAGCCCCCTCCACTATCACCCTTAGAGCGTGGGATGGCCACTCTTCCCAGCCCCTTGGCATGTTCTGCAATTGTCCTATTACTCTTGCGGGCAAGATTGTTTGTGTTGACTTAGAATTCATTGATGCCCCCTTAGACTACAACATTATATTGGGTCATAGCTACACTTATGCGATGTCTATTGTCCCATCTGCGGTTCACCGTAAGATTTAATTTCCTCACAACGAAAATATCATCACCATTGACCAGTTGACATATTACGAACCGAAGTCTCAAACCTCCCTTGAGTCCATCATCTCTTCAGTGGCCAATAAAAACATATTCGACCCTCCGACCAGTGTCTCACCTGGAGTCTATAAATATTCTTCTTTGCTTGGTTCATTCCCTGGTCTCCCTCCTCCTATCTCTAACCCTAGTTCGTCAAATGTTTGCATGATGCAATCGTCTAAGTCCGACCTCAAATGGACCGGTTCGACTAGTCAGCATCCCCGCCCTCCACAACCTACTCCTAGCACCTCGACTCAACCTTCAGGACCCTCTCCTCAAGGACCCTCATCTCTAGCTAGTGTACATGATCCTCTCCACCCTCCTGGAATGGTTCCCCCTAGCCTTAACCATCTCGGAGCTATCCCGCCTGGCCATTACCCCTCCGGTCATATACCGTTTCTTGATCCCCCTCCCGGAGTATTTTCGGTACCTGTTATGGCTACCTTATCTCTTCCTAACATGACCCTAGGGATCTTAGTCTTGTACATTGATCCCCAAACCAATATCCCACCTGGTCAGCTAAAACCTTATACTATTTTAACCCTGGTCCAACCAGTCACCATGACTCCTCCCTTTGCTTCTGTGCCTCAGCCACCTCAACAAGAACCTACTCTTGTTGTGAAAGCCTTAGGTGAGGGGGGAAAATCCTGCAAGAAGGCACCTAAGGACAAGGCTGCCCCGACAACCAATGCTCATCCTCAGCCTATAAAGTGTACCGCTTCGTGTGCTTTGTGTGATGTTGTCGATAATGCCACCCATACCTATCCTGAATTGCCTCATCTCAAGCCCATGGTCAACAAAGCGTTTCCTGAGTCTGATATCCCAGAGGTCCATGTCACCTTACTTGATTCAGCCAAGAAACTCAAGACTTTGCACACAAACTGCCCTTGAGATTTGTGTGATTTCCATGGCCACTATACTCACCTCTATCCCCGCCTTACAGACTACCACATCTCTTTAGAAGTAGTTTGCCAATATGAGGTCGATCGTAGAGAGTCTGCCTCTCCCTTATTTGTGCGTTTTACTTCAGTAGAACCAGAGGACACATCTACTCCCATTGACATTCCCCCTCCTGATGATGAAATTATGGAAGAAATCACCACCCCTGACTTTATCTATCCCCCTTACATTGAAACCATACATTCGAACCACATACACCTTGTGGGCATTACATTGACACACAATGTTTTGGTAAGGGGGCACCCATATTTGAGAGTCTAGGAGAAGCAATTCTCCACAACCCTCATAGTGCATCTGGTCATGTCGACTCTAGTACCATCATTCTTCCCAATTTATAAGAACCTCTCGAGTCCCATATCACTTCAGATCACTCTAGGGATGATCCTCCTCATCATTCCTTCCTCTTACATCAGCAACTCATTCCCCTAGACATTTTTGTTGACCAACCTATGTGTTTTCTAGGTGAGCACCAGTTCATTATCTCCAAATCTACTCTTTGGGATAGTGACACCATGTATGCGAACCCAGAAATATAGTCCATTTTCTTCATATATGTAGTACCAAAATAGATTGGTAATAGTCCATTCCCTTTCTCGAACAACCACTCTATCCATTCTTCCCATAGAAGATAACCATAACATAAACAAATGGTGAACCACATCATTAAAATGTGTTTAGATTCCCATTTTCTAAATACATTTGGCATGACCATAACATGCTTGGGGGCACCTATGCCCCTCAACCATAAAAATACTAGCTCTCAGCCAAACACAACACTAAAACTCCTCTCTCTGACAGGTCACACTTTTTAGGTCATTTCCTAGGATAGGTCACAGTTTTCTGCCCAGTACCTGCTACCCAGGTCGTAGAACAAACCCCAAGAAGTGTGACCTAGCCTGTTCATGAGCTCTGGGTGCCTAAACGGAAATTTTAATCCACTGAAATGAAAGAGTAGGGTTAGGCCACTTACCTGCCACTGACGGATCTTGATTCCAACTATCGGTTTATTCGCTACGATCGCCGCAATATTTAGGGTCTTTTCTCCTCTCTACATTCACCACAACTACACTTGAAAATGAATTAAATTGGAGGGGAACTGCCTTATTAAAAGAGAAACCCCAGGTTTTTCTTTAACCAACTGCGACCAAACTATAGCTTGGTTTGACAAACCATCAGCACCATTGGAAAGCTCTCACCGAGCTCTCAAATGGGTATCCTTTATTTTTTTGTGATTTGATACTTCCTATGGACACATTGTTTCCAAGAAGGGTCACTTCACCACTCCTCAAAATTGAATTTCTTCACTTGCAACATAGGTACTTGGGGCACCACTTTGCCTTCATACTTGTCCATGCTCGTGTCGATTTTCGTCATGAGTAACCATCTTGAACTCATTTTTTTATGGTCCCCACCGAACCTGTTCTATGTGGCAGCATCATTGAGTCACCCTTGTTTAGAGCATCTGAGTTGAGTCATCAATGCATCCATGGAGTCTATCCCAAGTCCCTTTGTATCCCACTATAGTCCTCCATCCTTCATTTCTTTGTTCCTCTCTCATGTTGCACATTTTGGCCTTCAGTCACACTATCCCCTATCCCCTCCGGTGCCATGTCAGTAGCTGCTAGGTCATCCATGCTTTTAATGCTTTAATAAAGGAAGTCCTCCGCCTACTACTCAGTACCCCCCATTCCACCATCATCCCTGCTGTCAGTGTATTAGTCGCTCTACTATTATCTCTAGTGTCTTAGTTGAGGATCCCTTATTGCCTCACCTATGGTAGACCTCCTTCTGTCAACATCAGCTTATCATTCCAGAAGACAGGTCTAGAGGGAAGTGTACCTTGGTTCCAGCTTCCACTCTGGTTTAGTGCCTCGGATCAAACAAAGGGACTCTTTATTGCCCTTTACCTTGATTTTTTCTCAGCTCCAACTCCTTATGGCATGATCGAGATCCGTATACTTGATGGTTCAATGATGTAGTAGATTGAACCAGTGATTCTCGAGTGTGTGTGAGATGTTTCAGACCTCATAAGGGGGTGTCCCTTTCGGTATCCCCCCACATACCCGGATGACTTTTCTACTACATCCTTGGATGCATATCCATAGATTTGATGGTTCCAGCCACAGCCGCTTGCAGTGCCTCTTTATTTTGCATGTATCATTCATATTTTCAGAGCCCTTTCCTATTTTACAGGGCCTCTTTGGTTGTATTTATATCTTATGTACTTAGATATTATTGTATAAGTCCTGGCTGTTGTACAGGGCACAGTATGTATGTGGGATCCATTATCATATTTTTATCTGGCCCATGTTTATGCCATTATGTACTATATAGTTCAGTCCATTGTTTACTGGATGCATTATTCTTTGTACTTTGTTATCTCGACGGGCATAGGTATGCCTCCCCTGCCTCATGTAGAACAGGTACTCACTCATAAAAGAGACTTGTCGCACTTGTAAGTCTCACCTCCTCAAGGTCTTGTCCTCTAGTGCTTTAGTCTACCTTATATTTCTCTCTCTATGACTCCCCCTTCGGTGTTTAGTGATTGAGTTCTTACAACGTACTTTGGTCATATGATTCGCCCCTAGCGCTTGCACGCTGGGGGGGAAATCTGTTACACCAATTTTTGGTCATCTAACCTGTTGCTATTAGATGGACCAAAGTACACCATGTAAGACCAATTTTACCCTAGTAAAATTTCTTTTACTATGAAAAATAACTTAGTAATCCATAATTTATTAAGTTTTTTATGGTCTAAATAGGAAACCCCATGAGGGAATATTGAATACATCATTATTTTTTTGATTTTCCTCTAGGGATAATTAATTAAACAGTAATTTAATTAATATTCTTGGTCATATTTAACCTAAAACAGGAAAATTAATTAGATAAATCATTATTTATCTTATTATTTTCTATGAATAATTATTTAAAACATTATTTAAATAATATTCCTTGTTAAATTTGACTAAATCATTTATAAATAATTGAATAAATCATTATTTATTTAATTATTACTCAACCACATTCTTAAAATAATAAATAAATCATTTATTTATTTATTATTTACAAACAAAGGGATTTGACCAAATTCAATATTTTTCCGTCCAACAAAAATAATACGATATTCCATAAAAGTTGGATCTAGATTTGGTAAATAATATTTTAATTATGCACCAATATCTAGAATAACTCAATATTTTGTTATAAATAGAAGGGTTTTCCAATTCATTCACTACCTTTTGTTACCTAAATATCACTTTGGATCTATACTTTTGGTCTACCTTTGATCCTCCATCATTGTCATATTTTTCTACCTTTTTGCTTGTGAGCTCCCCTTGAGTTCCATTTTTTTTCTGAGTTTTCTACACCATCAAGAGAGAGAGATCTTAGATCTGGAGCACTGAGGAAATACAAGAACCCATTCCACTGAGGGAGACTGGTAACATCTTTCTATGTTCCCTTCCCAGGTGTCATAAATACAAAATTCTTTAAAAATATTCTTGTCTTGTCTATTGGATGCATGAAGCAACTCTTACTTTTACTTGATGTTTAATGTCTTTAACTGCATAGATCTAGATTTCTGTAGCATTTATCTTGGTCAACTAATTGCAGATCTAAGGAAATTGACAGCCATCTTTGATGTTAGGGTCGTTTTTTATGCACAACTAAAGTGAGATTTTTTTGTACGGTTGAGATTACAATTCACACTAATAGAAACAATGATAGGACAGTTGTGAAGTAAGCCAAGGGGTTGAGATGGATGATCATCCCATGCACAGAGAGTAATGGTGGATGGGGATAGGTCAAATGAACCATGTTTTTTCCAAACACTAGTATCCATCACACAGGTGGAGGTGCCTTCATCAATGATACATTGTCGAACAATGGCGATTCTTATTGAGACTAGTATTTGAAAATTAGCAGATGAAGGAAGTGGGGGATCTTCTAATTTATCAATGTTAAAGATGATCATATGATAATCTGAAGAATAAACAATGCCCAAATTAGTGATTATATCTTTCTGTTGGGATGGGCACAGCTAGAGGACTTCGAGTGTTGATATGGAAGCAGGAGACTGTGCCAAGCCATCTACTATGCTATAGGTATGGGCGTCTTTAGCTAAAGTAGAATTTCAACGTAATGGACCTTTGGGGATCTTGCTAATAACATTTTCCTTAGGCCAAGGGGTCTGTAAAGTACCATATGATGACAGAATAAGATCAGTTGAAACTTTCAGTTGGGACTCAGGCACAAACTTAGAAGACGATTTATTGTACTGGCGTGATTGAGTCTGAACATTGACTTTGTGTGACCTCATCAAAATTCATCATGAGAATATAATAATCATGGGGACCAGATTTTGGAGGTTGGATATTTTCTTTACCTTGTGTAGGTTGGGAAAATATGTATCCTTGGTGAGGAAATGGGTTGGTAAGAACACCCAACGTAGATGAAGTAGGGGTCAGAGGAAGCGTGGTCCTAGGATGTTGTCCTCTAGAGGAAGTTGCTTGAGCTTCCCATATTAATGCATATGAGGTAAAATGGCGTAATCATGAGCATAATGGCCATATATGCCGCAAAATGCACAAGGCTTATTCGTACGAAGGGCCTTGCTCTGCTTGGATTGTCCACCCTGTTGTTGGGTTGCAAGAATAGGTTGATTTCCTTGCGGTGTATTAGGTGGAGGACCCTAGTTACCCTTATTACTTTGGGATTGTTTTTTCATGTTACCTTTCCCCTTATTCTTTTTCTTGGTGTTGGGGGGATTTTTCACACTATGTTGAGCACACACTTGACCTTAAGGAGGAGATGGTTGTTGTGGCAGAGGTGGAGGAGGCATGGGAGGTTGAGGTGTTGGTGCTAGAGGCGATGGAGAACTAGGCAGTGCATAAGGGGCATATGAAGGAGGAGAAACATTTGGATAAATAGGTTGAGCAACAGTTGGCTTGGAATTTTTTGATGCAATTGGGCATATGCATATGACGTCCTTTGACCTGGATAAGGGTTTCTTGGTGTAGGGGGGTAATTGTAAGAGGTATCGGTCCCCCCTAGGGTTGACCATAACTTATTGGAGGTAGAGCATTTGGTTGCGGGTAAGGGTGTGAAATAGATCCAAAGATATTGTCATCATCATGAAATTCCCCCGATGCATTAGCAGCACCGGTCCGAGGTAGATTGGGGAGAACAGTATAAACATAACCTGGTTGAGCATAGAACAAGTCATATTTTAAAGATATTTGGAGTGCATCTTCCTCTGTCTGAGGGTAGTGTGATGCAACATATTTACCTATGGGGTCCAAAAGTGATCTAAGGAACCAATCCATATAATCACGGTATTCGAATTCAGGGGCCCTACACATGCTCCTCCTTCTGCGCCATTCTTGGAAATGGTCAAATAGTTGGGTGATAGAACTTTGGCGGAAAAAAATCAAGAGTTTGGTATTGGTGTCATAACAGAGAGGTAACTGAAAATATGATAGAAAATATTTGGCAATAGTCGCAAACCTGGAATGAGTGGCTCTATGTTGGTTGGCATACCAAATAGCCATAACTCTAGTAAGAATGCACTGGAATAAACGAAGACATATGGAGTCTTCAGTGATGGAATTAGAGGAACACCACATGTGAAATGAGAGAACATGATTAGTGAGATCTTCTCCAGGATTTTCGTAAAACTTAGGCATGTCTGAAGGAATTTTGGTAGGAATAACTATCCAATTTGGGTTATGGAGAAGAGGATCGTTGATCAAATGATTAAAATCAAGCATATTCAAACAAGCCATGAAGGGTAGCAATGGAGTAGGAGTGACCGTACTAGTTGAGGTCCCAAAGGTGGTATTACCTGGGTTAGGACCTATTGAGGCCTCAGATTTCCGTTGTGACAACATGGGGGAAACCACCCAATTTAGACCTTAAGGAAGATCCTTTTTCGTTTTTTGAAATGGCTCCAACTGGGGATAAATGACCAGTTTCCCAATAAAGATAATGAGGGTGTGTTTGTTTGTAATATGCAAATGGATGACGCCGGATGCGGCTGCGGACGAAATTTAATGAGCCTTGGGCTCTCGCGCAGCTCCCAACGCTGCACACACGCCATGCCCACATGGCCCATGGCACTACACTTGCTGGTGTTATTAATACGCCTCGATCTGAACAGAGCTGTAGTTATTACACCATCGCTCTCGGGTATATGGTGATGGTTTTGTGGAACGTTTGCAATATGGAGGGAGTGCAGAACGATGAGGGCCATGGCGGACCTCTGAACCCTCTAGACGCTGTTTGTTCGCCCGGATGTGCCAATTCCAGCTGCAAGACGCAGACAGGATGACGCTGCAGCATTCTCGCCTGTCTGGAGACCATCCCGGGCGTTCATTTCTCCAACAGCCCCTTCTGCCGTGCTTCGGCCTCAATTGGAGCTACAGCAGTGCTCATTGCAGGTAATTTGGCTCCCTCTGGTCTCAATTTGCATTCTCGGGACAATTTCTCCTCGAGCAATCGTATTTCTGGTTATATTGCTTCTCCGTCTGGTTGGCATCACCCTGGTGGCCTCCTCACCATTTCTCAAGCTCCTCACCCTCTCTTTGGCAGTCCTTGCACGCGCCACCTTTCGTTAGCCATGCCATGCCTCAGGCAGCGCATGCGCTGCAGAAGGGGCACGAGTCGAGGTATTGCTCATGAAAATCCTCCTTCCCCGCTCTCTGAACTCAGCTCGTCCTCTGAGGATGACGCTAACACGCCCCCGCCTGCCTCTCGCAGTGGTGGAGGCAGAGGCAGGGGCAGAGGACGGCGTGCTGTGAATTATGTTCATGCAGGCAGAAGTCGAGGCCGCGTTCGTGCTACGAGTTCTGGTGATTTCCCCTGTTAGCCCCCTCCCGCCTCTGAGCCTCCTGGTCTTGGCCGTCCTCCTGAAGCTCTTGCTCATTCCAGTCAGCCACCCTCCGACTTCTCTGTCCCTCCCAGTCAGCCCAATCCACGGGATAGTCGCTTTAGGGGCTCTACTATCAGACAAACTACTCAGAATGCTGAGCTCTGATTCCACTGCACCTCCTTCGACTCCATAATCACCGCCTTCATCTCTGTCTCTCTCCGTGAGGAAATCCCGCACCGCTCCGCCCCCTCCCCTCCCATTGACCATCGCCCCTATCCCCCTCCTCTCACGGAGCTGCGTTCTGAAGCTGACAACAAAGATTTGAAGACTGACAGCCATGCAGGAAAGGAGGACAGTAGCGAGGGAAATGAATATGCATGCAGGATTGAAGAGGAACCAATGTCTTCTGAGCACGAGGGCTAAATCCCCTGGCTCATTCACTTCTGGTGTTTTTGAGTTTTGCTGTTTCAATTGCTCCACTGATGAGCAGTATGATGTTTCTAGCTTTTATATTGCTGTTTACATTTTATGTATAAACCTCTGGCCGGTTTCCCTTCCAAGGGCGGCCCAGTACATTATGCTTAATGGGTCGGTTTCCCACTCTGGGCGGCCTAAAACAATCAAGAATAGTGCTGATAATCAGTCCCAGCTAGCTGGCTCACACAGCAGCAGCGAGGGTAGTTTTGTAACAGTATTTTTATAAATTAATAGATTTAGTCTTATTTAGAAAAAAAAAATATGCAAATGGATGAATGATTTAATATAATTATGCAACTAAATATCTATTATATTATTTACCCAAGGGTGTTCATTCATTAATCTAAAATGATATATTTCAACAATTTGTAATAAAGATCATTCAATTGTTGAAAGAGATTAAAATTATGTAAAATGAATATTTTGACTAAATAGTTATTCAAAACAATTGTGAGAGATGTATCGCATTCATAGTTTTGATCATATACGAAATAAGGAATCATAGATAAACATCAGTACATAAGTGCATTTAACATTCATTTATAATAGCAGATCTTATATATAACAGAGATAAAAATATTGATGTCAATTCAAGAAATAAAATTCAACATAACGTGTAGAAATACCATATATGTGGTGTTCTACTCATTAAATCAACAGTAGTGTCTACTCCTCTTCAAGTCAAATAAATTCAGTGAGTACAAAACTACAACTTCAGTTAAACAACTTCAATATCAGGAGAAATCAGACTTTGTTCCATTAACTCATCAAAGCATTCACAAAAATACGAAAGTGCAGTCTTTTGCAAGTGTTTTTTGAGAAATTTTTCTAGCCTTCTCTAAATGCATGAGAGGGTTTTAAATAGTATCTAATATGACTAAAATATATTATAAAAAAATATTGAGGTTTCAAACAACCTTCCTCATAATGAGTAAATTAAATATAAAAATAAATGAAATTTGATGAGTTTATATTATTTGGAGGATTTCTTGTTTGTTCGTTGGGCTTGAAGGTCGCAGATATCGGTCATTGGTTTCACTTGTGGTGGTGTGTCGACTCTCATTCTGATTTTTCCTGCAAATATGGATTCAGTGAGGGGTGGCAGCATATTCTCTGTTGAATTTGTTAGACAATTCAACGTCATTATTTGACTGTGTGGTTTAACAAGATACTGCCAGTATGCCTCTTATTCGATCTTTGAAATCTGTTTGATCGAATCTCTTTGAACTTGATCTTTTTCCTTCCAAATTTCACTTAATTTTTCATATCTAGCAGTGCGTCTGAGTCACCTTCTTTGATCAAGTTGGTAGTATGAAGTGTGTGAATTACTGTCTCTATAATATTTCTTGCTGCTCCTGCTGCTCTTGTTACTCGTCGCTCTGCTTGTTTGATATGTACATCCCAATTTGTGAATAGGATGTCTTTAAGACTTTCTTCAATTTCAGGAAGATTTGCATTTCTCCCTTTGTTTGTTTCTTACCATGTAATATGATATGATATTTTAATATTTAGTTATTCAAATTTGGTCCTCTGGTCAATCACTTGATTTTTCAATTTTTCACTAGTCTCTAAATAAGGACTAATAATCAACATATTTTGGAAAAATAGACCTTGTTGTATAGACAGTTTAGAATTTAGGTCCAAATCTTCCTTGATAAATTCATCCTTACTTGGTATATCTTTGTATCTGATAATAAATTCTTGCATTTCACAAATTTGCAGATCCTTTGCAGTAATATCTACTTCATACCTTATTTTCATTGCTTCCATATCCTTTTGCAGTTGTGACAGCTGCATCTCATCTTGTTTATTAACATTCAGTTTTTCGATCTCTAGTTGTTGCTTCAGTTGTGAGATTCTTTCTTCATTTTAATTTAATAAAAATGATACCTCCGCTGCTTTATCAATTGTGGTTGTGGCGTAAGCTCCTACAAATTGTGACAATTTAGTAAGGCTTCCTGTTGGTTCGATGGTAGTGTCTTTCCAGACTACTTCCATTGACTCATTTCCTGGTAACACTTCAGTAGCAGTAGTTACTCTTCTTCTTTTTCTATGTCACCTCACTATAGCCTTATGCTCAGGACTGTAGAACACATCTAGAGGAGTAATTTTCTCTATTTTAAATGTGATTTTAGATGTAGGGAATGCAGGGATAAGCTCTACTTTCTACGAGCTTTTTTATTGATCATCTCTTGTTTCGGTATTTATTTTCTCTGAGTTTGCTGAGATGTATGCAATTCTGAAGTTTCTTGAACATTTTGTTATCTCTTTCCTATTTTGGAGGCTTTGACGAAATTCATCCCATTGTTGTTCCATATCATTTCCTTTTTCCTTAAGAATAATGCTTTGACTTGGATCAATTTCCATCTGTTGTTTTATTGATTTTTGACAGGTCTTGGTTCTGGATTTTGTTTCCTATAATTTCTTCTAGGATTTTTATGTGTTGTGAGTTGAGTTCTTTTCTGATTCTACTTCTGAATTGTGCTCATCAGTGTTAATGCTAACACTGGGTGTAGCTTTTAATGTTGGGTGCTTAACAAATTTAATGGAATTATTTCAAGCCTTTGGGTTCTGAATTCTTGGAATTTGTGAAAATCTATTGGATCCAACTTTACCTTTTCCCAATTTAGAGCTTGCTCAAAAGATTCAGTGGATTCCAATAGATCTTAGAATTTATCATCTTCATGAATAAATGCCTAAAATCTCACTGACATAGTGAAATTATATGCTATCTTATCTGGACCGTATTGCCTGCATGGAATGGTGGCTAGCTTTAGAATTTCTAGGTTTTGAAATTATTTTATTGCATGACCAAAATCGTTTAGTGTAAAAGCACCACACTGTATCAGGAAAACTGGCCATAAATCTTTCTTTGAATCTTTTAGGCTCTTTGCAAGGTCGTTTCCTACTGTTTGGTAAGAAATTTGCCTTTCTAGTAGTTTATCAGGGGTGTATAGAGGAAGAACATGAGGTTTTGCAACACTCCCGAAAACTATGATATAGGTAAAAAATTGTTCAGTAAAATACATCCCAATTGGGAGAAGGTCTATACTTGCTTCTTCATAAAACCTTGGGGCTTTCTTGTCAAAAATAATTTGGTGCATGGGCAGCATGACACCATGAAAAATCTTGTAAAAATGAGATGCAAAATGGGAATGCCATAACTCTTTATGATCTAGGTGAATAGGTTTTGGGTCTTGACTAGTCCATTTCCAACCCATGATTGGAAATTTAGTGCAAAAGCAGATAGCATCCATAACGTATGCGCTCATAGAGAATGGGGGAAAAACCCTCATGGAGGAATTTCTTTTACGACGATAGTCAAAGATAGAGATAGCTAGGTTATCAGATAGGATGGTGGCCCAGTTCATTATAATGGAATTGATGCATGCATCTATCAAGGGTACCCATTATATTGAAAACTTGGTATTGTCTAGTTTTCCATATAACCTACATAACATAGTGGCTGCATAATTATGGGGGATTGATAAAGAAGCAATAGGGTACATATCGGTTTTATCTTACTTGAATTTCTTGTCTCGGGCCTCCAATTATGAATCATTTTGAATGGTTCATCATTATCTTTAGTGAATTGCGATAGGAATGATGAATCATAAATTTTCTGAGGTTCTAACAGATGGTACATTTTCCTTAGGTCTTCAACTGTGAAATATCCCATGAGTTCGATCCTTGAATTTCTAAACTTTCTGTCTGTAAAGTTTACATTGTCGATCACTGATTTAAACATATCTCTGTATGGTAAAATTTTAGCTCTTGTTGCTGTCTTATGAAGGAAAGAGCATGATGCATCACTGATTTGAGTTGTTTATTCCATTGAGGAATTCGATGTTGGTCTGATTTCAGTAATCCTGGGTTGTCCATATTTGAGGAGATTATAAATAAATTCCCATGCCGTTTCTCCTCCATATTTATTGCGTGTGGTATCTGATAACATGGGTGGAATATCTGAAGACTCATACTATGAAGTGCTTTGTTTCTTTTTCTTCTGCATCATTTTCCTTAGAGACATTTCCTTGGAAGCTTTCCTGAAATTCAAAGAAGCGAGGGTAGAGTGAAAAACAAAGAGGCTGAAACATGAGAATTTCAAAACCAACTAATGACAATGAAATATTTTCAAAAATATTTCATTTTAACTCATCATAAGTGAAAATTGTTATTGCTTTTCTTGAGCCACTAAAAATAGTGAAATGCCTTAAAATTCCATTTGATTTTTCATTTAAGGCTATTGATTCTACATACTTCATGTCCAATCGAGACATCGCATCGCAAAAATCAAGTCTGTGAAAAATATTTCCGTTAAGCATTCATGCGATAATGCAATTGTGAAATCTCAATATCACATCTCGAGATTTCGCTTAGCATTTCATTTCAAAGGTTAATATCATAAGCTTTATTGCAGTATTGGGCTTTAAATACTGCGTGAGAAATTATTTCGTTACATTGCATTTTGCATTTCTCATTTTGCATTGGAAAATGGGTGATAGTGTTAAGAAATTTCATTACTTGTGATCTGCGATATGTGGTAGCTTATAAGTGTTTTTTCCTTAACTTAAAGGTTGTTTGATGTATTCTTAGCTTTTGGGAAATTTTGGACTTAAATGGCGACTGAGAAATTATTTATAACAATTTCGGATCTGAGAAATATAAAAAAGAACCTATGTTTAGATTTTGGGAAAATTTGAATTATATTGTGCTTTCAATCTATTCTTATAACTAAGGTTTCCTAATATGGATGATTTAACCTTTATGAAAGGGCAGGCTATCGCATTTCAAATCTCCTTCATAATATTTAAGCATTTGTTCCAAAGGGTTTGTGATATGCAATTTGTGAAATTTTCCAAGCAGAAAGTGTATTAAACTATTATTTCACTATTTTAGAGTTTATGATGAATTTTTTAGAGTTAGCACTCATTCTTTAAAGGAAATAAAAATTAAAAAGGGTCCCAATTTATCAGTATAAAACAATTGGTGATTCACTTGGGAGGACCAATTATCTTTGATAAGTTTTTTGAAATTTATAAAACTTTCAAAATAAAAATAGTTGCAGGAATTAATTTCAATATAAATAATATTTCACCAATTAATGAAAACTCACTTGATTATAATTCATAAGGTTCCCTCTTTAAGATGAAAATATCACCATCTGTATCAGTCTTTACGAAGTTCAAAAAGATAAAGCAAGTGGCTCTTTCAGATTATATATATATATATATATATATATATATACACACACACTCATTTATCACAAGTAGAGCCTCTACTTCCAGTAGGCGTTCATAGCCTCAACAAGGTTACCTTTTACCTAGCAATGATTCATTGTCCCATCCAACTAATATCGCAATTTTCGAAAATGAGTTTGCAATCTTATACTTTCACTTGTTTCTTTTTTTTAAAATATTTCTATATATTTTATATTACTTAAAAGCCATTGTCTTGGCTTGGTAACCAAATATTGACAATTCCATTCACTGGTTGTAACTAAACTGATCAAACTGGCTCTTGATGAGACCCCTTGTCTTTTGATACAATCTCAAGTCATTACCCTATTTTGGTAGGCAATATTGGTAATGTCAATTTAACTATTTTCCTATGAACATGGTAAACAAGCTCTTGATGAGACTTGTTATCTTCTAATATTTTGCATATTTTTGAATTACATCCTGAAAATTGAAAAGTTTGTTGAATGGGGTGAATCATTGGCCCTTTTGAGGGTTTCTGGATGATAAAATTAGAGTTAAAGTCTCTTGTCTATAAAGATTCTTTACTATGTTAAATATCATTTTATTGACTGATAGTAGAGCAAACATACTTTATAAAAATTAGATTTTATCAAAGAATAAATAATTTTAGTGAAATTAATTTTTTCAATGAAATCAAATTTATTTGAGATTCGAATATTACAGTTATTTCCTTAACCATTCTTATTTATAGAAGCGATAAATCAAGAAGTTTCTCTGAGATCTTTATTTGAAAAGACAGAAGTAATTACCATTCAACTTTTATTTTACTAAGAAAAGAGAAGACAATAATGTACAGGGAATAGAAGGGATTACCTTCTATGAAAAATACTTCTTTAAAATATTCCCATTAACAGTCAGAGAATCTCTCTTTCTTGATAGATCTTGCAATAAAAAACGTTGACGGGCCTATTTTTTCTATGATTTGAAATGGTCCAAGCCACTTTCCTTGGAATTTGGTATGTTTACATTTTTTCTCGTGTGCTTTATCCCATTTTAACACCAGATCACCAATTTTAAATGTTTTTGGACTGACAAAAGTTGTGTTAAACGAAGCTTTAACCAACTGTTGATGATGTGCATGCGTAACTTTGGCTTTTTCTCTCTCCTATTCAAGTTTAAGAATTTGGAATTGTCTTACTTGTATAGAAGAATAAGGTGTTTCATCAATAAATTGGACCAGGGAAAGGGAAGGGATAACTACATAGTAGGAAGAACAACTTCCTTCCCATAAACAAGATTAAATGGAGAAGTGTCAATCGAGGCCTTCTAAATTATTCGATCTACCCAAAGAGAAAATGTTAATTATTTGTGCCAATTTCTTTGGTCAAAAATTCATTTAATGATCCTAATAAGGTTTTTATTAGTTGATTATGCTAAATCATTTCCTTGAGGATAATAGTTAGCAAAATATTTGAGTTTAAAACCTCTTTTAATGGAAAATTCTATCATAGAAACACCTATGAAATAATATGCATTATGGTTCTCAAACTTCTGTGGTTGTTAATTGAAGAATCTGGATTTTCCACAGTATCATAAAACATTGGTCAACGTTTTGAATCCCAACGGGGATCCATCTTCAGGACGAGAATGAAGAAACAAATAAGGTCGCAAATTGTCAAGGTATAAATAGTGAAGGATTGTGATGATCCCCGTTGGGATTCAAAATGTCGACCATTGTTTTATGATACTGTAGAAAATCCGGATTCTACAAATAAGATGCATTGTCAAGCATCAAATCATTTGGTAATCCAAATCTAGTTATGATAAACTGATCAATAAATTCGATAATATTCTCATAATTGGCCACCTTTAGTGGAATTTCTTCCACCCATTTAGTAAAATAATCGTTAGTTGTGAGGATGTATTTATGTTTTGTGGAAGAGTTAGGAACGATCTCATCAATTATGTCTAATCCCCATTGCTCGAATGGTTGTTCAATATTAACTGGTTGTAATGGAAAAGCTAGTTTTCTTTGTCTTCCGGATGCGCTTTGGCAAACCTTACATTTCCTCGCACAATCATGAGCATCTTGGAATAGTTTTGGCCAATAATAACCCACATGAAAGATTTTATGTGTTGTCATATTTCCTCCAAAATTTCCTCCATCTAGTCCATCGCGAATTTCCTGCAAAAATTTCTCTGCTTAAGTTTTCTATAAGCATCGTAATAACACGGAATCAAAGTTCCTTCTAAAAATACATCGTTGACGATTTCGTATCGCTTAGATTTCAATCTTAAATCACGTTTTGTTTTATAATTGAGGTGCATGGGAGCATATCAATTTTTCAAATAAAATTTAAGATCATCATATTGAGATTGAGCATCATTGAGGCTTACCTCAGACACTTGTACATCATTACATGAATCTACTTCTGTTGGTTAATGGGATGCTCCTGTTAATATGGATCCTCGTTGGGATTCGAAACATTGACCAATGTTTTATGATACTGTGGAAAATTTGGATTCTGCAAATAAGATGCATTGTCAAACATCAAAGCAGTTGGTAATCCAAATCTAGTTATGATAAACTGATCAATAAATTCAATAATATTCTCAGAATTGGCCACCTTTAGTGGAATTTATTCCACCCATTTAGTAAAATAATCGTTAGCTGTGAGGATGTATTTATGTTTTGTGGAAGAGTTAGGAACGATCTCACCAATTTTGTCTAATCCCCATTGCTTGAATGGTTGTTCAATATTAACTGGTTGTAATGGAAAAGTTGGTTTCCTTTGTCTTCCGGATGCACTTTGGAAAACCTTACATTTCCTCGCATAATCATGAGCATCTTCGAATATTGTTGGCCAATAATAACCCACATGAAAGATTTTATGTGTTGTCATATTTCCTATAAAATGTCCTCCAACTAGTCCATCGTGGAGTTCCTGCAAAACTTTCTCTGCTTTAGTTTTCTATAAGCATCGTAATAACACGGAATCAAAGTTCCTTCTAAAAAATACATCATTGACCATTTCATATCACTTAGATTTCAATATTAAATCGTGTTTTGTTTTATAATTGAGATGCATGGGAGCATATCTATTTTTCAAATAAAATTTAAGATCAACATATTGAGAATAAGCATCGTTGAGGCTTACCTCAGACACTTGTACATCATTACTTGATCTGCTTCTGTTGGTTAATGGGATGCTCCTGTTAACATTCTCCAAAAACCTTGACCTCTAAAATTTTTAGAAGGTCTAATTTCTACGTCGTATTCTTGCAAAGCAGTTACCTAGTTAGCCATTTTCTCTCATACCTCTCTTTGCATCAATAATTTCCTTACTACAGAGAATGGAACTATTATCTTGGTATGAGTTTTGAGGAAAAATGGCCTAAAATGATTTATATATTTAAGACAACAAATGATTTTTTTAAATAGCTTAATCAGTTTTGCACCTTTCAAATTAGAACTAAAAAATGAAATCAGTGCTTCAACTTGCTGCTCATTAACCTGTGTCAAAACAACAGCATATGATGTGTCTGATGTGAATCTATATAAAGTAAAAGGATTAATAAAATTAGGAGTAGTCAAGAATGGAGCATTAACAATAGACTTTTTTATTAAATCGAATGCTTCTCTCTCATTATGTTCCCACTTGAAGACTGATTTTTTTCTTTTTCATTATTTGTAAAGGAAAAACTATCTTTGAAAAGTCGGGGACAAATATTTTTACAAAATGTATATGTCCAAGGAATGACTGCATGGTTTTCTTATTATGAGGGAAATGAATTCTTTTAATTTCTTTGATTCTTTTAGGATCGATATAGATACCATTTTTAGACACAATGAATCCTAAAATTTTTCCTTCATCTAAAGCAAAATATGAATTTTTCAGGTTAAGTGAGATTCCATACTTTTTACATCGCTCAAAAACTTGCTTTAGGTAATTTACATGGTTGGTTCTTTGTCTAGAATAGACTGTGATGTCATCTAGATAAATAACCACTGATTTTTTAATTAGTCCTCTAAAATTTGTGTCCATGGCTCTTTGGAATGTAGCACCTGCATTGATTATCCCAAATGGCATCTTCTGATAGGAATAAGATCCCCACTTAGTTCTGAATGTGGTCTTTAATCTCTCATATGGGTGTACCAAGATTTGGTTACATCTTGAAAAACCATCTAAACAAGACATGAGTTCAGAACCAGCTACAGTTTGCAGTACTTGTTCCATGGTTGGTAATGGAAAATTGTCATTCTGACATGCTTTATTTAAATTTATAAAATCTATGCAGACCCTAATGTCACCATTTTTCTTCTTGATAGATGCTAAATTTGATACACAATTTGTATGTCTAATGGGAAAGATTATTTTAGCTTTGAGGAGTTTATTCAACTCTGATTTTATTTAACTTTCAATAATAGGATGAATTTTCCTTAACTTCTGTTGCACAAGTTTCTCGTTTGAAATCATATGGATAGTATGTTGGATGACAGAGGTGTCGTGTGTTTTGAGATCAACATAATCCCAAGAGAAAACACCTTTGTAGGTCATTAATAACCTAATGAATGATGATATTTCATCATAAGAGAAACCAAGACCTTTGAAATTTTGTGGTTTATCATCAGTTCCAAGTGTTATCACTCTCAAATTTCCAAAAGGTCGTTCTAAGTGTTTAAAAGAAATATCAGAGGTAACTAATATCCACTTTTGGAGATTAGGATCTAGCCTTCATAATGCTCATAGAGGGCTCTCTCTTAATAATTTAACTTTTTTTATTTTAATAGATTTTAGGCTAGTTATGTATGCTTGATTGGGTTGGTTTTTTATTGGTTTTGGTTGGTTGGTGGAATGAATTATTTAGATGAATAGGTGCCTATCAACTTTCCATTGGGCTATGGATTCAATGTGCTTTGAAATAGAACTGAATCAAATAATAAGGAAAGTGTTACAGGGCAAGATGGTCGAGCAATATTAGATCTCAAGGCTAGATGGTGAAGTGATTTTTCAATCGGGATCAAGGAGCAATTAAGAATTCCTTAAACCAGATAATGAAGAAGGATGAAGGAGTCAATCAGGATCAGAGGGCAACTAAGAATTCTCTAAACTAGATATCAGAAGAAAACATAAAAATGTACAATAGTTAAAATAAGAGTGTAATTAAACAAATTCTACAGTAAAACTCCTGTTATAACATTCAAATTCAGAACACATTTAAGTTTATGGAATACTTAAAGAAAGAACATGAACAATTGAAATTGTACTTCACTAAGATGGCTCACATTAATAATATAAAGAAGTTTCTTTATTACTTGATTAGTCTGTCAAGTGGAAATTGGTACAGTAACCCTTTGGCAAGACATCAGTCAGCTACTAAAGTATTCAGAAATCCACACTAGACCGACCCTTAATACTTTGAATGATGAAGTATTTATACAAAAACATTACAAAATATCTTGTCAACTAACTAGGATTTATTTTAGGAAACTAAAATATCTTTGCAAAAAGATAGTGCCACCTTTTAACTAACTGATATCTGGCCCTGTTTTCTTTGATTGTTTTTACTGTTTGTTTCTTTTCATGTTGTCTGATTCTTTCATCTGTCTTCTTTTATCTGTCTTCTTTCACTTGTGCATTCTTTCACTTGTCTGCTCTTTAACATGTCCTAGTAAATCACACCATTTTTCCCATGTTTCTTCATCTGGAAGTTTGATTTTCATCATCCTCCAGTAAATTTCATCTACCTCTGTATATTTGGAAAATATGGGTTTATTCACAAAAAGGTGATTTACCTCATGCTGGAGGTAAAAGAAATTTTCTAAACTTTGAAGGAGTACTTTTCCTGTGGGAACTCCCTTCATTGCTGAACTATTGGAAGTTTCTTTGGCTACTTCCCTCATATTTTTATCATAATCTTCATGTCTCATGAGTTTATCATTGATTACTAAGGGATCAGGAAGACCCTTCTTTCTCAATACATTGAATTTGTTCATAAACCTGTTCACTGCAAGTTCCATTGTTTGACATTTGTCTTCAAGCTGTACCATCAGGTTTCTCTTGGAAATCACTTTCTTCACCTATAAAATAGTCTTTGTTCTATCAGTTATCCCGAGTTCTTCCAATTCCTGTTTATTTTTATAATTCAAGAATTTTATTATCTCAAAAGCTTCCTCTGGTTTCTTTCCAAGATTTCCTTTGACCTTTTGAATTGCATCACCTTCCTCCTTTATCAAGTCCTTCTATTCAAATATAACCTGTATAGAAGGCCAAGTATCATCAATTGATTCAATGATATTGGCCCACAATTGCTATTTTTCTTGGGCTAAAGGCTCTTTTAGTGATAACTCCTTTTCGAGCTTGTGGATTATGTCTGTCAATCTATTTGCTTTCTGTACTTCTGCTTGATACTTAACTGTTGTCAATTTCTTTTCATCCTTTAAGCTCTTTACTTGTTCTTTGAGCTTGTTTATTTTTATAGTTTGAATGGACATGTCTTCCATTGCTTTGATCAATTTGTTGGCCTCATCAGTGGGATGGGTTGATGGTAGTGCTAATGTTTTTGTTGATGTAGTTGTTGGAACTGATGTTGATACTGAAGATGATGTAGACAATGGAGCTGATGTAGATGTTGGAACTGTTGTAGATGATATAGGAATAGCAGTAATAGGAATTTCTTCCATACTGGCTTGCTTTTCTTGCACAATTTTATCCACTTATATTTCCATTTCCTTTAGTTTAGATGTCAACTGAATGATTAGATTCATAATTTCATCTTTTTGATTATCAGTTTCCAAAACCTCCTTAGTTTGTGGATGCTCAGTAGTTGGTAATTTTAGTTGTTTATTCAGTGCAGCTATGTCTACATTTTTATTCTTTATTAGTTCTTTTGCTGCTTTGATATCTTTTGGATTATAGCCAATTTCAATTACCAAATATTCAAGTGACTTTATCCTGTTAACATTTGATTTTGATGAAGCTCTCTCTAACTTTAACTGTGTATTTATATTTTCTAGAGAATTTTGTAACTTTTGGACACTTAAATCTTTGTGTTTCATGGTGGAATAAATCATTTCTCCTACCTTTTTGTGAAACTCAATCTGGTCAATTGGATGTACATCCTTGGCAGAAACTTCAAAGGTTGTTTTAGTATAATATTCTGAAGTTTTAGGGGCCTACAGCTTTGGCTATAGAAATGGCATATGCATCTTCCTTGTCTTGAGGTCATAGGCTGAGAGAAACCTACTCTGATCACTAGGAGTTTGCTTCCAATATTATGCATATATGATAACCTTCAATGCTTCATTTATGATTTTAATTTCTTTGTATTTCTCCATGATGTCTTTCTCTTTCTCAACAGGTTTTTAGATGATGAAACCTATGCACTGTGCTTATTTTGAATGATTTGTGCACTAGAAGTTGATGGCTAATGTGTTTCTTCTGAAAGTGTTGGATGTGCATCATCTCTAACAACAATATCTGTTTCAATGTTTTCAACTGTCTCTTCTTGCTCCATCACTGGATTTAATTTTGTTTTCTTCCTCTACATAAGCTTAAATTTAGTATTAGAAGTAGTTTATGTAGAATAAGAGCCTTCTTCTCTAGTCTAAGCTACTTATCGACCTCCTGTAGAGTATTTTCCAACCACTCTGATTGGTTGGAATATTTCTCAATTTCAGGCTTAGACTCATGAATGAAAGCAGTCAATTTGAACTTAACTCTCAATTTACTTATGACACCCAAGGGGTCATATGACCATTTGAAATTGCTACTGAACTTTAACTCTTTTAAGAATCTATCTACTTCATGTCCAACATTCCTACTATTGCATATAAAAGGCCCTAGTTGGTTTTTAATTTTGAATTGAGTCTTCTTTTTAGCTGAAAGGAAACTGATTTCATCTGAATTCAAAAATTTTCTAATGTATTATAAAGAAAATATCCTCATTGGGAGGTATTTTGGAATCTTGTATGGAGTTAGATGGCTTTTATACACTTCGATTTTTGTATGATTCTGGTATAAATACCAGTATCCTATTTTGCTCTGATCTAATAACTGTAACACCTTTTTTTATTTCTTCACTGATTCTAGGCTGAATGGTACTGCTGAGAATATTCACTACTGGATAAACAAAAGAATCAATGAATTCTTTAAAACTCAATTCAGTGGAATCCTTTCTGATCAAGGATGTCCAAAAGACAACAAATTGGGGATTGCCCTCTATGTCCAGTTTTTCTAGGTTAACTGCAAACCTTTCTGATTGAAAATATATAAACAAATGGAATAAATCTGAGGATTATTTAAATACTCCTTCTTTTGGCAGCTTAATCAACTAATCATGAATGGCATCTGCCAGGTATTGGGAAAAATTGAAGGTTGTAGCTGGAGGCTGACCTGGGAAAAATATGGATAAGAAAAGAAGAATAGATGCATCTACATGCTCATGAATGAAATATCCTAAAATGCAGGACAACATGGTCACAATTTTCCTGGTTCTTCTTGAAAACATGATAGCTGAGTATGGAGGATGGTTTTAGGAGTTTCTACAAATGGAGGAAGGAAAGTATGAAAGATTTGGAACCTTTTAGGGAAGTCTAACTTCAAGTAAAGCTTAGTGAGGGTTTCAATTGAGAAAGGTACTACCTCTGGTTGTGGTTGAATCTGCAACATTTAATTGATATATTGAACAGTGATTGTAAATAGGATTTCTTGGTTTGGATTAACTGTAGCTCTTTCATTTGGAAAATAGCTTATTTGGCACAATCTGATGAGTTCTGGGAACTGATAGGTCTGTGAGAATATGTATTTGGGCAGGGTAGAGTCCCATAGATGAATATTATTTTCTTGATCAAAAAATTTATCATGGCTCTAGCAATGGAATTCGAATAGATTGTTATCAGTCATAGTATCATTAATTTTGAAATTTGTATCTGCCAAAGGGGTGTGGTCTACATCTACAAGGGGAGGTTGCAAAGGGTTTACAATATGGATGCTCTGGGAAGCCATTAATTAGATTAATTATTGAATTAATAAGTTTATTTAATGGTTTCAAGCACTTAGGATTACCTGGAATATCGAAAATTTTGATTGCAGAAGGGTCCAGGCAGCAACAGGGGCTTTAATTCCAGTTGGCGATGGCATTTGGTTTTTTTCGCAAATCAATAGAGATAGTGGGAAAATAACATAAATGAGAGGTATAATTATTGTTTTGAACACTAGGGCTTATCGCATGGCACAGGGGTTTATTTCCAATAATGGTGGTTTATCGCAAGGCGCGAAAGTGGTTTGATGGTTTATTACATGGTCTATCGCACGCCGAAAGGGGGTTTGGTGGTTTTAGGATTGGAGGGTGCGATAAGATCTAGGGGCGTCGCATGGAAAAGGAGGGGGTGGATAAAACCACCCATTTCACAGCCCCCCGCCCCCCCAATTGGTTTTAAATATTGGACGTCAGGGCGTGAGAAAATCTTTATTGGTCGTTAGATCTAGCTGGCGGTGATCTAACAGCTGACGGGTTTTCGATTTTTCAAAGGAATTGGGGTCGGGTAATAGATAGGCAGAGGGTTAAATGAAAGTGGGGTCGGGGTAAATTTAATGAAAAAGGTAACACGGAAAATGGGTTCGAGGATTATTTAAGCGGGCGGTTAAGAAAGTGGGGTTGGGGTAAATGTTATGTGGAAGGTAACACAGAAAAGGGGGTCGGGGATTATTTAAGCGGGGGGTTAATAAATATGTTAGGTGGAAGGGTTAAATGGAAGGGGTTGGGAATATATATGCGGAGTTGTAAAATGAGATGGGGGTTAGTAAATATATAAAGCGAGAGGGTTATTTCAAAGTGGGGCCTGAAATATATTTGCACCTCAGTCTTTAAAAATGTGGGTTTTCATGTTTTTTTATGAAAATGCGGAGTTAATTAAGGGGGAAAAGGGGGTTTTATCAAGGGGAAAGGGATTTAAGCAAGGGAAGGGAATTTTCAAAGGGGAAAAAGGTTTTTAGGGGAGGGGGGGGGGGAAGGGTTAGGATAAAGGGAAAATGAAGAGGGAAGGGTTTTTTAGAATTAGGAAGGGGAAATGGTTTCCAAAGGGAAAAAGGGTTTTTAGGATAAGGGAAAATTTTAGATGGATATTAGTGATAAGAGACAAACCAAATGATGCTTTCCATTAAATTTTTAAAGTATCCTACCTACCCTTTATTTATCCTAACATTTTGTATTTCCTTTATTGGGTGCATTTGAGCTTGCTGACCCTTTTATTTTATTTTGATAAGCAAAATAACTTATTTATAACCTTATATGTTCCAATGGCTTAGATTAAACTTATCAGCTCATTTTATTCTCTACCTAACTACTGATCTGCCAATATTAAATGGTTTGGTCAGATCTTTATTCACTAACTATCATGACATGAAATTTAAAGGCATGAATGATCAAGATTAGACTGTATGATCATCATGAATTGTGGCATTTTGGACAAGATGCACACAATTTTATTTGCAAAAGTAAAGTAAACTAAGAGTAGTGGCATTTGAATGTGTAACACTTTTAGAATTTATTTTTGTTTTTTTTGGTGGGGTTCATATTTTATATATTTTTTTACCTTTCCTTCTTTTGGTCCTTTGATTATTCTGTTAGGACATACCCTCTTTTCATTTTTTAATATGGGAAACATTTGTAGAAAAGCAAGGGTATGTACAATATTACAAGACTTAACATAGTCAATTCAAAATTATGATCCCTATTATTAGAAGACCCTAACAGTGGCTCCACTTGAGGATGGCATCTCCTGGTGAGATGTCAAGAAATTTATGATTAGTGGCCTTGGACTTTGACTTTTCTTGCCTTAGAATTTCTTTTTGGATCTCCTTTATTCAAACATATGATGTTATATATTTTAAAGCTTAGGTCCTTCTCTTTAGGCTCCAAATTTGCAAGATAAACATCCAATCAAATCTAAACTTTGCTATGGTATTTACAATGAGTAAAATATAATCAAATGAGCTACTGGTTATTCTGGTGAAAAGTAGTGCTTCAGCATTCGACCATTGACTGGTCCACTTGGTAGATTTGTTCCATCTAACTATTTCAAGAAAAATGCATTGTTGCCTCTGTAACCATAAATAATGTATGGGACCTTCCAGAGAAAGTAAAATTTCCCATGTTTTCCTTTGTCTTCCCTTCTAGAACCCCATTTGAGTACTTGATCACCTATGAATAAATCATCTTCTTTAGTTTTTTTATCAAATTTATTCTTGATTTTGTCTTGAACTACTTGGGATTTGGTATAAAATTCTTCCTTGGTTTGTTGCAAATGAATTGTTTGGTTTATCCCCCATTGGATATCATTTGGTTCTAATTGTAGCTCTTGAATCATTTTCATCACTGGCACTCCTATTGAAGATGGAAAAACAACATCCATACCATATACTAATTGATAAGGAGAGGTACCAATAGATTTCTTAGTAGTTAGTCTGTCTGCCCATAGGGCATTGACCAACCTTTTATTCCAGGTTTTCTCGTTATCCTCTAATAGCTTCTTGATGATTTTAACTAGTATTTTGTTTGAATATTCTACTAGTCCATTACCTTAAGGGTAATAGGCAGTGGAATGGCCTAGGGTGATATGGTATTTTTTACAAAAATATATCATTTTCTTGGATTTGAAGGTAGCAACATTATCAGTAATGAGCTTTTGTGGGCATATAAATCTAGAAAGGATATTGTTCTCAAGAAATGAAATAATGACAAATTTTGTGGCTTGTCTAGAAGGGATGGATTCTATCCACTTGGTAAATTAGTCAGTGGATGTCAAAATCCATTTATGTTGGGCAGAGGAGGGTGGGTGAATTTCACCAATGAATTCTAAACCCCATTGTTGAAATGAAATTTATACTGAGATAGGTTTGAGGGGTAATGGTAAGAGTTTCTTATTCCCTTCAAATATTTGGCATTTGTGAGAGGAGGTCACATACATTCAGACATCTGCAAAAAGAGTGGGCCAGTAAAAACCTGCCCTCAAAATTTTGTCAGCAGTTGTTTTCCAGTATAAGTGTCCTCCACAATCTCCTGCATGACTTTGTCAGCTTCATCTTTCAATAAACAATTTAATATAATTCCACCATGATCTTTCCAAAATAAAACATTATCTAAGATACAATATTTCATTGCTTTCATTTTTAAGAATCTACTTTTAGGTCTAGATAAACCAGGAGGAGCTTGTAAGTTGAGTAAAACAAATATAATGTCTGCATAATAGAGTGAATCTATAAAAGCTTCACTGATTTGTGGAGTCACCATCTCTTCTTGATCATCTAGTGCAGTAATGAAATTTATGTCTAAGGCCTGACAATTCGATTCAGCCATGAGTTTGGCTAAACCTTGGCCTTTGATTAATTTTGTAGGCTTGATTTCAATGTCATATTCTAGTATTGTGGCAATCCATTTTCCTCTCTTTCCATCAAGCCCATTATGAGTTAGAATGTCCTTTACAACTAAGTTTAGAACATATGCTATTATGTGAGAGTATAGAATGTATACTCTGAAATCTTTTATGGCTTTCACTAAAGAAAGCGATTGTTTTTCCATGATATTATATTTTAGTGTAGCATCTCTCAAGGATTTACTGAAGATAGCAATGGGTTGTTCATAACCCTCATTGTTCTTTTGCAATAAGACTGCTACAATGGTGTGTTTTAAATAAAATGAGAAAATTATGAAATCTCTGTTAAAATTGGGACTTATGAGGACACATGTCTTAGTAAGGGCTTCTTTGACTGCTTCAAAAGACTGCTTAGCCTCTACTATCCACTTAAGTATTGAATCCTTTTTTAACATGTTGTTTAAATTTCTAAGTAGTTCTGCTAAGTTAGAGATGAATCTTCTAAGAAAATTTATTTTTCCTAAAAAGGCTTGTAATTATTTAATGTTTCTAGGATGACTGATATTCAATATTGCTTCTATTCTAGCTGGATCAATTCTAATGCCCTCTTTTGAAAAAATGTGTCCCATAATTTTTCCTTCTTCTAATCCAAAAGGTGACTTTTTAGGATTTAAGGATATACCAAAATTTCTGCATTTAATGAATACTCTTCTTAGATGATCTTGATGTTCATTATCTGATTTGGAAAACACTCTGATATTATCCAGGTAAATGACTAAAAATTCATGGATTTCCTTTGCAAAGGCAATGTACATGGATCTTTGGAATGTTGCTCTAGAATTCATTAGTCCAAAGGGAATTTTCAAGTACATCAAAATTCCCCAGGGAGTTGTGAATGCAGTCTTGGCTCGATCTTCAGGTTGGACTAGGATTTGGATGTATCCAAAAAATCCATCAAGTAATGAAATTCTGGATGACCCTACTACCCTCTGTAGAATTTGGTCCATTTTAGGGAGGGGATAGTTATCCTTCAGTGATACTTTGTTCAAGTTTATGAAATCAACACAGAGTCTGATTTCTTATGTTTTCTTTCTAGTGGGGACTCAATTAGAGACCCAATCAGAATATCTGATGGGTGCTATGATTTGAGAATCATACATCCTTTTAACTTATTTCTCTATTAATGGCATAAGAACATGGTTAATTCTCCTTAGATTTTGTTTAAAGGGCTTATGATTTTCTTTGGTATATTATGTTGGATAATGATTGTATCATAAGACTTGAGGTCTTCGTAACTCCAGGCAAAGATATCTTGGAACTCTTTAAACAAGCTAATGTACTTCAAATTTTCAGCTGGAGGTAATTTCTTAGATATTTTGATAAGCTTGGGATCTTCCTTTGTTCCTATGTTGCAGTCCTCTATATCTGACCTTAGAGGCTCCATTTTAGGTTTTCTAGCTACATCATTAGACTCAAAGAGGTCTTCTAGTGGAGCTAATCCCTTAGGAAAAATGTTATCTTTAAGGTTTAAAACTTCTGATTCATCATTGATTATTTCCTCAATTTCTAATGTTTCTAATTTTTATATTTCTATATTTTTAGAATCTATGCTTCTGTGATCCATATAAAATTGTAAAATCTCTTTCGGTAATAATCACATATAATGGAAAATTGTCGACGCATTTCGAACCAACCAGTGTGGTTCACCATCAGTGTCCTGATGATGAACCACACTGGTTGGTTCGAAACGCGTCGACAACGTTCCATTATATGTGATTATTACCGAAAGAGATTTTACAATTTTATATTTCTACTTTAGTGAATTTAGTTGGCTCTATTTTATTTACGTCATTTACATATAGTTCATTATTCATGGTATAATCTACTGTATAGTCAGTGTCTATATTACAGTTATGAAATTCTCCTTCACAATTCATAAAATTATAAATTTGTGAGTCTTGTGAAAATATTTGTCAATACTTCAAATTATCAGGTATGGTTGGCCTATGTCTTACCTCGGCAGTGTACTGATGATTTGGCTGAAAGGGTAACCTGCATGTGCTGACAAAAGTGGCCAAGCTATGTGCTTGCATATTCTACTTTCTTAGAATAACAGCAAATTCAGTCTTAAGAAAACAATTTATCAAGTCTAGGATGGTTTCTCTGTATTGGCTAAGTCTAGGGTTATTAACAAGATACTCTCCCTTGATTTGTTTTATGATGAGTTCTGAGTCTCCATGATGGAAACTCTTTTAGCTCCAAGTTTTCTTACGATTTGAAGGCCTAGCATTAATGCTTCATATTCGGCCATGTTATTAGTGCATTGGAAATTTAATATGAAAGCATGTCCTTCTGAATGATCATTTTCTAAATTTTAGATCCATACTCCAGCTCCTACTCCTAATCTATTCACTGAGCCATCAAAATATAGATGCCACAAAGATTCATGTGTTATATTTGCATAATCAACTTCTTTGTGTTCTTCTTCTACAGTTGTGATTTTATCTTGGTCACTGCCTGAATTACATAAGATAAATGAGTCCAGATCAGAATGCATTGAATAGATAGGGAAAATTTGTGGTCTTTCTGAACTACTTACCATGTATTTCATCCATGTTTCTCTATATAGCTTCCTTTGATGACCAAACACATAAATGATAGCATATGATATGTCTAATTGCAGTGACCCCTATAATATTTCTCCCCATGAGTGAGATAATAAAAAACCATATTTGGGAGGGATATCAGCAACAACTATGTCCATGACAATACTCTTTGCTGGGCATTGGACTAGAGTTACACACGGATATTTAATCAAGCCAAGGCATTTGACTTGACTAGAATCAAAGGAGAAAATGTCCTTGTATGGTCTGCTGACGTCTAAGTTTAATTTTTCCATGACTACTTTAGGCATTAAGTTATGAGATGCTCCTGAATCCAACATAGCATTGTGTAAGATTTTATCATGAATTTTTAGGCTAATATAGAAGGGAGGGACACCCCCTTGTTGATGTTTTCCATCTACTTCAGAACCAAATAATAACTCAGGTTGATCATCATTGAGGTTTACATCATCTTCACCATCAACTATGCTTAATGTTTCAATAATTTGTACCTTGTATGAGTCATTTTTCACAAGCTCTATTAAAGGAGCTGGTATTTTCAATTTTGTTATCTCACTTTTTATATTGAATGGAATTTGAGTTTCGTCTAATTTAAGCATTTCATTTTTACCAATTGTGGTTTGTGTGGTTTTTTCTTCTTTATCAGCACTTGGTAGTTCAGTTTGTGTGTCAACTATTTTGTTTTCAACTTTCTTGTCTGGAAAAATTTGAGTAGCAGTTGAAGTTTAAGAAGTAGTTGATGTGATGTCTACAATCTTTGGGGTGGAAATTTTCTGAGTTTCTCTAGGGATAATTTGTAGAACTTTGGTCACAAGAGCTTCTATTATTTTCGTAGTTTGATTTTGGACTAATTTCTTCATAGGAACCTCTGTGTTCTTTTTACTTCTAAGGCTATACTGTTTATGAACTTTGTAGATAGCATATTCATAGCCTTTTTTGTAGTCAAAGGACTCACCAATTTCTAATTGTAATTTTTGTAACATGTACAATTTTTGTTCTTCCTGAGTAAGAATAATGGCATCTTCATTGTTTATTCCCATCAAGTTTATCTAGGTGTCCTAGTCTTCTTCATTTTGTTGAGAAATTTCAGCATAATTTTCCTGGAAAGGTGGTCTAATCTGTTGATCGGGTACTACTTCTCTTGATTTACCAGTATTGGGATTTTTTCTAAAGTTGGGGTTTCTAATTTGGGGACCTTGTTGATTTTCCCACTAAGGTTTTCTTTCCATGTTCTCTAGTCTATCCATTAGTCTTTCTACACTCTTAGCTAAACTATCTATCTTATTATCTAAAGTGGATGGTTCTTCCTTAATAGTCGCTCTCCTTTCATTCCTCATCCTTGCTCTTTTAGCTAGTAAGTTAGCTTCTACAATAACTGCATTACTCTACATCTGTTCTAAAGTTTCAGGGTTTCTTTCTCTTAATTGATAGGACATATCAATGTCAAAACCATCTAGAAATTTAATTAGGGCTAAGTCTGGTGGAGTTAAGATATTCGTTGTAATTGCATTGTAAATGTTGTTAAACCTAGCACAGTGATCTTGAACAAATTCATTAGAATATCTTCTAATGTTCTCATATTCAGATAATATCTTTAAAGGGTTTTTCTTTATTTCCCATATATTAATAAACAATTGGTGAAAAGCAGCTAAATCAACTATATGGTAAGCAGGTAAAGATTTAAACCATTTTTTAACATCTCCTGCTAGTGATTCTGATTCTGTTGAGAAACTATTCTGCCGAGTAATTTCCAATAATATTATTATTGAATGCTATTGGATCATTGATCCCTTCAAGATCAGTAATTATGTGTTTCATGAATTTCTCACAGTCTACTCAAATTTGGTTTGGCTTTCCATTAAAGGGAAGCCACATGTGTGACCAGTCTGTTGTGGAATATCCATGGAGTTTCTCAGACCAGTCCCTGCTTAATACTAGACTGTAAAATTCAGGAATGCCAACTACTAAAATATCAATTATCTGGGAAAATTTTGAGTTTGATGATAATCTAATGGAAACAGAGTTTATTTCTCCTACAACCTCTACTTTTTTCCTATTGATTTGTACTATATGAACATGAGATTTTTTAGGAGTTATGTTCAATTTAGTACATACTGATTTTGGCATAATATTAGAAGAAGCCCCTGAATCAATTAAGCAAGTATGTACATTCTTATTAAAGATATCATAGGTTAAGAGGAATGAAGGTGTGTGATAAATGGATCGGTCACCTATCATGATGAGATCTATGGAGTCCACTTTAGTTGAGGAGTAGGAGGTTTACCCATGTTATTAGCAGCTCGAACTACTACTGGAGTAGGTAGAGATGAAGCATGAACTGCATTCAATTCTCTAATTAAAATATAATGTTGTTGTTTCAATTTAGTAAGTTCATGAATTGAGATAGTAGCCTTGGTCTTCTTCATATCTTCCACTATATTATATTCAATGGTATGAGAGACTACCATTGTATTTGATGTAGATGGAATATTTGAAGAAGAAGGATTTGTCTGTGAAGCCTTAGATGTAGACTTATTAATTATTGTATTTTATTTAGCAGGATGAATAGAGTTCTTTTGTTTTTTATTAGACTGTGTCGCATCTGTAGAGGTCTTGATTCTTTTGCTAACTAGCAAAGCTTCATGTTCTTCATCATTTGATAGGATGAAATCCTACATACCATTTAGTTCAACTTCTTTATCAACTTCTGTTTCTTCTTCCTCTGTTTCTTCATCCTTTGTTTCCAGGTCAGATATAATGTTGGGTGGCTGAGAAGTAGAAGGCTGATTTTTCTTAAAAGGTCTGAAAGTTTTCTTAGTATTGGAATTTTCAGCAACTTGATTTTTGATGTCTGCCATTTTATTTGTCATGGTTTTCAGTACTTTGTGGAGGCCTTCAACATCGAGGATCTTTTAATGGATTTTTCTATGAATCATCTTTGAAAGAAAATTTCTTGGATTTCATATCTTCTTGAGAAATTTTCTTTTCAAGAGCAATGATACGTTTCTCTACAGATAAATATTCCTTCATGTTTTCTTCTAAAGTAGCTAACTTAGCTCTATAAAAAAAAAAATGGCTATATTAGAGGGACGAGAAGAGATTTACCACTCAATTTGAACTTTAACAACATGAACTGATGTAGCAGGGATTTTATCAAGTAATTTATTGAATCTAGAATTGAAGTCTTTGATTTTATCTCATGTTTTAGCCTTGAGATTAGATAAGTCATAGATGAGTGATGCAATGGTTCTGCCATCTCCAAACTTAGCTAGGAATTATTCTTCAAACATATCCCGGCTAGTTATAGAGAGAGCAGGTAATGAAAAATACCAGGATCCTGCAGATCCTGTAAGAGTATATGGAAATAATCTGACTACATGTTATTCTTCAGTTACCTCATTCAAATTAATGGCTAACATATAATTGTGGAGATGTCCCTCAATTGGGAGGCCATCATCTGGATTAAATTTAGGTAACCATCTTTCAAGGTGCTTAGGAAGAGGGTGAAGAGGAGGAGGAATTCATACAACACCTGGATTATTCCATGGTTTTCCACGTGGTGGAGATTGTTAGCCTTCCATTGGACCTTGGGTGGAGATGATGAGTGGGGTTTGAGTTGAAGAAGAGGCAAGCTAAGCATTTGAACTAGTTGAAGGTGAAGTAGTTTGAGAACTGGAACTAGTTGAACTAACACTGATGGTTGGAATAGAAGTTGTTGGAATGATTGGAGGGAATGAAGGTGAGTGAGCTAGATTATTGGAGAATACCTCACTGGTGGATGACTCTAACTCAATATTCTTTTTTTCCTTCGAAAAGTGCCAATAGTAAATTTAAAAGGACGGATTCTTGTCTTTTGCGTTTCCGATCGGGTTAATACTCGTCTTGGCTGCAAAGAAGATGAAACACTTGTTTCAGATGATTGAGAAGCTTCAGGCTTTTCAGCAGAAATGGATACTCTCTCTAAATTTTCAATCAAATACTGAACTTCTGGGGAGTTAGGGTGATGATTTGAATATAGTATTGGTTGAGTTTCACTAGGAGACATAGGAGAAGATGTTCAACTTCATATCTTAACGATATAGATCTAAATAATGATCTGGAATTTGGAGGGGATATAGAGGGAGAGTGACTCTTAGCTTGGCTTTTAGGTTGATCAGATGTATTTTCCATTCACGGAGGTTCAGGCCCTCCTTCTAGTGCCAAAATGTTGAGCCCTAGGATTTATATTGCGACAACATGGGGGAAACCACCCAGTCCAAACCTTAAGGTAGCTCCTTTTATGTTTGGTGTAGTGGTTCTGACTAGGGATAAAGGGACCAGTTTCCCAATAAGGATAATGAGGGTGTGTTTTTTTATAACATGCAAATGGATGAATGATTTAATATACTTATGCAAGTAACTAAATATCTATTCTATTATTTATCTGCGGGTGTTCATTCATTAATGCGATCTAAAAGGATATATTTCAATAATTGGTAATAAATATCATTCAATTATTGAAAGAGATGAAAATTATGTAAAATGATTATTTTGACTAAATAGTTAATCAAAACAATTGTGAGAGATGTATCGCATTCATAGTTTTGATCATATATGAAATAAGGAAGCATAGATAAACATCAGTACATAAGTGAATTTAACATTCATCTATAATAATAGATCTTATATATAACACAAATAAAAATATTGTTGTCAATTCAAGAAATAAAATTCAACATAACGTGTAGAAATACCATATATGCGATGTTCTACTCATTAAAATCAATAGTAGTGTCTACTCCTATTCAAGTCAAAGAAATTAAATGAGTACAAAAGTGAAAATTCAGGTAAACAACTTCAATATGAAGAAAAATTGGACTTAGTTCCATTAACTCATCAAAGCATTCACAAAAATACAAAAGTGCAGTCTTTTGAAAGTGTTTTTTGATAAATTTCTGGAACCTTCTCTAAATGAATGAGTGGTTTTAAAATAGTATCTAATATGAATAAAATATTTTTAATCATAAATCTTCCTAGAAATCACATAAGAAATCTTCCTAAATTTCTTATGTGATTTCCCGGAAGATTTATGATTAAAAATGTTATGGATCACAGAAGCTTGCACTCTCAATGAATAAAATAGATTATACAAAATTTATTTGAGGAGATTTCAAATAACCTTCCTCGTAATGAGTAACTTAAATCTAAAAATAAATGAAATATAATTACTTGATATTATTTTAAGGCTTTCTTGTTTGTCAGCTGGGCTTGAAGGTCGCAAATATCAGTCATTGGTTTCACTTGTGGTGGTGTGCTGACTCTTGTTCTGACTTGTCCTGCAAATATGGCTTCGACGAGAGGTGGCATAATCTTCTCTATTGAATTTTTTAGACAATTCAACGTCATGATTTGACTATGTCATTTAACAAGATACTGCCAGTATGCCTCCCAATCCGTCTTTGAAACCTGTTTGATCGAATCTCTTTGAACTTGAGATTTTTCCTTCCAAATTTCACTTAATTATTTCATATCTGGCAGTGTGTCTGAGTCACCTTCTTTGATCAAGTTGGTAGTATGAAGTGTGTGAATTATTGTCTCTATAATATTTCTTGTTTCTCCTACTACTCTTGTTACTTCTCTCTTTTCCTGTTTGATATGTACATCCCAATATGTGAATAGGATGTCTTTAAGAGTCTCTTCAATTTCAGGAAGATTTTCATTTCTCCCTTTGTCTCTTTCTTGCCATGTAATATTATCTGAGATTTTAGTATTTAGTTCTTCAAATTTTCTCCTCTTATCAATTACTTGATTTTTCAACTCTTCACTAGTCTCTAAATAAGGACTGATAATAAACATCTTTTTGCAAAATAGACTTTGTTGTATAGACAATTGAGAATTTAGATCCAAAGCTTCCTTGATAAATTCATTCTTACTTGGTATATCTTTGTATCTAGTAATCAATTCCTGCATTTCAAAAATGTGCAGATCCTTTGCAATGATATTTGTTTTATACCTTATTTTCATCACTTCCATATCCTCTTTCAATTGTGGCAACTACATCTCGGCTTGTTTATTAACATTCATTTTTTCAATCTCTAGCTATTTCTCCAGTTGTGAGACTCTTTCTTCCTTTTCTTTTAATAAAACTGAGACCTCGGCTGCTTTACCAATTGTGGTTTTCACGTAAGCTCCTGCAAATTGTGACAAATTAGTAAAGTTTCATGTTGGGTCGGTGGTAGTGTCTTTCCAGACTACTTCCATTGACTCATTTCCCGGTAACACTTTAGTAGGAGTTGTTACTCTTCTTCTTTTTCTCTGTCGCCTCACTACAACCTTATGCTCAAGACTGTAGAACACATCTAGAGGAGGAATTTTATCTATTTTCAGCGTGATTTCAAATGTAGGGAATGCAGGGATAAGATCTACTTTCTACGATCTTATTTCTTGATCATATCCTATTTCGGGATTTGATTTTCTCTGAGTTTGTTGAAGTGTATGAAATTCTGAAGTTTCTTGAACATTTGCTATCTCTTTCCTATTTTGTAGGCTTTGACTAAAATCATCCCATTTTGTTCCATATCATTTCCTTTTTCCTTATGAATAGTGCTCTTACTTTGATCAATTTCCATCTGCGATTCTATTGATTTCTAACCGGTCTCGGTCGTGGCTTCTGTTTACTTTAGTTTCTTTTGAGATTGTTTTGTGTTGTGAGTTGAGTTCATTTCTAATTTTTCTTCTGAATTGTGCTCATGAGTATGAATGCTAACACTGGGTGTAGCTTTATGTTGGACGCTTAACAAATTTAACAAAATTTGTTCAAGCCTTTGGCTTCTGAATTCTTGGAATTTTTGAAATTCAATTGGATCCAACTTTACCTTTGTCCAATTTATGGCTTGCTCAAAATATTCAAAGGATTCCAATAGATCTTCAAATTTATCATCTTCGTGAATAAATGCCTTAACTCTCACTGACATAGTGAAATTGTAGGTTATCTTATATGGATCGTATTTCCTTCTTGGAATGGTGGCTAGCTTTAGAATTTCTAGGTTTTGAAGTTCTTTTGTTGCATGATGAAAAATTTTTAGTGTAAAAGCACCACACTGTATCGGGAAAATTGTCCATAAAGCTTTCTTTGAATCTTTGATGCTCTTTGCAAGGTCATTTCCTACTATTTGGTAAGCAATTTCCCTTTCTAGTAGTATATCAGGGACGTATAGAGGAAGAACATGAGGTTTTGCAATACTCCCGAAAACTCTGATATAGGTAAACAGTTGTTCAGTAAAATAATTCCCAATTGGGAGAAGTTCTATACTTGCTTCTTCAGAAAACCTTGGGGTTTTCTTGTAAAAAATAAGTTGGTGCATGGGCAGTTTGACACCATGACAAATCTTGTAAAAATGAGATGTGAAATGGGAATTCCATAACTCTTTATGATTGAGGTGAATAGGGTTTGGGTCTTGGTTGGTCCATTTCCAACCCCTGATTGGAAATTTAGTGAAAAAAAAGATAGCATCCATAATGTACGCGCTCATATAGAATGAGGGAAAAATCCTCATGGAGGAATTTATTTTATGACGATAGTCAAAGATAGCGATAGCTAGGTTATTAGATAGGATGGTGGCGCAGTTCATTATAATGGAATTGACGCATGCATCTATCAAGGGTACCCATTCTATTGAAAACTTGGTATTGTCTGGTTTTCCATATAACCTACATAACATAGCCACCACATAGTTATGGGGGGCTGATAAATAAGCAATAGGGTACATACCAGTTTTATCTTGCTTGAATTTGTTGGTCCTAGACCTCCAATTCTGAATCATTTTGAATGGTTCATCATTCTTTTTAGCGAATTGCGATAGGAAGGTTGAATCATAAATTTTATTAGGTTCTGGAAGATGGTACATTTTCCTCAGTTCTTCAGCTGTGAAAAATCCCATGAGCTATATCCTTGAATTTCTAAACTATCTATCTACAATGTTCATGTTTTCGATCACCCATTTAACCATATCTGTGTATGGTAAAATTTTAGTTCTTGTTGCTATCCTATGAAGGAAAGAGCGGGTTGCATCACTCATTTGAGTTGTTGATGGCATTGAGGAATCTGTTGGTTGTCTGATTCTAGTAATCCTGGGTTGTTCATCTTCGAGGAGATTATAAATAATTTCCTATGCCATTGCTCCTTCATCTTTATTTCATATGGTATCTGAGAACAAGGGTGGCATCTCTGAAGACTCAGACTCTGAAGTGCTTTGTTTCTTATTTTTCTACATAATTTTCCTTAGAGACATTTCCTTGGAAGCTTTCTTGAAATTCAAAGAAGCAAGGGTAGAGTGAAAAATATAGAGGGGCTAAAACAGGATAATTTCAAAACCAACTAATGATAATGAAATATTTTTAAAAATATTGGCTTTTAACTCATCATAAGTGAAAACAATTATTTATTTTCTCGAGCCACTAAAAACAGTGAAATGCCTTAAAATTCCATTTGATGTTTCATTTAAGGCTATTAATTATATGTACTTCACGTCCAATCGAGATATCACATCGCAAAAATCAAGTATGTGAAAAATAATTTTGTTAAGCATTCATGCGATAATGCGATTGCGAAATCGCAATATCGCATCTCAGGATTTCGCTTAGAGTTTCATTTCAAAGGTTAATATCAGAAGCTTTATTGCGATATCGAGCTTTAAATACTACATGAGAAATTATTTCGCTACATTAAATTTCGCATTTCGCATTGGAAAATGGGTGATAGTTATAAGAACTTTCATTACTTGCAATCTACGATATGCAGTAGCTTATAAGTGCTTTTTCCTTGACTTAAAGGTTGTTTGATGTATTCTTAGCTTTTGGGTATTTTTGGACTTAAATGATGACTGAGAAATTCTTTATAAGAATTTTGGGTCTGAGGCATAACACAAAGCTCCTATGTTTAGATTTTGGGAAATTTTGAAATATATTGTGCTTTCGATCTATCCTTATAACTAAATGTTGGAACACCTAATACTACATGGGTAGGTGTGGAATACGAAAAGTCACAATGGAGTCCAAGTGACCTTGGAATGTGAAACCAAGAGTCACAGCATTGTATTATAAATGTACATCTTTGTACAATGGAAAATAAGAAAGCCTCACGCTTATCTTTCATTGTGTGTTGAGTCTCTTGTGTGTGTGTGTTCATCTTCCTCATACACCATGTGTGTGTTTAACATGGTGTTTAACATGGTATCAAAACGGGCGATTGCTGGCCCTACTTCAATTTGAGTGAGCCATTTGTGTTTATGGCCTGTGCATATCTGCAAAAATTCTTGACATTTTTGCAGCACTCAGAGTTTTTGCAGCAGTGATTTAGCAGAAATTTTTCCGCATTCAGAAATTGGCAACATTCAGAGAGTGTTTTGAAGAAGAGAAACATTCAAAATCCATGGCAACATTTAGAAATTGACTTTGAACAAGAGCAGCAGTGGTGGTGTTGAAGAAACGCATCTGAAGGTTTTCTAAATTCTGATCTTTTCTCTGTATTTTCTGCCTTTAATTCTGTTTTTGAAGAGCTACTTGAATAGTGTTTTAAATTAGGTTTCTGAAGAAGAAGTTTCTGGTTTTTAATGGAAAAGAATTCTGAGTTTTTCTAAAGATTTCATCATCCCTGCAATTTTCTGCTACTATATGGCCCTCTGCAATTTTTTGAAGAAAAATTCTGGGTTTTTTAAGTAGAGATTTCTGAGTTTACTGGCAAAATTTTCTCTGCAATTTCTGAAAGTTATTTTGCTGAAAAATTACAAACTGTTGTACATTTGTAAAATTCCTGCAAGAATAAAAAAATTTCTTCTCCTGCTCTTTGTTGTTTTAAATTAAAAAAAAAAAAAAAAACCAAAAATAAAAAAACCAAAAATTAAAAATTAAAAAAAAATCTATGCTACCAGAATCCTTGACTTTCCCTTCCACGCTTTCCCAACCCCCTCGCTCTGCAAACTTCACTCATCCTCCACACATAGAAACCTGTCTACTACACACGGCGCTCCCCTACACGCCTTCCCCTCTCTGCAATTTACACTCCCCCTACCACCGCCTACTCTCGACTACCTTATCTCACGCCCCTCGCTGGTCACTACCATACGCCCTCATATCGACCCTGCTCTCCCTACACAGAGCTCCCTTACACCTTCTTATCGCCCTCTACGCTCCTACCCACACAACTGCGTCCCAACCCCCTGTGCTATTCACTACCCCATCCCCTCCTCTTCCTACGCTCTCCCCTGCAACTCACCTCATCATCTCTATCCGCTACTCCCTACGCCTACCCAACCCTCCCCCTTACGCCACTCACTCCCTCCCCTTACCCTGTTAACATTCCCTCCGCCCTACCCCGACTACAACCCACCCCCTACGCGACCCTCAACCCCACTCCCCTGCTACACTCACCCCCCGGCCCCTTACCTACTTTCTACGCCTCCGCCTCACCACACCCTCCAACTCTCCTTCTACGCCCTTATCACTCCATGGCTCTCTCCAAACGAGCCTGTCTGCATCCCTTACCAGCACTCTCGCTCCTCTTCCCTACGGCCCGCTCACACACAGTGCACCCATCCATTTAACATACCTCCAATTTCATTCAACCTGCCCGCTCATTTGCAATTCAATTTTTAATTTTTTTAATATCAAACCCCCCCATATCATACCTCCCATTCCAATTTTTAAAAATTTTTAAATTATTTTTAAATATACGCCCCCCCCATATAATTCCCTCTCCTCCCAATTTTAAAATTTGACTTTTAAATTTTTTTTTATTTAATCCCTTTTTATAACTAAATCCCCCCCCCCCCCCCCCCATTTTTCATTATTCCCATTAATCTATTTTTTTAATTAATTTTTAATTAATTAAAAAATAAAAAATAAAAAATAAAACAGCAGAGAGAGGAAGAGAGAAAGAGCAAAAAGGAGAGAATATGAACAGCAGAAATGAAGAAAATGACATGTGAGTAGATGGATTGAATATATAGATAAAATTGCAGATTTGACATTGTGTGATTTGTGGCATTGACATGAGGGTGATTTTTTGAAGAATTTCACATTTGAAGACAAGTTTGTCATCATTACAAAACAACTCTTTGAAGGAAAATTCAGCTACTTTAAAGGCCTCTTGCACAAGTGTTTTTAGCTGCACATATTTTGCAGAGATATTCCATTATATTGACATTGTATTGCTTCTTCATAGTTGAAATTTGTACTTGAGTTGTTGGATTGTTGATTGCCCTCCATCATTTGAGGAGCACACTTTGTACTTTGAGAATTCCTTGAGTCATTTGTATTTGTTGTTGAATCACATTGTAAACGGGTGCATTTTCGGTTGAAGCTGACACCCTTTCATTTTTTGAGCCTAAGTTGTTGAAATGGCTAAAATCAATGAGGCATTAGAGTTGTTGAGTAACCTCATTCATTTCAATGTTGATGACATGATAAAAATGAGCAAGGATGCTCTTTGTAACATTCAAAGTTGTTTGCTATATTCACATGAAAAGATTGAGTTTTTGCAGTTGGAATCTCAACTCCAGCAAGATGAACTTCAGCAAAAGAGTCACCATTCTGAACCTGTTTCTGTTTAGAAGATTGTGAAGGACTCTCATCAGAATAAAGAAGATAAAGTTGCAGTTGATTCACATTCAGTTCCTTGCACTAGAGCAGATGTACATGCAGATGCAGCAGCTCAGCCTGCACTTCTCAAGCCCATCATCAGACCTTGGGAAGAGCTTTTCCACAACAAGCACCAAACTGGTCTTGGATATGACAAGGATGTGTCCTTTCATATTCCAGACTACACAAAGCCCATCATATTTCTGAGTGCCGGATTCTTGTATGACAGTTCACCTGCAGCTGTTCCAGATCCTGTTCCACAACAACAACATCAGATTGAGAAATGCCAACACTGTGATCGAGTTGGCCATATGAAAGATCACTGTTTTGATCTTCATCCATGCAAGCACTGTGGTCGACACACCCATTCTTCAGACAGATGCTTCAGACACAAGCCTCCTGCAAGAACCAAGATTCATCTTGGATGGATCTCTTCTTGGCAATGGGCATCAGCAGCCAAGAATATGTTTACGACACATGTTAGAACATGTTCATGGATATTGAACAAACTTGCAGTTGAGTTTTCTCCATCATATCACCTTGTCCCTGACAGGGGGGAAAATGGTGGTCATGTACAAGCTTCGACGGCAGATCAAGCGAGCCTGAGCCACAATCTCTCATTCCATGTTCAGAGTTGTAGCCAGCAGTTCAAGCGATCCTGAGCCACAATTCATCATTCCGAATTCAGAGATGTAGCCAAAGACACGGATGCCCATGATCATGCCTTCGATTGGTGGACAACCTTAAACCATCATCTTTGGTTGGTGGATAACCTAAAACCATCACAGGTAGTATACCTCCCTTCTTTTAGGTCGAAGGTCTCCCTTTCATATATGAGGAACACTTCCTCTAGCAGAAGCCTTCAGCTTAGCAGCCTTCAGCTTCTTGCCAGGTTTGGTTGAGTTCCAGGAAATGCTACAAGCATTCCAAAGTTGTTGGTAATCCTAAAACCATCACAGGTAGTAGACCTCCCTTCTTTTAGGTTGAAGGTCTCCCTTTTTTATGAGGGACAATTCCTCTAGCAGAAGCCTTCAGCTTCTTGCCAGTATTGGAAGAGTTCTGGGAACTGCAACAAGTTTTGCGTTCCAGTGTTGGTGGTCATCCTTAAACCACCTATTTTTTCCAACATTTCAGAGAGTTGATTCAGCCAAGTGCTGCCATGTATAATTTGCATATTTGTATTACAACTCTTTTCTTTGACTCACACATACCCCTTCGGATTAAGGGGGGATGTTGGAACACCTAATCCTACATGGGTAGGTGTGGAATACGAAAAGTCACAATGGAGTCCAAGTGACCTTGGAATGTGAAACCAAGAGTCACACCATTGTATTATAAATGTACATCTTTTTATAATGGAAAATAAGAAAGCCTCACGCTTATCTTTCATTGTGTGTTGAGTCTCTTGTGTGTGTGTGTTCATCTTCCTCATACACCATGTGTGTGTTTAACATGGTGTTTAACACTAAGGTTTCCTAAGACGAATGATTTAACCTTTATGAAAGGGGTCAGCTATCGCATTTCAGAGCTCCTTCATGATATTTAAGCATTTGTTCCAAAGGGTTTGTGATATGCGATTTTTGAAATTTCCCAAGCGGAAAGTGCATTAAACTAGTATTTCATTATTTTAGAGTTTATGATGAAATTTTTAGACTTAGCACTTATTCTTTAAAGGAAATAAATTTTAAAAAGGGTCTCCATATATCAGTATAAATGGGGGGGTGTTGTATAGTACAACAAGACCCAAGTTACCACCTTATTTTCTTGCACTTGCATTGGTGCCTGACATGGTGGCGATACGAGGTTGAGAAGACACTGAATCAAAGGAAGAACTGGATGAATCAGTAGAATCAGAGTTAGAAGGAATTGATGGAGTACTGGGAGGATCAATTGTAACTCAACGGGGAGGAGTAATACCTCCTAATGAGAATTGAGGGTGAAGTGCTTGAATTCGCCGGGACAAACACATAGGTGGCGCAATGATTTCAAGACAAAGATGACACTAAAGGACTAGAGGGTGATAGGAAAGAGTAAAAAGAAACAAGAAAACGCCTAGTGTAGTGGTGCCAAGTGTAAAGAAACTATATAATGATGTTACTATAATACAAGAAAACTTGGCCTATCAAATCAAATAACCTCCAGCCTATAGGTGAGCTAATTCCTCAAACAATCCTAAATATACTATTTTAGATGGCCTTCCAAAGAACTTCTTACTTGACGAAATCTCATCCCCGCAAGAAGAATTTTCCAGAGAAAGGTGGGGCAGAGAGCCAACGGCTTCCCACATCGAGTCCTATAAGGTGTTTTTTTAAGATTGGTCACTACGGTTACCTTTGTCCCACGTGTTTGGTAGAGTCTTAAGCTTCTGGTGATCAAAAATTGCACAAAATTCCATACAACAGGTTGGTTATCTCGAAGGAGAAATGCTCACATGATGACCTAACCTAGCCCCCTCTGAATCGGGTTTCTGATGCACTCTGACTTTGGACAGTGGTATGGTGAAGGATTTTAATATCCCTACAAAGTGAAATTATATGTCTCAATGTAAATGATTGATTGGTATTATTGGAAACCTATCCCACCAATCCTACACCTAACTACAAATACTTTTTGGCTCTGATGCCAAACTGGTATTAATCTATGTGTGTTAGATTATTAAATGTGGCATGTTTCAAGTATTGGTTTGGCGGTGTTAACCAAGCTCATGTTCGCTTAGGGTGTGAAAATGTGTGTGAAAAAGTGTGTTTAGTGTGTGAGTTAACTGATAAATTTTGATGATGCCATATGCTACTGAAATGAAATGTTGAAATACTGTAAATAATATTGTAAAATGATAATAAAATAGAAATCCAATCAAGCACAAACCCCACCCAAAGAATGCTCTCAAACAACTGAACAAGGAGACGAAAACAAGCTACTCAAAAACACACACAAATTCCTACAAGATATAATTTCAAAGGTATTGGGATCTAAAGGCTCTAAATTGCTGAAAATAGTGTAGACAAACAACAAAAATCAGAGGTGGAATCTACAGCAAAGGATAGGAAAGAAGTTCAAAAATCTAGGAAAATCAAGGGGATCCTAAGGGGTAAGTTAAGAGAAATCTCAAAATGGAGTTAAAGTGGTAATATAAACTATCCTAAAGGGCTGAAATAAAGTGTATGAGACCCTAAAAACCAGTGGCTAAAATTTTTGAAACCCTAGACTCCTCACTCAACCAATATCTTCCTAAAAAGGTGGAGGTTTGCAACAAACCCTAGGGGGATTTTTTCTTCCTTAAAGAGGAAAAATAAGAGTATCTGGGCCTAAGGGAAGCTGAAATAGAGGTGAAAAAACCCTTCCCAGTACACAGACAACACTCTTGGAAATGCTGGAAAAATTTTGAAAAACAAAAATTTTGAAAAACTTTCAAAACACAGGTATTGACCTCAAATAGGTTGAAATTGCAGTTTTTGGGCCAAATAGTACGTTATGGAGCTCAAAGTGAAAATTTGGGGATTAAAAGTGTGTTTTCTCCTTGGACTCTTAGTCGTCATATCTCGCACATATGTTATCATCTCCTGCTCTGCTGGTACATGTGACCTATAGAAAAAACTTGAAAACCCTGAAATCGTTGAAGCAAAAGTCACCCAAGGAACTGAATTGTTACACCAGTGGAGTCGCCATTTTTTAGTATGAGATTTCTTGTAAGGCGTACCAAAAATATCTCACTTAAGTCACAGGTGACTAGTGACTGTAACAACAATTGTGGTTGCTTAAATATCAGATCTACTATAAAAAAGTGAGGAAAACCTACAAAGAAATAGATGGATGTGATATAAAAGAACAAACGGAAAAAAGAATTTGATATAATAGCCCAAATTTGGAAAATAATTTTAAAGAAAAAATCTTTTATTAATAGCATCTGGAAAATGATATTTAAAAAAGGGTCATAATCCCCCTCTGTGGGATGGGTCCTTTGATGTCCTTGACGCCTCAGCATTATATCTTCCTCTCTCAATGTGTGAAAACCCAAACAATGTGTAGAACTCTAATGGGAGTTCAAAAGTATGGAGACGATAATGGTGATGATGATAATTATCATGGTAAAAAATGAATGAAAAACCCTCTTATTTATAGCAAAGTATTGGGTTGATCTTGAAAAGGGAGAATAATAAAATATTATTGACCAAAATCTAGATCTAACTGCGAGGAATACTTTATTATATTTTTAGAGAGAGAAAAGATATTCAAAATGGTCAAATATATTTATTTAGAAATAATTAACAAATAAAATTATTTCTTAATTATTTCGTGAGTAATAAGAAAAGTGTGAAAATGAAATAATTATTAAATATTGATTTAAGAATTATTCCAAGAATGGAGTTGTAGAAAAATAAATAAATAGTGATTTATTTAATTATTCCTAGGTGATCTAGTCAAATGTGACACAGAATAATTATAAAACAATGATTTGATAATTATTCCTAGAGACAAATTAAATAAATAATGGTTTCTTTAATTATTCTCATGGGTTTTAATCATAAATAACTTAATAAAAGTGGTTTATTAAATTATTTCCATTAGTGAAAGTGATTTTACTATGGTAAAATTAAACTTACATGGTGTATTTCGATCCACCTAGTTAGAAATGATAAGGTGATAATTTTTTGGTGATAACATCTTAAAGGTAGTAAGGAAATATCGACAATGACCTGGAAAGGTATTGGGGTCCTTTAATTCTAGTTTCATATATTTAATCCCTAAAAAACATAACGGAGTGTTTCTTGGGGAATACTAGCTTATCTTATGTTGTAAAATGGGCTACAAGATAGTGTCAAGGTTGATTTCTATACTTGTGAAGCCTATTTTTAGGGATAATTATCTTAGAAGAGATATCTGTGTGAAATCTGTGTTTTTTAGTATAGAAAAATTTATGATGCAGAAGCAGTAGCTCGGGAGAATTTTCATTTGCTAAAACAAATTGAATAAAAGGTATGATATTCTTAAATTAGATTTATCAAAGGCTTATGACAGGGTCAGTTGAACCTTTTTGCACCTAGTCTTGCTTCAAATGGGCATGGTCGTATCATTTTTTGATTGGATTATGGGGTGCATTCAATCTATTTCATTTGTAGTTTTGACTAATGTGGCCCCTTCTATGATTTTTAGAGCTTATGTAGATTAATAGAAGGTTTCCCTTTGTCTCTCTTTTTGTTCCTTATTATTGTATAGCTTTAAGAAAATTTATTTCTGATGTTAACCATTCATGGGAAATACATGGATTAAAAGTTTTTGAGAGAGAATATATTTCCCGCCTTTTGTTTGTAGATGATGTGATATAATATATTCAAGGTTACTTGAGGGAAATATTAGTATTTAAAAGGGTTATTGACCTATATTGTAAAGTCTCTTGTATGGAGTTAAATTATGATAAATCTTTTTGATTCTTTATCTTATTTGAGATCCTGAAAGGCAACAAATCGAAAATATTCTTCCAATTCATCTTAAGAACTTGAATGATGGATTTAAGTACTTGGTTTTTTTTCCTTAAGCTTGATTGATACATGTATTTTGATTGGTTGTGGCTCATTAAGAAAGTGGAGGCTTAGGTTTCTATGTGAGTTAACAAGTTGTTATCTAGAGGTGGTAGGCTCATTTTACTTAATTTAGTTATTAAGATCATTATAGTTTATTAGACTGCAATAGAATTTGTTCTGAAATAAATTCTTACAAATATTTGCAAATTTAGATTTTAGTAACTTTGTTCTGGTGCTAGGAACTTGTGGGGCATCCCTTTGGTGAAATGGTTCAAACTTGTGTCTCCCAAGGAGCTTGGTGGTCAGGGGATACAATATATATATATATATATATATATATATATATATATATATATATATATATATATATATATATATATATATATATATATATATATATATATATAGAGAGAGAGAGAGAGAGGGTAGACCCTTGCAGGAAAGAGTCTTTGGAGATTTTCTCATGGGGATTCCCTCTAGGGAAGTGTTATGTAAACAAATTACTTTTTGGATATGATGTTAGAAGAATGGTTTAGATAATATCATAAATTAGTTAATATGTCTCTAGTTTTAAAAAATCTAACATTGAATTCCCCCCTAATAGGGGGATGGGCTATATGAAAGATGGAAAATGGTAAAAAGGTTCACATCGACGAGGATCCTTGGTTTGGGACTGGAGAGTATTTTCATTTTTTTAATAATTCTCCTCTCCAGGATATTCACATATCCAAAATTCTCTTTTTATGTGTTGTGAAGGATTTTTTTGCAGGAAATACCTTTGGAAAGAAGTGATCCCTCTAGCCCAATGACTGGGTCTAGTAACAACCATGACAAAGGATACAAGATTTCCTAATTTAACATTTAAAGTAAAATGAGAGAGGGAGATGGCCTACCTCGTTCCTTATGCAGTCATTTCCTCAGTGTTGATGTCAATATTTTCACTTTCAGGCTTGCTCCTTTCTATGCCTTATGTGTTTGAATACCTGTAAAGAATATTACATGAGGAAAAATTAAAGATACATAACATATATATTTCAAAGAAAACCACATGAAAAATCAAGCAGTATCATGCTAAACCAATTAATATTAACAGATTAATGGGAAGCAAAGCATACTTTGTATTATCAAATGAGCAAAGGGAATCTTACAACTGGTGCCTTGATGTTGAAGGCCTCCTTCAGAGTGGTAATCCAATCCCAAGCCACACTCTTTGAATATCTTGTCCTTCTTCGTCAAATCGATAGCATGTAGGCACAATCAGGTAGAAGTAAGGAAACCAGCAATGACCAACCAAGACTCACTAGCATGGAACTCTCTTATAGTAGGGCTAAGGAGGTTAAGTATCCACTAATGAGGGGGAAAGGCCTTATCTCAAAGGGGGGAATTTTTAGAGACAAGATAAAGGGTAAAATATGGGAGTATTCGACCATATCCTCAAACAACAAGTACCAAAACTCCATTCTCGAGAATTATAGAGGTTGAAGCTTTTGTTCCATTTTTGGAGAACCTCCCTGAAGAGTACCAATGTGATTTTACTACAAAATTCCTATGTTGGCAGCGTTGTTCACAGGATAGGTCAGGGTGACAAGCGTGAGCATATAAAGGGAAGAACTACACTGGGCTTGCAAAGTAATTTTTTTTACAAAATTTTGCAGAAAAGCTTCAAGGCATTTCTCTTTTAGGTATTCAAGGATATATTAAGTATGTTGTCCAGGATGAACAAGTTTATACATGTGTCTCTTTGCGATGCTTTTTACATGAGGGACACAAAATACGACACTTCAGATAACAACTGAGGAATGCGAAAAAAATGTTGTGCAACAAATGCCCCCTAAAACATGAAAGCATAACTAGAAGTGATGATTGAATTGCTTTATCAACAATGGAAAGGACTTTGGAAACCACCGTCAGGAGACCTATCAATCAAACACAATAAAATGTATGAAATCTCTGATATAAACATGCCTAATAACATATCTCTGAATGGGCATAAAATAAAACATGAGCCCACGGTATGTGTGAAACCATCCGTATGAAATATATCATCCACAGTATGGTCGTAACCATCCATATAGAAAGGATGATGTGTACAATAATGAATACTCAATAACTCCTCGCAACCTGGATAATAATAGATGTGATCTAGGGTCTTCGTCTCTATCTCTATCTACCCACTGTATGAATCTAACCATGTGAATAGATGTGTTGATGTCTAACATGGTAGAAACCACTTGATTATCGATTGATTATTTAAATTGTTAACAGGAACGAGAGAAACCACCAATAATGGAGATGACCCTCAAGGTATGACAACACAATATACAAGTGTGAATGAATGAGATGAGGTCAATCACTTGCAAAATCATTCGATCGAAGGCCAGATGAGGTGAACCTATCATTGAACATGAAGAACTTACCATTGAGGCATGCAAGATCCAAGGTACTTAAAAGATGTTTCAAAACCATATTCCTGGATAATGAGCTGAAGTCGACAGGAAGTGATCTATCGAAGGAGGGCCATAATGATTCCGACATCATCGACACCAAAAAAATGATTTCTCAAGTTGATAGGAGTGATTTGGGACTGTTTCAAAGAGGGTTAAAAAAGCAGAGGATGTTTGACTTTATAGATTGGACTTCTCTTGAACATATCGGTGACACGACTCCAGAATTTGGCAGCATTTAACTCAAAATGGGATTGAAGGTCATGGTGACAGTAGATGATGATTGAATGGGAGGAAATTGGATTTCCCAAACTGAGAAAGGAAAGTGACGAATGAAGGATATCCCCAACCTGACACGAAATGCAGATGAATGTCATGTTCAAGAGCGACATGTTGTCTTTGTTGAAAAACACAAAACATGCTTCACTTCCATTTTCCCCTGCTAATCTCTAGCGAGTACCTCTTCCTTTTTTATAGGAAGCTTGAAGAGGATACCATATTCTTAGCGTATAATATCACCCTTCGGATGAATCCATCCTAGTAAGTTTAACGAGCCCTAGGAAGGAGTATCTAGGTCCCATCATGGTGACAAGTTCTTCATCATTTAAGTTTTATGAGTCCGATGTAGGAGTAACTCAGTATATTTTTCATATTTAGGGAGTTTGAAAAAGAGACAGAAAAGAAAACTAAAAAAGTGCCCTTTTTGTAAATAGTCTCTCGAATCTGAAAAGGTAGAAAATAATATTTGAGAGAACCTCCTAATCATTATTGACCAAGTATTCATTTTTCATAAATAGTCAATCTCGGCCTGAAAAAGGGGTAAATGTATACTAATATGACGTCAATCATTTAATTTAACAAGTTTGAAAGGACAAATGCTTGGCAATCTTTTCATATTTAGAGAGTCATAAAAGATCTTAAGGTTACTCTAGGGCGGTTCCTTTTTCGTTTATTTACATGAGTCTGAAAAAGTGATAAAATTCAACCCGCCATTCACCATTGTTCAAATTTAACTCATAATAACCTACTTCTGCACATGAAAACAAACGTCACATTGATTGAGAAAAAATATAAATATAGGAAAAACATTTTTTAATCAAAATATGGGTAAAAGTTATTTTAATAACCAAAAGTCAAAAATTAAAATCACTTTTACCATTTGAACTTCTACCAAAGCACTTTTCCCTCCACTTTTGTTCGAATTTAGGGTGTCTCGTTTAGTCGATCCAGGATGCCATTTGCAGGTCTGTTTGTTGCAGGTAATAATTTTCACCTTTACCTACATTCCTATTTCATGTTTTAGCATGTTAATTTAGTTTTTTGCCTGGTTAGGGAACCCTTGAAAAATTAGTGCCTTTTGGCGACCATTGTGGATTTCACCTGTCGGGTCTGTGCTGCTCACCTTAGTCGCTAAAATACCAGCGTGTGAAATTTGGCACATAGTTGCGCCGACACCAAGTGAAAAATTAATTAATGAAATTCTCAATTTTTAACTTGTGAATTGCCAATTTTTCTCCATGGAATATGTTTAATGCTTTATATTAATGTTTTGAGAGAAAATTATGGAAATTGAATGGAAAGAAAGGGGGCACAAGGCTGAAGACCGAGAAGAAGCACAAGATCCAAATTTCATAAGGGCTCTCTGCAACTGCGGATTGCTCAAATTCTTCAGTACACCTGGGATGAGGTCCCAAGTGGACTTATTGCAATATTTGGTGAGATGGTGGGATGTAGACTGCTAAGTTTCTGTCCAGGAGGGGAATCTCGGTCTAGATGGCAAGTTCTATACCAGGTGGGGAGAGTAGAAACATGCTTATCGCTAGACATTGCAATCATGGGTCTGCAACCACCAAGAGTGGGAAAATTGACATCAAAATTATTAATGACCTAGCTCTTCAGGTATTCCTTTATACCATTGCTTGGGTGGTAGGGGTACAGGCTCTTCATGAGATGAGTAAGTATCAATTTTAGTATGTCGTGGATTGTATGAGTCCACCAGTTTTCAACTGGTGTGAGGGATTTCTGGTCAACTTGAAGGATCAAATCACGAAATGCAAAACGATGAAGTTGAAGAAATTTAGATACGAGTCGATCTTAGTGACTCTATTCCTAGAAAAGGTGCCATTGTTTTGATGTTAGAGCATAGAGGTGGGACCTCCTGCGCTGAGGGATCCATGGCTTAAGAGATGAAGTGAGTTGATGCCTTGCTATGGTGGTGGGAAATAGATGTCATTCCTTCTTGTATCCTTCAAGTGGATCCACCAGCAGCTCATCATGATTGATGAATGGTCGTACGCAAAGATTGTTTCAAGGGAGACAAGGATATTCCTCTTCCACTGAGAGGAAAATGGGATGACCACGGTAATAATTTATTATTTAAAGTTTTTCAATATTTTTTTTTTTTAATATGTGTACCAAGACTTTAACTTATTATTATCAATTGAAGATGTTGGAGCAGTGAGGCCTCCAAGGTTATATCAAGTAGCACGGTGGGTGGTTCAACAGGTTGAGGAATATTTTTATGATGGGGGTGCTAACCCTATAGTCGAGGTGGAGTGTAACCTCATAGCTTTGATGAGAGGCATACTAGACTATGCCTCGGTCGATGATATCTCGCTTCGGTATCAGAGACACACGGTGGGGGTTTCAACTTGACTTCGTCAACTATTAGTTCAAGTAGTCAAAGTTGTCACATATTACCACCAGAACCATTTTAGAGGATATATATGCCTCATTTATTCATTTTGACTGCACTTATGTAGGCTCGAGAAGCCATGTGTCTCGAAACAAAGATTTTTGACATTTTAATGTAGCACACTTTTTACAGATTTTATATATATATATATATATATATATATATATATATATATATACATGTTCCTACTGCTATCCAATGTTATTTATCATGACGATGTTTTTGGTTTTTACATATGATGCAAATGTATTTCTAACACATAATTAACTAATGTATCAATTAATGTATTCAGATGTCTCAGAATATGTTGATAAGTAATGTAATCAAAATTTCATTCCAATAATTGAAAACGTAGATACACATGTAATATTTTAGGGTTTCTTACTGAATAATGTCCATTAAATTCTAACACAACGAGCTATGACTCGATTTTCACAACCAAAGCCCTAATAGCAAGAGTAACATATTCCGATAATAGTTCGATAACCGCACCATATTCGACAATGGTGTTAGTTGTTTTACCTAAGCATACACCTTGAAAATTCACTAACTCAAGCATAATACTTTTTGAGATAGAGCCTATTTCAGGGCTCAGCCAATTAATGCCCTTCATAATCGACCAGCTTATAGGCGCCTTTTTCCAATACTCGTTTAACGATAAAGGGCCCATTCCACATAGGTTTGAGTTTCCCAACCCCCATCTTATCATGAGCTTGATCATATAAAAATACCAAGTCACCTTCAGAACAAATACATGGAATCACAGATTTATCATATTATGCTTTAACTCGTTTCTTTTGAGCTTCGATAATCAAAGCAGAAATTTGTTGGGTTTTTTCGAGATGTTCGAGATAAAGAAATTTTTCCTCTTCTTGTGAATTACCATGGAGTAACTTGAAATCTAGCTTCAAAGAAGGAATTTCACATTCGATCGCGAGCATGGCTTCTATACCATACACCAATTGGAATGGTGTGAATCCAATCGCTTTCTTAGCTCAAGTTCGACATGCCCATAGAGCTGAAAATAGCATAAGATGCCAATTTCGTTTATGCATCCCAATGGTTCATTGAAGCATCGTGACCAAAAATTTGTTAATAGCTTCAACCTGGCCATTAGTTTGTGGATATTATGGAGTTGAGTTGTTTTGACGCAAGCCCAAATGATACGTAAGCTTTGTCATCATATAATTTAGAAAATGAGAGCCATGGTCTGTGATTATGGTCTTTGAGACACCTAATCAAGCTATGACATAGTTAAAAATAAATTTCGTCACAGTTTTAACTTGAGCATCATATGTAGGCATCGCCTTTGCCCACTAAGTGAAATAATCAATGACAACGATAATATAATCATGCCCCCCGAACAAGCAAGGGTTACATGTCACGAAATCGGTACCCCATTTCGCAAAGGGTCTGGCGGTAACAACTGGGTGCAAGGGTCTGGTTGGGGCATGTTATTTGCAAGAATATATCTAACAATAATGACATTTTTGAATAGAAAGGATCTATTCCTTGAAAATGGACGGCCAGAAATAACCTGCGTGCAGAATATTTTGAACAGTAGCTTAACCAGACATATGACCGCCACATACCCCAGAGTAACATTCATTCAAAATTTTCTCAGCTTCCTCAAGGTTCAAACTTTGATAGAGGATAGAATCAACACCAATACGATAAAGAGTATCCCAAATAATGGGATAAGCTTAGGACTGGTGATGAATTCGGCATCGCTCATAGTGAGATAACTCTGGTCGAAAATTTTGGGTTTGGAGATAGATAATAATATCACCATGCCATGGATCGAGTAGTGATGAGAAAAAGTGATTCATCTAGAATAAAATCAACAAAAGGAGCGGGTGGAACTGCAGATGGAAGAGCACAGATCAACTCAACAAAAACTAATGATTTCTTCGAATTAGCTTTAGAAAATTCTAAATCGAACTCCTGCAAGAAAACAATTCATTTGGAGTATTTTACCCCAAGTAATTGGTGAGTCGAGATGTAATCCATGGGGCTACAATCAGAAATGGCAGTAGTTTGACACAGGAGAATGCAATGGCGAAAGCATGGAAAACATGAACAACTGCCAAAAATATTCTCTACATGAGCGTAATGTGTTTCAGCATCAAAGAGATTGTGACTTAAGCAGTACATAACATGATCATTCCCATCGTCATCATCCTAAACTAGCACCATGCTAATGGTGTCATCGGCGATGGCTAAATAAATGAAATAATCATGTCGATAATCAGGTGGATGCAACAAAGGCGCACTAACAAGAGTTGTATTTAAAGCATCGGAAGAAGATTGAGAGATTTCATCTCAACTAAATGGGACCCCTTTTTTCAACAAACGAGTAAATCCTTTAGCGAACTCAACATAATTCAGGATAAAATGATGGATAAAGTCTACTTCCCCCTACAGGCTCTGTAGTTGATGAATAGAAGACGGAGGAGGAAAATTGATGATATCCTCGACTTTCAGTGGATCAATCTGATGCCTTCCTTAGAAACCCCAAATCCTAAGAGATGACCAGATTTGCCGCATAAAAAACACATATGAGGATTCAACCGAATGTTTTAGTGTTGACAGGGAAGAAATATCACTCGAAGGTGAGCGGGGTGATCTTGATGTTTTGCAGAATGAGTAGGAAGGTCATCAAGATATGGCTAGACTATATGCTTAATATCGTGAAATGCATAGGAAATAGTTTGGTGGAAGGTAGAACCAATGTTCTTCAGGTCAAAAAGGAGATTTTTGTATGCAAATTTCCCCCGAGTACAAATAAAGGCAGTTTTATGTTGATCAACGGGGAGAATGTTAATTTGGTTATAACCAGAAAAATCGTCCATAAAAGAAAAAAAATTCACATCTATAAAAGGTGTTGGATAGTTATCTTTAGTACAATCTTGATTGATATCACCGTAATCAACAAAAACGTGAATAGTTCCATGTTTTTCTGTAACAAGAACAATATTAGAGACCCATTCTATCAAAGGTATAGGATAAATGAATCCAGCTTTGAGATTTTTTTCTAATTCACCCTTTATGGGCGCAACTGCCTTTATCGGGTGCACCAGACATAGAAGCTGACGGACAGGTTTCGAGTCCAGATAACTAGGAATCTCATGCACTACGATACTAGGATTGATCCCGGAACTTCTTCATATGACCAAGAAAATACATCATGAAATTCTTTAAACAGGGAAGTGTAAATATTGATCTCATCAGGAGAACAAGATGTCCCAATATGGATATTCTTGAAAATCCCTAGTTTAACAGATATGTCGATTAGAATGGTAGTCAAAATATTTCCCACATTTCCTTTAGACAAGACTTCATGAACCAAGATGGGATTCTGAAGTGGGTCGGTCGATTCAGGGGAAACATGGTTTCTAGACAGTTATAAATTTTGTAAAGGCCTAGGGGAAACGAGGAACAATGATGGCAATCGTCCCAGGGAGTTTCCTTAAGATACATGACTTCCAATATACTCTCATAAGTTAAAAATGTCTCATTAAAAGGATCATTTGAATCCCATAAACTAAACCAGGGAGATTGTGAGTACGTGTCCAGAGACAAAACCAATTTATCATTGGAATCAGAAGCAGTTGAAGAAGCCAGAAGGATGCTTTGACACATCTTTTCGGCAAGGCTTAGCGACATAACATCACCAAAAATATCAATCTAGTCAGGGTTGGGAATGACCTAGTATTAAGGGAATTTTGAGGTCTAAAATGGGCCTCCTATGAAAAATATACAACCAAAATAAACTTTATAAGAACCAATAGGATTCAAGATGATGATGTCAACCATGGGGGGTGATTCACCATTTTTGGAGTAAAAAAGTAAAAGTATTAAAAAATAATAAAATAATAAAACTACCTTTTCAACTTATCTCCCTAAGGGTTTAATTAAATTTTGAGTAGGAGTAATTTTTGGATGAAAAATTTAATTCCTCATCTAAGGAATACCCATGTTACATACTTTTGATGGAACTTGCTACATGAAAAAGGATAAATACATGAAAAAACGTGATTACAATCACGTTTTTCATGTAGAAAAGTCCATCAAAATTATGCAACATGGATACTCCTTGGATGAGGAATTAAATTTTTCATCCAAAGAGTATTCCTGCTCAAAATTTGAGTAAAATCTTAGGGAGATAAGCTCAAAATATGAGTTGAAAAAGCAATTTTTCTTTCTTCCCCTCTAAAATTTGATGATGTAATCAAATCTTATTTTATTATTTCCACTATTATTTTATAATTTCCTTAGGAGGCCCATTTTAGACCTCAAAACTCCCCTAATGGGGTCATGACTAGATAAAAGCATGTTTATTGAAGAAATGTTGGGAGGTGGAAGGGAGAAGATTCCCATCAACGACGAGTCTTTAAAGTGACCTGCTCTGACACTCTCATAATGAACAGTGGTATTCCCAATATACGGTACATTTCCAATTGAAGAATCAAGTGAAAAGAAGTCTAGTTGATCAACCGTAATGATTTTTCCCTGAGGGGGAAAACTAAGAACATGGAAAAGGGTAGAGACCACGTAAACCATTACAGAGGTCCAACTACAACCAATTAAATGATTATAGTTGAGGTTTGCATCGACAAATTCTACTTCCATGTCCACCGTTTTTCCCTCCAACTGGATTGGTAGATATTTAAGGACACCATATGGTCGAGAACCTCTGCCATAAAAAGCTTCTAGCATATTAGGAGACTGAATTAGTGGAGGAGAGTTTATGACTTTCCAACATCCAATAGACATGATGAATGTGGAGGCACCTTCATCAATGACAGTCCTATGAATATCTTACCCATCACTAGAACCTATATGAGAAACGCCATTTGTGATGAGAGATGGGGAACGTTATTTTCAAGGTCAAAATTAATTAAATTCAAAGTTGAAGAATCAATTCCTCCGATAATGGATAGTAATGCCTTCCTCTGCGATGGGAAAGACTAAAGGACTTCCAAATTTTACATTGTTGAAGGCACTTGAGCTAAATCTTCCACAATATTATAATGTTAAGCAGTTCACACATTCATATTATATGAGGATTTACAGAGAACACCTTTCGGAGGTGGCCAGATAATGGGATCATTACTAGGATTTTCAATATGAAGAGGGCTAGAACTGGGTAGAGCAGAAGAAGAAGGAACATCAGTGGTATCTTTTTCCACAATGTATTTGGCAAGATTCGAATATCCTTTTGATTGAATGGAAACAGAAATGGGTTATGTACCAGCCATGAAAACCTGAGAGCTTCAAGATGCAGAAGATTGAGGTTGTTCTACCATTTGCATTTGCTGAGATGGAAAGGGATCTTTCAAAACAATCGATGTTCATGATATTCCTTTTAGAAGACGACTAATATCAGTACAGCGAGGACAATGCTTAGTGTAATGGTCATCATCACATATTAAACAAGGATATTTGGGATTATGTTTAGATGCATCATCATCAGACAACTTAGAGGAATATTTTTTATGGGAATCATATTTGGCTTTGAATTTCCCATTATTCTGACCTTTGGAGGATTTATCCACCACGACAGACTAAACAGTGTTAACCTCGGAGGTTTTACCAGGATTTTTAGAATCATTTGCAGGAGTGGAAGGTGCAGTGGCCAAAGCAGGCTTAGGCTTCAAAGAAGCTTTCGTATCACTGTTATCAATTTGAGCCACTGACCCGATAACACCATTAACTGGTGGGGTATCAAAATATTTCAAAGATGACGAGTTTGTTGAAGGTCGTGGGGCGTTTGGTAAAAGATCGTATAAAGTCCCATACTGGGAATAAACTAGATCTAGATACTGAGCACGGGTGATGATTTGTTCCTCAATTTTTCAGCCACCCATAGAAATATCTCTGGAAATTTGAGGGATGAATGATTTAGTAAACCATTTATTTAGCAATTTTTCAGGAATTTCAAACTTAAACAAACTTCGCCTACGTCTCCATTCATGAATGTGATCGAAGATGTGTGTAGTAGTCGACTATTCCAAATATGTTAAGAGGTGAGTGTCGGTTTCACACCGGACAAGTAACTAGAAATGCATAAGGAAGGCCATGGCCAATGAATTTAAATCTTGGAAAATTCCACGGGGTAATTCAATGTACCACTTAGCAGAGGCGCCCATTAATGTGCGTTGGAAAAGACGTAATCGAACTGAATCGTCTACCCAAGAGTTAGAAGAGCACCATAAATGGTACATCATAACGTGATCTTGGGGGTCTTCTCCAGATTTACCTTCAAATTTAGGACAACCCCTAGGAATCTTAGTCGGAACTGGAGGCCAATGCAGCATGTTTTGTATCCGGGTCATTTGTAAGCCTTCACACATCTGGAAGCTCCAACGTAGCCAAGAATGGTAATTGATTATTTTAAGGAGTGAAATCTTGCTGGTAATTATCCATTTGAGGGTTCCAACCTTGTTGATACATGTTCTACCCCCATTGGGGCTTATTTTGACCATAACAACCATATTTCCCCCACTATTGTTGAAAGGGTATTTGTTGTTGAAAAGGTCCTTATTGAGGCCAGGGTTTCTGATAGGGTCCTTGTTTCATTTTTTTTTGAACATAAAGTCCCTGTTGGGGTTGTTTATATGGCCCCTGCTAGGTTTGATGATAAGGCCCCTACTGCAACTCTTGTTAAGGATTATTTCCTTGATGTACATAATGTCTTTGTTGCACGTGGGGTCCTGGCTGGGGTTGTTGGTACTGCCCGTGTTGAAATTGCTAGTATTGAACACCAGGTCTAAGAGGATAAGTTAGAGCTTTCCCAAAATGAAGGGTTAGGACCATATGTCATTTGAGGACTAGCCTGCGGATAAGTCGCAACACCCAACAATGGATTTTTGGGTTGTTGGACATATTTTTGTTGCATGTTCAGTTGTTTAACACACTGATGTTGTACGTTTGATTTGTGAGCATGAGGTTGTTGGATATACGTTTGTTGAATATGGGGTTGTTGAACATGAGTTTTTTGAACATGGGGTTGTTGATAAACAAGTTGAGTTGAAGACGGTTGATAACTTTGTAAATAAGTGCCCTTGACAGAACTTGTTAGGGATGAAACCAAGGTTCCACTGAGACTAGATATGGGTTTTCCTACCCCCGATACAGTTCCATAGTTCATAATTCCCCCACTCGAAAGGGGTGGTACATATAAGGGGTATGATTTCCCCTAGGCACATACAAAACCGTAGGTTGTCCAATTAAAGGTGGAACGAACAATGATGGTAGATAAGGACAAAGGAGTACATTATCCAAGCGTAACAGACATTTGACCTATAGAAACTACAAGTTGAGTGGAAGGTTGTGAAACCCTGGCTGCGTCTGAAAAAAACGAGCTAGAAGTCGAAGTAATACCACACGTCTAGATAGGATGATGAAAATGTTGCATGGCCTCAGAATCCTCTGAGACAAGGTTTTCAAGGGATGTGTAACCAGGCATAAGCGAAGACGCAACATGGCTAGAGGATACACTCATTCCACTTCCTAAATCATGAGTGGAAACATAAGGAAAGACTTACGGAGGGAACATGGAATCGATGTCAACTTCTGGGGTGTGGGTCACAGAATTTTACATAGGAGTAATTTGAGGGGTGCTCACAAATGAAACATCATTTGCACTCGATGCCATGTGTGGTGGAAAAAAATCTTGAACAATAGTTTGGGGTGTGATGAGAGAAACACGAAAAGGAATGTTTGGATCATCGAAATGACTACATTGATGCTCGGAAGATATCATGAATGAATTGTAGAGTGGATTGGGATCGTCAAAATGACTATATGGATTCTCAAGATACTCATATGATGAAATTCAATAGTTAGAAGGTGGTCGAGAATAGAGTAGTTGGATGTTTAGGACAATTCCAAGTTCAAAACATTGAGCTTCAAGAGGCACAGGTGGAAAACGCATAATCTCAGGCTATGGCCCTAGAGTTCCTTCAGGGGATGAGTGAGGTGAATTCAGAGATTCAGCCATGATGACCTTTGGACAAGATCAAACAAAGGACAGGTGAATTATTTTTGATCAATTAAATATTCAATTAACAAGCCATAATGAGGCAAAGGAGTACTGCACAGGTAGGATGTTTTCATGGGAAGTAAATTTAGAATTAAACAAAATAAATAAAAAAGGGTAATCTAGGAAAAAGGTTTTACCAGGTATCCATGAACTGTGATATACACCTTAGCGAACCAAGGACTTGATGTACTGCAGCTAGTCTCCATGAATGTTGTGTTTCGTGTATCACATCTACGACGCCGCTGAATCAGTTACCTATGGCAGGTTTTCAACCTAGTGGGGTCTCCCAAAATATACGCGACAGTATGTGGGAGCTCAGTCTGTAGTAGCGTTGCATAATGTGTAACGGTTTAATGAGACTGTCCCCATATACTTACCATGCATGTAGCATAGTCCATTATACTTCCATACATGGGACAAGATATCACCCTCGGAATGCAACACAAGTTCTTAGCAACAGCTTCTACGCTTAACGATGTCGAAACACGTCTCTAGCCTAAACCTCTAGATATTAGTGTTAATTCCAAATTTTCCTTAGGTTAATTGAGGTTTATTTTAATGTTGATCTGAAATTAAGTTTTGATTTTGGTCTCAAAACGATGTCACCTCAATTCCTAAGATGCAACTAAATGAGAAAAATGATTCTCTCGATTTCAATGAAAGCTAAATTAATAAGGGAAGAGATCGCAAAGAGTGATGCAAAAATGCAACAAACAAAATTCCCCCTGTTAGGGTCCTATAATAATAGGGCTCATAATTTTGAATTGGCTATGTTAAGTCTTGTAATATTGTACATACCTTTGCATTTCTGCAAATGTTTTCCATATTAAAAAATGAAAAGAGGGTATGTCCTAAAAGAATAATCAAATGACCAAAAGAAAGAAAAATAAAAAAACATATAAAATGTGAACCCCATAAAAAGAAACAAAAATAAATTCTAAAAGTGTTGCACATTCAAATTCCACTACTCTTAGCCTACTTTATTTTTGCAAATAAATTGTGTGCAACTTGTTCAAAATGCCACAATTCATGATGATCATGCAATCTAATTTTAATCATTCATGCCTTTAAATTTTATGTTATGATAGTTAGTGAATAAATATCTGACCAAACCATTTAATATTGGTAGATCAGTAGTTAGGCAGAGAATAAAAAAGAACTCATAAGTTTAATCTGGGCCATTGGAAGATATAAGGTTAGAAATAAGCTATTTTTCTTATCAAAAGGAAATAAAAGGGTCAACAAACTCAAATGCACCCAATAAAGGAAAGGAAAAAATGTTAGCATGAGTAGAAGGGTAGGTAGAATACTTTTCAAAGTTATATAAGCATCATTATGCTTATCCATTATCAAAAAATATCTTTCTAACCCTTCTCCTTGCTAAAAATCCTTTTCCCCTTTGAAATCCATTTTCCCCTTTAAATAAAACTTAATGTTTTCATAAAAATGAAAAAAACCCACTTTTTCAAAGTTAAAAGCGAAAACATAGTAATCGGGCCCCACTTTGACTTAGCCCCTCAACCTAATAAATTACCCAACCCACTTTCATTTTACCCCTCCGCTTAAACTTATTTCCCTACCCCGCCTCCTTTAAAAGCCCGCAACTCTATCTACCGTCTGATTACCGCCAGCAGATCTAATGGCCAATAATCTATTTCGCACCCCCCAATGTTCGATGTTTAAAACCAAAGGGGGGTTGTGAAATGGGTGGCTTTATCTACCCACTCACCTGCCACGTGGCGCAACTAGGTTTTATCGCACCCCCTCCTACCCAAACCACCAAACCATCCTTCAGCATGCGATAAACCACCAATTCTCAAAAATATAAAACCCCACCATTCCGTTCATTTCCCTATATTATTGAATTTGCGGAAAATCCAGTTCCAGTCAAGATTGAAGCCCTTTCTCCTACCTAGACCCCTTCCACAACAAAATTCTTGATATTCCAGGTAATTATAATACCCGACACCATCAAATAAGCTAATTAATTAATAAATTGAATCAAATTGATGGCTTCCCAAAGCATCCAAATTGTAAACCCTCTACAACCACCCCTATTATATGTAGACCACACTCCTTTGGTCGATAAGGATTTCAAAATAATAGACACCATAACTGATAGAAATATTTTGGAGCTCCATTGCTGGAGCCATGATAAATTTGCTGATTAGGTAGATAATATTCATTTGTGGGACTCTAATCTACCAAAATACACATTTCCACAGACCTACTAGTTCCCTGAATTCATCAGACTGTGCCAACTCATCTATTTCCCAAATAAAAGAGCCATAGCCACCCCTGACCAAGAAATCCTTATTACAATCATTGCTCAATCCATTAACCAAATGTTGGAGATTCCATCACAACTAGAGGGAGTTCCTTTCTCAATTGAAACCTTCACTGAGCTTTATCTAAAGCTAGATTTTCCTAAAAGGTTTCAAATATTTCAAACTTTCCTCCCCCAATCAGTACAAACTCCTAAAAACAACCCACCATACTTTGCTACCATGTTTTCAGAACACACCAGACAAATTGTGACCATGTTGTCTTGTATCTTAGGATATTTTACTGATGAGTATGTAGATGAATCCATCATTGGTTTCCTCTCTACTTTTTTCCCATGCTAGCCTCCATCGATACTTTTCAACTTTGACCAATTCCTGGCAGATGCCATGCATGACCAACTAATCAAACAGCCATAAGAAGTAGTGTTCAAATACTCCTCAGTGTTATTCCATTTGTTCATATATTTTTAGTCACAAAGGTTTGCAGTCAACTTAAAAAAACTAAACACAGAGGGTAATCCTTAGTCTGTAATCTTTTGGACATCCTTGATCAGAAAGGATTCCAATGAATTTAGTTTCAAATACTTTATTGATTCTTTTTTACACCCAGTGGTTAATATGCTTAGCAATAGCATTCTGCCCAGAATCAGTGATGAAATTAGAAATTTTCTACAGTTATCTGATCATGGTAGGATAGGAGACTAGTATTTATACCAGAATCACATAGAGATCAGAATGTATGGAAGCCAAATAGTCCCTTAAAAGCTTCCCAAATGCCTCCCAATGAGAATATTTTCCTTAGAGTACACTAGACAGATCTTGAATTCTCATGAGATAAATTTTCTTTCAGCCAAAGAGAAAACTCGGTTCAAGATAAAAAATCAATTAGGGCCCTTTGTATGCAACAATAGGAATATTGGAAAGGAAGAATATAGATTCCTACATGAGTTAAAGTTCAGCAACAATTTCAAATGGTCATATGATCCCTTAGGTGTCATAAACAGATTAAGAATTAAGTCTAAACTCACCCCTTTCATCCATGAATCTAAGCCTGAGATTGAGAAATATTCCAACCAGTCAGAGTGGTTTGAAAATACTCTAAAGGAGATGGAGGAGCAACTTGATACTATTTCCATTCTGCTTACTCCAGACCCACAGAAAAGGAATTCAAAAAGGTCTAGAGAAGAAAGCTCTTACTCGGCAAAGCTACATCTAATAATAAATTCAAGCTTATGTACAGAAAGAAAACAAAGCTAAACCCAGTAATAGAGCAGGAAGAGACAATTGAAATAGAAACAGATTGTTATTAGGGATGATGCACCTACAACACATACAGAAGAAACATCTCTACCATCATCGTCCAGAGCAAAAATCGTTCAAAAGAAAAATGGTGCAGATATTTCAACATTCAGAAAGCTAGTTGAGAAGGAAAAAGATATCATTGAGAAACATAAAGAGATTAAAATAAAAAATGAAGCACTGAAGGTTGTTACATATGCACAATACCGGAATAAAACTCCCAGGGATCAGAGTAGGTTGCTTTCAATTTTTGACCTCAGAACAAAGTCTATGCAGATGACATTCCTATAGACGAAAGTACAGGCCCCCAAAACTTCAGAAGACTATAAAAAGACAATCTTTGAAGTTCCTTCCAAGGACGTGCATCCAATTGACCAAATTGAATTCCAAAAGAAGGCAGGAGAGATGATATATTCAACCATGACACATAATTCTCTAAGTGTCCAGAAGTTGCAGAAATCTCTAGAAAATGTATGGTCACAGTTATAGCTAGAGAGAGCCTCATCACAAGAAAAATACAATAGGATTAAGTCACTAGAAGAGTTGGTAATTTAAATTGGCTATAATCCAACTGACATCAAAGTAGTAGAAGAACTTATAAAGAAGAAAAATGCAAACATAGCTACACTGAAGAAACAGTTAAAACTACCAACTACTAAGCATCCAAAAACCAAGGAGGTTTTGGAGATAAACAATCAAAAGGATGAGATGATGAATTTAATCATCCAGTTTACAGCTCAACTAAAGAAAATGGAGACAGAGATGGATAATCTTGTACATGAAAAACAAGTTAGCATGGAAGCAATTCCCATTACTTCTATTCCCATAGTATCTACATCAGCACCAACATCTACATTAGCACCAACATCAGCAATACCAACAGTCCATCCCACTGACGAGGCCAGCAAATTAATCAAAGCAATGGAAGATATATCTATTCAGACTACAAAGATTAATAAAATCAAAGGACAGGTAAATATCTTAGAGGATGAAAAGAAATTGGCAAACAATAAGGTATCAAGCTGAAGTACACAAAGCTAATAGACTGATTGACAGAATCCATAAGCTAGAGAAAGAGTTGTCATTAACAGAGCCTTTAGCCCAAGAAAAATAGCAGTTGTGGGCCAATATCATTAACTCAGTTAATGATATTTGGCCTTCTATACAGATTATATTTGAGCAGAATAACTTGGTGAAGGAAGTTGCTGAGGCAATTCATAAAATCAAAGCCAACCTTGGAAAGAAACCAGAGGAAGCCTATGAAATAATCAAATTCCTGAATTCTAAAAATAAATATGAATTGGAAGAACTCGAGATATCTAACAGAACATAGACTATCCTAGAAGTGAAGAAATTGATTTCCAAAAGAAATATTATCCTACAGCTTGATGAGAAATGTAGAACTTTGGAACTCATAGTGAAAAGGTTTTATGACAAGTTTGATATATTGAGACAGAAAGATCTACCTAGTCCTTTAGTGATCAATGAAAAACTCATGAGACATGAGAATTATGTCAAGAAGTTAAGAGAAGTGGCCAAAGAAACATCCCACATTTCCTCAATGAAAGGCATTCCCACAAACAAGGTACTCTTACAAACTCTAGAAAACTTCTTTTACCTCCAACATGAGGTAAATCATATTTTTGTAAATAAGCCTACATTTGCCAAATATTCAGAGGCAGATGAGATTTACTGCAGGATGATGAAAATAAAAATTACAAATGAATAAATGTGGGATAAGTGGTGTGATTTACTATAAAGGGTGAAAGAAAGATAGATGAAAGAACAGATACACAACAGCAAGCAAAGAATGCAGGCTAGATATCAGTCAATTGAAAGGTGTCACTATCTTTTTGCATAAAGATATTTTATTTTCCTAGAATAAATTCTAGTCAGTTGACAGGATATTTTTGTAATATTTTGTATAAATACTTCATCATTTGAAGTATCAAGGGTCGGTCAAGTGTGGATTTTCTAATATTTCAGTAGCTGGCTAATCTCTTGCCAAAGGGTTATTGTACCAATTTCTCTTCAACTGACTAAACAAGTTATAAAGAAACTTCTTTACAAGATTCATGTGTTGAGCTATCTCAGTGAAGTATAAAATTTCAATTGTGCATGTTATTTTTCTAATTATTCCATAAACTTTTATGTGTTATAATAGGAATGTTATAACAAGAATTTTACACTTTGATTTTAACTGTTATACATTTCTATGTTTTCTTCTGATATCCAGTTTAGAGAATTCTTAGTTTCCCTCTAATCCCGATTGATTCCTTCATCCTTCTTCATTGTCTGGTTTAAGGAATTCTTAATTGCTCCTTGATCCTGATTGAAAAATCACTTCACCATTCAGCCTTGAGATCTGATATTGCTCACCTATCTTGCCCTGTAACACTTTCCTTATAATTTGATTCATTCTTGTTTCAAAGCACATTGACTCCATAGCCCAATGGAAAGTTGATAAGCACCTATTCATATAAATCATTAATTTCACCAACCAACCAAAACCAATCAAAAACCAACCCAACCAAGCATACATAACTAGCCTAATATCTATTGATTAAACAAAGTTAAATCATATAGAGAGAGCCCTATCTGAGTTTAGCAAGGCTAGATCCTAAGCTCCAAAAGTGGTTTTTAGTTACCTGTGATATTCATTTTTAATGCTTTGAAAAAACTTTGGAAATTTTGGAGTGATAACATATTGGAAACCATACTGGGGATAAATCAGTCCCTAGTCAAAATAAATCTTAAAGGAAACAATTTTCCTCATTTTTCGCATTGAGGTTTTAAAGGGTTGTTCGAATTTATCATTGTAAGTTAAAATTCTGGTTTCTAAAAGAACATATTATACAAGGGCTCATCTTGATCCACAACCTACTACAATTGTTGATGATCCTGATAGAATTTTAAGAAAACCTAAAAAAGTAGAGAGTCAAGGAAGTAGTAGTGAGTTAATTAAAGAAAATTCACTTCCTAAGGAGTTATCAAGCATACATGATATTCAATTTGATTTATCATTTGAGTATTCTTTATTTTGTACGAAATCTGAAAAATCAGTTTGTGATATTGTAATAGACCCCAATTTTATTCAATTTATTGAATCAAACAAGGATACTATACAACTTGATTTAGATCAATGGGTTCTATATAATTTTGACAAACTTGATGTTTTAACCTTAACTCTGATAAAAGACATAGACGAAGCCTATTTTCAATAGTCAGTTGAATTAGCTGCCCTAACTATTGCTACCCCCAAGCTCTCTACAGTGTCTTCAGAAATTGTAAATACAGTTCCATTCAGTTCCACCTCACTTATAATCTCCACCATGGTTCATTCCACAAAACCATTCATACCTAAACTTCCTCTCCAACCTAATGTTTCGAGTTCATCTTCAAAAGTTTCAAGTCCATCTTCAAGCACCACTGTTTTACCTCCCAGTCGAGCTAAAATCTTAGCCATGGCAGCCAGATTTTCCCTTTTGGTCTTACAGGCCCCTTTACATGCCACGGCACAAAATTACCAGAGTAAAAAATTTCGATGGTACTAGTCAGTACACTACTCAACAACATGTAGATAAAATGACAGAATTTTTTGAGTCACATGAAATTGATGAGGCAGATGTACAAATGAGATCACTTGCACAAACACTAGCAGGAGATGTTAAAAAATGGTTTAAATCTTTACTTGCTGGCCATATCGTTGATTTAGCTGCTTTCCACTGAATTTTTATAAGTAGATGGGAAAGAAAGAAAAACCCTCTCCAGATTTTATCTGAATATGAGAACATTAGAAGAGCTCCTAATGAATCTGTTCAGGATTACTGTATTAGGTTTAATAACATTTACAATGCAATTCCAATGAATATCAATCCTCCACCAGACTTAGACCTAATTAAATTTACAGATAGTTTTGACACTAATATTTCCTATCAGTTAAGAGAAAGAAACCCTGAAACTTTAGAACAGATGAAGAGAAATGCAATTAGTGTATAAGCTAACTTACTAGCTAAAAGAGCTAGGATAAGGAATGAGAGGAGAGTAACCATTAAGGAATAACCTTCCACTTCAGATGTTAACATAGATAGTTTAGCTAAAAGTGTAGAAATACTAATGGATAGACTAGAGAACATGGAAAGAAAACCTCGGTGGGAAAATCAACAAGATCCCCAAATTAGAAACCCCAACTTTATGAAAAATCCTAATACTGGTAAATCAAGAGAAGTAGTACATGATCAACAAATTAGACAACCTTTCTAAGAAAATTATGCTGAAATTTCACAATAGCATGAAGAAGATCAGGACACACAAATAAACTTGATGGGAATAAACAATGAAGATGCCATTTTTCTTACCCATGAAGAACAAGAGTTGTACATGTTACAACAATTACAATTAAATTCTAGAGATTTCTTTGACTACAAACAAGGCTATGAATCTTCTATCTACAAATTTCATAAACAGTATAGCCTTAGAAGCAAAAAGAGCACTGAGGTTCCTATTAAGAAATCAGTCCACACCCAAACTAAGAAAACAATAGAAGCTCTTGTGACCAAAATTCTACAAATTCTCCCTATAGAAACTCAGAAAGCTTCCACCCCAAATATTGTAGACATCACATCAACTGCTACTCAAACCATTTCAGAAAAGGAAGTTGGAAAAAAACAGTTGACACGCAAACTGAATTACCAAGTGTTAATAAAGAAGACAAAACCACACAAACCACAATTGGAAAAACTGAAATGATCAAATTAGACAAAACTCAAATGGCGTTCAATATCAAAATTGAGATAGCAAAACTAAAAATACCAGTTCCTTTAACAGAGCTGGTGAAAAATGACTCATACAAGGCACAAATTACTAAAACATTAAGCATAGTTGAAGGTGAAGATGTTTTCAACCTCAATGATCAACCTGAGTTATTATTTGGTCCTGAAGTAGATGGAAAACATCAACAAGGGGGTGTCCCTCCATTCTATATTAGCTTGAACATTCATGATAAAATCTTACATAATGCTATGTTGGATTCAGGAGCATCTCATAACTTAAAGGCTAAAGCAGTCATGGAAAAATTAAACTTAGACATCACCAGAGCCTACAAGGACCTTTTCTCATTTGATTCTAGTCAAGTCAAATGCCTTGGCCTGATCAAATATCTATATGTAACTCTAGTCCATTGCCTAGCAAAGAGTATCATTATGGACATATTAGTTGCTAATATCCCTCCCAAATACGGTATGTTATTATCTCACTCATGGGGAGAAAAATTACAAGGATCACTACAATTAGACATGTCATATGGTACCATTTTTGTGTGTGGTCAGCAAAGGAAGCTATATAGAGAAACCCTAATGAAATACATGATAAGTAGTTCAGAAAGACCACAAAATTTCCCTATCTATTCCATGCATTCTAATCTGGAATCATTTATCTTATGTAATTAAGACAATGACAAAGATAAAGTAACGGTTGTAGAAGAAGAACACAAAGAATTCAATACTCAAAATTCAATTACTAATTCTAAACCTGCAATAGATGAAAATATAACACATGAATCTTTGTGGTATTTATATATTGATTGCTCTATGAATAGATTAGGAGCAAGAGTTGGAGTATGGATCTACAATTTATAAAATGATCATTCAGAAGGACATGCTTACAGATTAACTTTCAAATGCACTAACAACATGGCAGAATACGAAACATTAGTGTTAGGCCTTCAAATCATAAGAAAACTTGGAGCTAAAATATTTTCCATCATGGGAGACTCAGAACTAATTATAAAACAATTCAAGGGAGATTACCTTGTTAATAACCCTAGACTTAGTCGTTACAGAGAAGTCGTCGTAGACTTAATAAGATGTTTCCTTCATATTGACTTTGTTGTCATTCCAAGAAAGTAGAATATGCAAGCACATAGCTTGGCCACTTTTTCCAGCACATGCAGGTTACCCTTTCAGCCAAATCATCAGTACACGGTTGAGGTAAGACATAGGCCAACCATGCTTGATAATTTGAAGTGTTGGCAAATCTTTTCACAAGACTCACAAATTTATGATTTTATAAATTCTGAAGGAGAATTTCAGAACTGTAATATATACACTGACCGTACATTAGATTATACCATACATAATGAAATAACAGAACCAAATAAATTCACTAAATTAGAAATAGAACAATTAGAAACAATAGAAATTGAGTAATTAATCAATGATGAATCAGAATTTTTAAACCTCAAAGACAACACTTTGCCTAAGGGATTAGCCCCACAAGAAGACCTCTTTGACTCCAATGATGTAGCTAGAAAACCTAAAATGGAACCTCTAAGGTCATATATAGATGAATGCAACATAAGAAAAAAGTAAAATCCAAAGCTTATCAATATATCTAATAAATTACCTCTAGCTGAAAATTTGAAGCACATTAGCTTGTTTAAAGAGTTCCAAGACATATTTTCCTGGAGTTATGAAGACCTCAACTCTTATGATACCAATATTATTCAGCATACGATACCAATTAAAGAAAATCAGAAGCCCTTTAAACAAAATATAAGGAGAATTAACCCTGTTCTTATGCCATTAATAGAAAAAGAAGTTAAAAGGATGTACGATGCTCAAATCATAGCACCCATCAGATATTCTGATTGGGTCTCTAGTTTAGTCCCCACTAGAAAGAAAAAAGGAGAAATCAGACTCTGTGTTGATTTCAGAAACTTGAACAAAGTATCACTGAATGATAACTATCCCCTCCCTAAAATGGAATACATTCTCCAGAGGGTAGTAGGGTCATCCAGAATTTCATTACTTGATGGATTTTCTAGATTCAGCCAAATCCTATTCCAACATGAAAAAAAAAGCTAAGACTGCATTCACCACTCCCTGGGGAACTTTCATGTACTTGAAAATGCCCTTTGTACTGATGAATGTTGGAGAAACATTCCAAAGAGCCATGGACATAGCCTTTGCAAAGGAAATCCATGACTTGTTATTCATTTACCTAGATGATATTACAATGTTTTCCAAGTCAGATAATGAACATCTAGATCATCTAAGAAGAGTATTCATAAAATATAGAAAGTTTGGCATATCCTTAAATCCTAAAAAGTCAATTTTTGGATTAGAAGAAGGAAAACTTCTGGGAAACATTATTTCAAAAGAGGGAATTAGAATTGATCTAGCTAGAATAGAAGCAATTCTAAATATTAGTCATCCTAGGAACATTAAATAATTACAAGCATTTTTAGGAAAAACAAATTTTCTTAGAAGATTCATCTCTAACTTAGCAAAACTAATTTGAAATTTAAATAGCATGTTAAAAAAGGATTCAATACTTAAGTGGAAAGTAGAGGTTAAGCAGTCTTCTGAATTCTTCAAAGAATCCCTTACTAAAAAACATGTCCTCATAAATCCTAATTTTAACATAGATTTCATAATTTTTTCATTTGCTTCAAAACACACCATTGTAGCAGTCTTTTTGCAAAAGAATGATGAGGGATATGAACAACCCATTGCTTTATTCAGTAAATCTTTGAGAGATGCAACACTAATGTATAATATCATGAAAAAAAAAGCTCTTGCTTTAGTGAAAGCCATAAAATATTTCAGAGTATACATTTGATACTCTCACATAATAGCATATGTTTCAAACTTAGTTGTAAGGGACATTATAACTCAGAATGGGCCTGATGAAAAAAGAGGCAAATGGATTGCCACAATACTAGAATATGACATTGAAATCAAGCCTAAAAAATTAATTAAAGGCCAAGGTTTGGAAAAACTCATGCCTGAATCAAACCATCAAGCCTTAGACATAAACTTCATTGTTGCCATTGATGATTAGGAAGAGATGGCAACTCCAAAAATTAGTTAATATTTCACAGATTCACCCTGGTATGCAGATCTTACATTTGTTTTACTCAACCTACAAGCTCCTCCTAGTTTATCTAGAACCAAACTTAGATTATTAAAAATGAAAGAAATGAAATATTGTATCTTAGATAATGTTTTATTTTGGAAAGATCATGGTGGCATCCTGTTAAATTGTTTATTAAAAGATGAAGTTGAAAAATTCATGCAGGAATTTCATGCATGAGACTATGGAGGACACCTATATTGGAAAACAAATACTAACAAAATTTTGAGGGCAAGTTTTTACTGGCCCACCCTTTTTGCAGATGTCTAAAAGTATGTGACCTCCTATCGCAAATGTCAAATATTTGAAGGGAAGAATAAACTCTTACCATTACCCCTCAAACCTATCTCAGTAGAAATGCCATTTCAACAATGGGGTTTAGACTTCATTGGTGATATTCACCCACCCTCCTCTACCCAAAATAAATGGATATTGACAACCACTGATTACTTTACCAAGTGGATAGAAGCTATCCCTTCTAGACAAGCCACATACTCTATCATTATTTCATTTCTTGAGAACAACATCCTTTCTAGATTTGGATGCCCACAAAATCTCACTACTGATAATGTTATTGCCTTCAAATCTAAGAAAATGATAGATTTTTGTAACCGATACTATATCACCCTAGGTCATTCCACTGCCTATTACCCTCAAGGTAATGGACTAGCAGAGACTTCAAACAAAATCCTAGTCAACATCATCAAGAAGTTATTAGAGGATAACAAGAAAACCTGGAATAAAAATTTGGTGAATGCCTTATGGTCAGACAGACTAACTACTAAGAAATATATGGGTACCTCTCCCTATCAATTAGTATATGGGATGGATGTTGTTTTTCCATCTTCATTAGGAGTGTCAGTGATGAAAATGATTCAAGAGCTGCAAGTAGAACCAAATGACATCCAAAGAAGGATAAATCAAACAATTCATTTGCAGCAAACCAAGGAAGAAGTTTATATCAAAGCCCAAGTAATTCAAGACAAAATCAAGATCTTTGATAAGAAAACTAAAGCAGATGATTTCTTCATAGGTGATCAAGTACTAAAATGGGATTCCATAAGGGAAGACAAAGGAAAACATGGGAAATTTGACTTTCTCTGGAAGGGCCCATACATTATTTATGGTTACAGAGGAAACCACAACTTTTACTGAAAGAATTAAATGGAACAGTTCTACAGGTGGACCAGTCAATGGTCGAATGTTGAAGCTCTATTTTTCACCAGAATAACCATTAGTTCATTTGATTGTATTTTACTCATTATAAATACCATAGAAAAGTTTAGATTGGAGTGGATGATTATCTTGCAAATTTGAATCATAAAGAGGAAACCCTAATATTTAAAAGATATAGCATCATATGTTTCAATAAAGGAGAGCACAGAAATCAGTTCCAAGAAAAGCAAAGCCAAAGTTCCAAGGCAACTGATCAGAAAGTTCTTGACATCTCACAAGGAGATGTCATCCCCAAGTGGAGCCACTGTTAGGGTCCTATAATAATAGGGATTATAATTTTGAATTGGCTATGTTAAGTCTTGTAATATTGTACATACCTTTACATTTCTGTAAAAAAATTCCATATTAAAAAATGAAAAGAGGGTATGTCCTAAAAGAATAATCAAAGGACTGAAAGAAAGAAAAATAAAAAATATATATAAAATGTGAACCCCATAAAAAGAAACAAAATTAAATTCTGAAAGTGTTGCACATTCAAATGCCACTACTCTTAGCTTACTTTATTTTTGCAAATAAATTGTGTGAAGCTTGTTCAAAATGCCACAATTCATGATGATCATGCAGTCTAATTTTGATCATTCATGCCTTTAAATTTTATGTTATGATAGTTAGTGAATAAATATCTGACCAAACCATTTAATTTTTGCAGATCAATAGTTAGGTAGAGAATAAAAATGAGCTCATAAGTTTAATCTGAGACATTGGAAGATATAAGGTTAGAAATAAGTTAGTTTTCTTATCGAAAGAAAATAAAAGGGTCAACAATCTCAAATGCACCCAATAAAGGAAAGGAAAAAATGTTAGCATGAATAAAAGGGTAGGTAGAATACTTTTCAAAGTTATATAAGCATCATTATTCTTATCCATTATCAAAAAATATTTTTATAACCCTTCTCCTTGCTAAAAATCCTTTTCCCCTTTGAAATCCATTTCCCCTTACTAAAATCCCTTTTCCCCTTTAAAAACCCTTTACCCTTTAAATAAAACTTGATGTTTTCATAAAAATGAAAAAAACCCACTTTTTCAAAGTTAAAAGCGCAAAGATAGTAATCGGACCCCACTTTGACTTAACCCCTCAACCTAATAAATTACCCAACCCCCTTTCATTTTACCCCTCCGCTTAAACTTATTTCCCAACCCCACCTCCTTTAAAAGCCTGCAACTCTGCCTACCATCCAATTACCACCAGCATATCTAACGACCAATAATCCATTTTGCACCCCCCGACGTTCGATGTTTAAAACCAAGGCGGGGGGGTGTGAAATGGGTGATTTTATCTGCCCACTCACAAGCCACGTGGTGCCACCATGTTTTATCGCACCCCCTCCTACCCAAACTACCAAACCATGCCTCGGCATGCGATAAACTATCAAGTCTCAAAAATATAAAACCCTGCCATTCTGTTCATTTCCCTATATTTTAAAATTTGCAGAAAAGCCAGTTCCAATCAAGATTGAAGCCCCCGCTGCTACCTGGATCCCTTCCACAACCAAATTTTTTATATTGCAGGTAATTCTAATACCTGAAACCATTAAATAAGCTAATTAATTAATAAATTGAATCAAATTGATGGCTTCCCAAAGCATCCAAATTGTAAACCCTCTGCAACCACCCCTGTTAGATGTCGACCACACTCCTTTAGCTGATAAGGATTTCAAAATAATAGACACAATAATTGATAGCAATCTTTTGGAGCTCCATTGCTGGAGCCATGATAAATTTGCTGATCAGGTAGATAATATTCATCTTTGGGACTCTAACCTGCCAAAATACACATTTCCACAGACCTACCAGTTCCCTGAAGTCATCAGACTGTGCCAACTCAGCTATTTTCCAAAGAAAAGAGCCATAGTCACCCCTGACCAAGAAATCCTAATTACAAACACTGTTTAATCCATTAACCAAATGCTGCAGATTCCATCACAACCAAAGGGAGTGCCTTTCTCCATTGAAACCCTCACTGAGCTTTATCTAAAGCTAGATTTTCCTAAAAGGTTTCAAATCTTTCAAACTTTCCTCCCTCAATCAATACAAACTCCTAAAATCAACCCACCATACTCTTCTACCATGTTTTCAGAATGCACCAGAAAAATTGTGACCATGATGTTCTATATCCTAGGATATTTTATAGATGAGTATGTAGATGAATCCATCATTGTTTTCCTCTCTAATTTTTACCCAGGCTGACCTCCATCGATACTTTTAAACTTTGCCCAATTCCTGGCAGATGCCATGCATGATCAACTAATCAAACTGCTAGAAGGAGTATTCAAATACTACTCAATGTTATTCCATTTTTTCATATATTTTCAGTCATAAAGGTTTGAAATCAACTTACAAAAACTGGACACAAAGGGTAATCCTCAGTCTGTAATCTTTTGGACATCCTTGATCAGAAAGGATTCCAATAAATTTAGTTTCAAATACTTTATTGATTATTTTGTATACCCAGTGGTTAATATGCTTAGCAATAGCATTCAACCCAGAATCGATGATGAAATCAGAAAATTTCTACAGTTATCTGATCATAGCAGTACAAGAGACTGGTATTTATACCATAAGCACATAGAGATCATAGTGTATGGAAGCCAACTAGTCCCTTACAAGCTTCCCAAATACCTCCCAATGAGGACATTTTCCTTAGAGTACATTAGAAAGATCTTGAATTCTGATGAGATAAATTTCCTTTTAGCCAAAAAGAAAACCCAGTTCAAGATAAAAAAACCAAATAGGGCCCTTTGTATGCAACAGTAGGAATGTTGGAAAGACAGCTGAGAGATGCCTACAGGAGTTAAATTTCAGCAACAATTTCAAATGGTCATATGATCCCTTGGGTGTCATAAACATATTAAGAATTAAGTCTAAACTCACCCCTTTCATCCATGAATGTAAGCCTGAGATTGAGAAATATTCCAACCAGTCAGAGTGGTTGGAAAATACTCTAAAGGAGATGGAGGATCATCTTGATACTAGTTCCATTCTCATTACTCCAGACCCACAAGAAAGGAATTCAAAAAGGTCTAGAGAAGAAGACTCTTACTCTGCAGAAGCTACATATGATAATAAATTCAAGCTTATGTACAGAAAGAAAACAAAGTTAAACCCGGTAATAGAGCAGGAAGAGACAATTGAAACAGAAACAAATATTGTTATCAGGGATGATGCACCTACAAAAAATACAGAATAAACATCTCTGCCATCATCTTCCACAGCAGAAATCATTCAAAAGAAAAATAGTGCAGAGATTTCAACATTCAGTAAGCCAGTTGAGAAGGAAAAATATATCATTGAGAATTATAAAGAGATTAAAATTAAAAATGAAGCACTGAAGGTTGTTACATATGCACAATAATGGAAGAAAAATCCCAGTGATCAGAGTAGGTTTCTTTTAGGTTTTCACCCCAGGACAAAGACAATGCAGATGAAATTCCTACAGACAAAAGTACAAGCCCCCAAAACTTCAGAAGACTATAAAAAGACAATATTTGAAGTTCCTACCAAGGACATGCATCCAATTGACCAAATTGAATTCCAGAAGCAGACAGGAGAAATGATATATTCAACCATGACACATAAAGCTCTAAGTGTCCAGAAGTTGCAGAACTCTCTAGAAAATGTACAGTCATAGTTACAGCTAGAGACAGCCTCATCACAAGCAAAAGACTGTTGAAAATGCAACAAGATGATGGAGCTTAGTGAAAATAAGTCACCTTCACTAAGTGGGCCCGCAGGCTATTTTTGGCGTAAAGTCTATTTTTAAACTATGTCTATTTTTAGACATATGGATCATGGTCTATGAGTTGCAGGATGCTATTTGTGGATGATTGGTCAAGTTGTTAAAAATAGATGGACCTCTATTTTTAGACATTGGGCGGAATCTATTTTTAGACTGCCAGTCTAAAAATAGATCAGACAAATATTATTAGCCCTTAATAATATTTGGACTATAAACATTATCTTATCCTCTTGGAGCACTTCAGTAGGATGCTTGGATGTGGCACATGCAGCTGACAGAAGGAAATATGCTTTTCCTAGGGGTTAGTTGAGCTATTGCATGGTTGACTTCAGTTAGAACTCATGTGGCAGAGTTTGGTGGAGTTGATGAGACAGTTGGTGGAGTTGTGTTCGGTTTCACTTAGTTGAACTAGTTGTATTTAGTCTAACTGATAAATACACTAGTGATGAGTGGTGTGAATTAATTATTAATTAATTCACTAATTATTAACTCATAAATCAACTAAAGAATACATCAGTTAACTTCAGCGCATGGACAGTGCAGTGGAGACCAGTGTTAGAGGTGGGTGAAAGGGTGAGTCTACTATCAGTTGTGACTATAGCTGTGCATGAGATTTGCACACACATTGATTGATATTGCCAATGAGGATTGCGCAGTACAAGCCAGTGGGATTCGAACTTGGATCTCATCGTTATTCTTCTTGGATTGCGCAGTAGAGGCAGGCAGACAGGTGGAAGAGATTTGAACTTGTGACTTGTTCATATCTGAGCTAGTTTGTGTGTAGCATGTGAGATAGTGCTGAGAGTTGTGAGGAGCTTTGTGCTATGTATTGTTACATGTTATCTATCATTATAATATACAGATAGTTTGGGGTTTTCAGCTGTAAGTTTTCCCCATTACATACTGTGTTATATGTGTGCTTGATTATGTTTTAATGTGCGCATGCGACTGCTTCTATTTCCGCAAATTGATGATCAATTGTAGAAGAGGTTATGTATTATGCATGAAGCTTAAATAGTGTGTAATCAAGATAATCTCGGTGAATAATTCAGCTATTATTAAAAATTCCACATGGTATCGGAGCGAAATTGATCATCGGATCTATTACAGTGATTACAATTTATTTTGGTAGACAGAGTCTGTAAGCGGGCCAGGTAGCCTCTGGATCCATCCTTTCTTTGAAAGGTGATATATCCAGTAAATGCCACTATAGTCGATCTATGTGCTAGAAATACTTTTTTCTCACAGATCAGAAGCGGTTGAGCTTTGAGCTGGTGGAATTCGAATTTGCAGCAGTGTTTTCTTGCTGTCGAAGTCAAAATGTCTTTCAACGGATTGCGATTGGAGTATGCCCTTGAGGGCAGCTCGAATTATGTTGCTTGGAAGGACAGGATGGAGGTGGTGTTATATGACAATGGGCTGAAGGAGTTCATAGATGCTGAAGTCCCAAAGCCTACTGATGCTGCTCAAGTTGAGGCTTGGCAAAAGAAGACAGCAAAATGTCGAAGGATTCTGTTGGAGGGCGTGAAGGATCACATTGTATCCAGCTTGCATGGTAAAGATTCTCCATACTTGATGTGGAAAGTGTTGACAGATTTATTCCAAAGCAAGAGCGACCAGAGGAAGTTGGCACTCAAGGATAAACTTAGAAACATAAACATGGAGAAAGGCGACAGTATACCCAAGTACCTCACGAAGTTCACCCAATGCAGGGATGAACTGGGAAGTGTGGGGGTGACTGTAGATGAAGAGGACTTGGTGGACTTGGCTCTCCTTGGTCTTCCGAAGATTTGGCATTCCTATCAGGATTCTGTCAATGGTCGGGAGAAATTGCCAGGATGGGAGCGACTTTGGTCGGATCTTGTGCAAGAGGAGATAAGTCGGAGTACTAGGGACAGATCTTCATCAAAGAAATCTGATGAAGAGAATTGCACTTTGGCTGCCAAAGCAAAGAAGAGGAAGAGCAAGAAAGCTTCTCATTCCGGTGTGAAAGGCAAGAAGCAGGACATGTCCAAGGTGAAGTGCTTTCACTGTCACCAACACGGACATTATGCCACAAAATTGTCTCGCAAAAAAGAAGAAAAATGTTGTAGGCCGCCGGATCTGCAATGTGAGAGGCCTTAGCAAGTAGCCTTGAGTCGGATTTTTCGCTGATCGCATGCTTGGTATCAAGTGTGATGGGTTCAGTTTGGTTCTTGGACAGTGGTGCGTCTTTTCACATGACAGGAGATCGAGATTTATTTTCTGATCTGGATGAGAAAGATCTTGGAGTGCACATCGAGATGGGCGATGATGGTAGATACAGTGCGACCGGTATCGGTACCATTTCCTTTGAGAGGGAGTCTGGTAAACCCTTCGTATTGAAGGAAGTAATGCATGTTCCAGGATTGAAGAAGAATCTTATCTCTGTGGTGATGTTAGAATACAAGGGATATGATGTTGTCTTCAGCGAGGGAAAGGCTTTCCTGCGCAGTAAGACAATTGGAGAAACCCAGAAGATAGGGGTTTGAGTCGATAACCTTTATCAATTGCAGGTAGATGGCTGCGCAACAATGGCATGCAAGGCAGAAGGAGTGGTGAGCCGGGATGATGGTGAGCTGTGGCATCGGAGATTGGGCCACCTTCACCATGGAGCCTTGAAGATACTGCAGCAGATTTCTACTGGGCTTCCTAAGGGTACTCTTGCGCAGTCAAATCAGTGCAAGGGATGTACCTTGGGAAAATTTGTGAAGCCACCTTTCACGAGAAGGATAGTCGCACCACGATGATCCTTAAGAAAATTCACATAGACGTGTGTGGACCTTTCTCAGTAGCTTCGATAGCAAAGAACAGGTACTATGTGATCTTTGTTGATGATTATTCTCGGAAGTGCTGGATCTTCTTCATGCAGAAGAAGAGCGAGACATACTCAAATTTCTGTGAGTTCAAGGTGCTGGTTGAGAAGGAATTGGGGAAGCAGGTGAAGGCTCTTAGGAGCGACAATGGTGGTGAATTCATCTCTAGATAATTCAAGGACTTTTGCAGCGCAGAAGGAATTTGGAGAGAGCTCATAGCACCTCATAACCCACAGCAGAACGGGGTTTCTAAGCGGAAGAACAGAACGATCGTGGGTGCTGCACGGGCGATGTTGCATGATCAGGGCCTACCCATTCACTTGTGGGAAAAGGCATGCGATACTGCAGCATATGTGCAGAACCGTTGTCCTCACAAGATACTTGGCATGAGTACACCCGAGGAGGCGTTTTCTGGTAAGAGGCCTGATATTTCCCATTTGAGGATTTTTGGTTCACCTGTCTACATTCATGTGACGAAATATGCCAGGAAGAAGCTGGAGCTTACCGCATAGGTTGGGATATTTGTGGGGTACATTGATACGCCCCACAACTATCGTGTGTATTTTCCAGACAGTCGCAAGACTGTTGTGCGATGGGATATCAAATTTCAGGAGGAGAAAGCCATGAAGTGTTCGCTTGAGAGGGAGCCACACTTGCATGCAGATGAGAAGCTATTAGTTCCTAAGGATGAAGAGACCACAAGAGGAAGTTCATGGAGTGGAAGAGACCACTCATGCAGCGCCAACCATCAGAGCGCGGAAGCGCACTACAGAAGATGAGCGACTGGCTCAAGATGCAGAGAAGGTTGTAGGACCACCTACAGCACAGCTCAGACAGAGACAGTCACCGGACCGGTACACTGGATACATGGCTCTTGTGAGCAAATGTGTCGTGACAGAGCCATCCTCTTTCGAGGAAGTTGTGGAGGACCCCGCATGGGTAGATGCCATGGTGGAAGAGTATGATTCGATTGTCAGAAACAGTGCATGGGAGATTGTCCCGAGACCGGAAGGGAAATCAGTGGTGGGTTCGAGATGGATCTACAAAGTGAAGTAGGCAGCTGACGGGAGTGTGGAGAAGTACAAGGCAAGATTTGTTGCCCGAGGCTTTTCACAGATAGAGGGGATCGATTATGAGGAGACCTTTGCACCTGTCGCAAGGTATTCTTCCATATGGACGATTCTTGCTCTCTCAGCGTAGATGGGGTGGCACATTCATCAGATGGATGTGAAGACTGTGTTCCTCAACGGAGTCATTGAGGAGGAGGTGTACATAGATCAGCCCGAAGGTTTCGAGATCTTCAGCAGCGAGTCGCATGTGTGCAGGCTCAAGAGAGCGTTGTATGGGTTGAAACAAGCACCTCGTGCTTGGTACACACGGATAGACAGTTATTTCACCGGACTTGGATTCTCCAAGAGTGAGGCAGATCCTAACCTATACCAAATTGTGGTGGAGGGTAAGTTGTTGATCATTGTACTTTATGTAGATGATTTTATTCTAACAGGTGATGAGCTATTGATACTTTCATGCAAGGAGGATCTTGCTAGAGAGTTTGAGATGAAGGACTTGGGCCTCCTTCATTATTTACTGGGATTGGAAATTTGGCAGTGCAGTGATGGACTGTTTGTTTCTTAGGGTAAGTATGCCTGGGAGATACTCGATAAGTTCAACATGCATGGCTGCAAGCCTGTTGATACTCCTCTTCCTGGAGGTTGGAGGAAGGAGGATGCTACTTCAGCGGAGGTAGTGGATGCCACTATTTATCGACAGTTGGTGGGGTCGCTTATGTATCTGGTCAATACATGACCCGATATATGCTATGTTGTTAACCAGCTGTCACAAGCTATGGTTAAACCAACCAAGCTCTTCTGGAAGGCAGGCAAGCATGTATTGCGTTATCTTAGAGTCACATCGGGATATGGATTATGGTACAGACAGGAGGATGAGGTGAAGCTATGTGGCTTCACGGATGCAGATTGGGCAAGGAGCCCAACGGACAGAAAGAGCACATCTGGAGGGATCTTCAGTATCAGGTCGACAGCAGTTTCTTGGTACAGCAGGAAGCAGAGATATGTGGCACTCAGTTCAGCAGAGGCCGAGTATATGGCAGCAAGTTTGGCTGCATGCGAGGCTATATGGATGAGGAAGATCGTGGTCGGGTTGTTCGGGTCACACTTGGAGCCTACCGTGATTTATTGTGATAACCAGAGTTGCATTAAACTCTCAGCTAATCCAGTATTTCATGATATATCCAAACACATCAACATCAGGTACCATCATATCAAAGATTGTGTGCAGCGGAGAATCATGTTACTTTCATACATTCCCACGGAGGATCAGGATGCTGATATCTTGACGAAGGCACTCACCAGGGGAAAATTCGAATACCACAGAGGTAGGATAGGGTTGTAGATAATCCATATCTTGTTGAGAGGGAGTGTTGAAAATGCAACAAGATGATGGAGCTTAGTGAGAAGAAGTCGCCTTCACTAAGTGGGCCCGCAGGCTATTTTTGGCGTAAAGTCTATTTTTAGACTATGTCTAATTTTAGACATATGGATCATGGTCTATGAGTTGTAGGATGATATTTGTGGATGATTGGTCAAGTTGGTAAAAATAGATGGACCTCTATTTTTAGACATTGAGCGGAATCTATTTTTAGACTGCCATTATAAAAATAGATCAGTCAAATATTATTAGCCCTTAATAATATTTGGACTATAAACATTATCTTATCCTCTTGGAGCACTTCAGTTTGATGCTTGGATGTGGCACATGTAGCTGAAAGAAGGAAATACGCTTTTCCTAAGGGTTAGTTGAGCTATTGCATGGTTGACTTCAGTTAGAACTCATGTGGCAGAGTTTGGTGGAGTTGATGAGACAGTTGGTGGAGTTGTGTTCGGTTTAACTTAGTTGAACTAGTTGTATTTAGTCTAACTGATAAATACACTAGTGATGAGTGGTGTGAATTAATTACTAATTAATTCACTAATTATTAACTCATAAATCAACTAAAGAACACATCAGTTAACTGCAATGCATGGACAGTTCAGTGGAGACCAGTGTTAGAGGTGGGTGAAAGGGTGAGTGTGGCTATCAGTTGTGACTATACTTGTGCATGAGATTTTCACACACATTGATTGAGATTTCCAATGAGGATTGCACAGTACAAGCCAGTGGTATTCGAACTTGGATCTCATCATTATTCATCTTGGATTGCGCAGTAGAGGCAGGCAGACAGGTGGAAGAGATTTGAACTTGTGACTTGTTCATATCTGAGCTAGTTTGTGTGTAGCATGTGAGATAGTGCTGAGAGCTGTGAGGAGCTTTGTGCTATGTATTTTTACATGTTATCTATCATTATAATATACAGATAGTTGGGGGTTTTCAGCTGTAAGCTTTCCCCATTACATACTGTGTTATATGTGTGCTTGATTATGTTTTAATGTGCGCATGTGACTGCTTCTATTTCCGAAAATTGATGATCAATTGTAAAAGAGGTTATGTATTATGCATGAAGCTTAAATAGTGTGTAATCAGGATAATCTCGGTGAATAATACAACTATTATTCAAATTTCTACAAAGACAACATGATTAAGTAACTCGAATAGTTGGTAATTTAAATTGGCTATAATCCAACTAAAATCAAAGTAGTAGAAGAACTTATAAAGAAGAAAAATGCAGACATAGTTGCACTGAAGAAACAGTTAAAGCTACCAACTACTGAGCATCCACAAACCAAGGAGGTTTTGGAGACAAACAATCAAAAGGATGAGATGATGATTTTCATCATCCAGTTGACAGCTTAACTAAAGGAAATGGAGACAGAGATGGATAAGCTTGTACAGGAAAAACAAGCTAGCATGGAAGCAGTTTCCATTACAGCTATTCCCATAGTATCTACATCAGCACCAGCATCAGCAATACCAACAGCCTATCCCACTGATGAGGCCAACAAATTAATCAAATCAATGGAAGATATGTTTATTCAGACTACAGAGATTTATAAAATCAAAGAATAGGTAAAGATCTTAGAGGATGAAAATAAATTGGCAGAAGTAAGGTATCAAGCTAAAGTACAGAAAGCCAATAGACTGACTGACAGACTCCACAAGCTAGAGAAAGAGTTGTCATTAACAGAGCCTTTAGCCCAAGAAAAATAGCAATTGTGGGCCAATATCATTAACTCAGTTAATGATATTTGGCCTTCTATATAGATTATATTTGAGAAGAACGACTTGGTGAAGGAAGTTGCTGAGGCAATTCAGAAAATCAAAGCCAACCTTGGAAAGAAACCAGAGGAAGCCTCTGAAATAATCAAATTCCTAAAATCTAAAAATAAATATGGATTGGAAGAACTAGGGAAAGATGACAGAACAGATACTATCCTAGAAGTTAAGAAAGTGATTTCCAAAAGAAATCTAATGCTACAGCTTGAGGAGAAATTAAAAAGTTGGAATTCGCATTGAAAAGGTTTTTTGACAAGTTTGATATATTGAGACAGAAAGGTCTGCCTAGTCCTATAGTGATCAATGACAAACTCATGAGACATGAGGATTATGTCAAGAAGTTAAGGGAAGTGGCCAAAGAAACATCGCACATTTCCTCAATGAAAAGCATTCCCACAGGCAAGGTACTCTTACAAACTCTCGAAAACTTATTTTACCTCCAGTGTGAGGTAAATCATATTTTTGTAAATAAGCCTACATTTTCCAAATATTCAGAGGCAGATGAGATTTACCGCAGCATGATGAAAATAAAAATTCTAGATGAAGAAACGTGGGAGAAGTGGTGTGATTTACTATAAATGGTGAAAGAAAGACAAATGAAAGAACATATAGACAACAGCAAGCAAAGAACGAGGGTCAAATATCATTCAGTTGAAATATGTCACTATCTTTTTGCATAAAGATATTTTATTTTCCTAGAATAAATCCTAGTCAGTTGACAAGATATTTTTGTAATGTGTTGTATAAATACTTCATCATTTAAGTATCAAGGGTCGTTCAAGTGTGGATTTTCGAATATTTTGGTAGCTAAATGATCTCTTTCCAAAGTGTTATTGTACCAATTTCCAGTCAACTGACTGAAAAAGTTATAAAGAAACTTCTTTACAGGATTCATGTGTTGAGCTATCTCAGTGAAGTATGAAATCTAAATTGTTCATGTTCTTTTTCTAAGTACTCCACAAACTTTTATGTGTTCTAAACTTGAATGTTATAACAGGAATATTACTGCAAAATTTGCTTAAATATTACACTCTGCTTTTAACTATTATACATTTCTATGTTTTCTTCTGATATCTGGTTTAGAGAATTATTAATTTCCCTCTGATCCCGATTGATTCCTTCATCCTTCTTCATTATCTGGTTTAATGAATTCTTAATTTCTCCTTGATCCTGATTGAAAACTCACTTCACATTTAGCCTTGAGATCTCATATTGCTCACATATCTTGCCCTGTAACACATTCCTTATAATTTGATTCATTTATGTTTCAAATCACATTGACTCCATATCCCAATGGAAAGTTGATAAGCACCTATTCATCTAAATCATTAATTTCACCAACCAACCAAAACCAATCAAAACCCAACCCAACCAAGCATACATAAGTAGCCTAATATCCATTTATTAAACAAAGTTAAATCATATAGAGAGAGCCCTCTCTGAGTTTAGGAAGGCTAGATCCTAAACTCAAAAATTGGTTTGTAGTTACCTCTGATATTTCTTTTTAACTCTTTGAACAACCTTTGGAAATTTCAGAGTGATAACACGCCCAACTAGCTTTCACGTTTCACTTTTCTAAAATTCATATTCTAAAAACTAAAACAATTTCACTTTCACTATCCCAAATGAAACATATTCAAAATTAAAATGATTTATACCTCCACTAAGATGCACTTAAATCGAATTTTCTTTGTTTTTCAATTTGAATGATGAAAATGCAATTGATCCAATTAATGCACTTAAAAATCTTTCACTTATTGAAAAATTGTAATCTATTCCCAATAATAAATCTCAAAAACTATCCTTTTAATGCAAGTGATATTATGCATTTAAAGAAAAGTAATTCTTGAAATGTAAACTAAACAGATGCAAAACTTGATTTCTTTGAACAAGCACAAATTTCACTATTGACCTATAGCAGAGAATCAATATTTCTTGATTGACACAAGAAGTAAACAGAGATTTTAATTGACTTGCAACAACAAGACTCAACCAAAATAGAAATTTTACCACTTAAATCACAAGACCAATTCTCACTTCTCAAAGCAAGAAATAATGTAATCAAAGCAAAGAAAAAATTCAATGATCAAGACACATTAATATTTTTCTAGAAGAGACCCAAAAATATCTATTTTCTAAGACCAGTGTGGTCCACCAGTTAACACCAGTGGTTTGTAGCGTGACTGTTCCAACGAAAACCAGCACTGGCAGCGCGACTATGTCTATAAACAAAATGTCTTGAGCAAGGAAAAGAGGGATAAAACAAGAAATTTCTGAAGAAAAAATCTATACTTGATACTTTAAAACACTAACAAGCCAGACTACAAGCTAAAAAACAAGCCAAAAAAACAGTCGTTCAATGGTTGGCCAAACTAAGCATGAAGATAAAAAACAAGAAAAGGGTGAAAAGGGTGTAAACTCCCCTTTGGAGTCGCCAATTTGCTATGCAGGCAATCCCTTCTTCGGAAATAAGTGATCCCTCTACCCCAATGAGTGGATATAGTAACAACCGTGACAAAGGATACAAGCTTTCCTAGTTTAACATTGAAAGTAAAATGAGAGACGAAGATTTCCTACCTCGCTCCTTATGCAGTCGTTTCCTCAGTGTCGATGTCGATATTTTCGCTTTCAGGCTCTCTCCTCGTTATGCCTTCTACATCTGAATACCTGTAAAGAAGATCAAACGACAAAAGACGAAATATAAATAACGTATATATTTCAAAGCAAACCACATGAAAGATCAAGGAGTATCATGCTAAACCAATTAATATTAACATATTTATGGGAAGCAAAGAATACTTTGTATTATAAAATGAACAAAGTGAATCTTACAACCGGTGCCTTGACATTGAAGGCCTCCTTCAAAATGGTAATACAAGTCCAAGCAACACTCTTCAATCTCTTCTCCTTCGTCATCAAATCGATAGCATGTAGGTGCAATCAGGCAGAAGTAAGGCAACCAGCAATGACCAACCAAGACTCACTAGCATGGAACTCTCTTATAGTAGAGCTAAAAAGGTTAAGGATCCACTAATGAGAGGGAAAGGCCTTATCTCAAAGGGGAAAGTCTTTGGAGATAAGATTAAGGGTAAAAAATGGGAGTATTCTACCATACACTCAACCAACAAGTACCATAACTCTATTCTCGATAATTCTAGAGGCCGAAGCTTCTGGTCCATTTTTGGAGAACCTTCCTGAAGAGGACCAACGCGACTTTACTGTTGAATTCTCGCGCTGGAAGCGCTATTCACAGGATATGGACAGCGTGAAAAGCGCAAGCATATAAAGTGGAGAACCATGATGGGTTTGAAAAATAAGGTCTTTTACAAACTTTTGTAGAAAAATTTCAAGGCATTTCTCTTTTAGGTCTTCAAGGATATCTTAAGAATGTTTTCCAGGATGAACAATTTTATACAGCTTGTGTTGCTTTGCGATCTTTATGACATAAGCGACACAAAATACGACACTTGGGATAATAACTGAGGAAAGCAACAAAATATTATGTAACAAGGATCAAGCACCATAATTGAGAGGTCAGTTGGGGTGGAAATCCACATCCTTTTTGGGGTTGATTGGATATGATGTGGAAGATTTGCATTGTTTTGTTGGACTTTTAGTCGCTGATTATATTATCCTACAAGATGATAAGCCATATTCTTTGTGTTAGTCAAAGAATCCTCAATCCAAGATTTCATGCCCAAGATGGGTTATGGTGTATGTTTTGAATCTTCATTTATGGGTTCCATACACTGGTGGTGGATCATTATATCGAAGGTTGATACTCCCTTAAAAATAAAGATCACTATTTGGTTGGTTTTAAACAACGAATTATTAATGTGGAAAATTGGAATCAAAAGAGGCATGTCTGAACCCAACATATGTGCGTTACAAAAATATCATGAAGAAACAACTTCTCACAGTTTTATTGATTGTGTATATATGGTGAAGGTTCTAAATATAGTACAAAATAAGTTACAATTGAAGTGTAGTTGGAACAAATACAAGTTGGATGATTGCCTAAAATACTAGATAGATGATAAAGGAATGCAATATTTTGGAGGGATGTCATGTTTTTTGGTATCTAGTCTGTGGTGGGCTCGAAAATTTATCATTTTCAGGGATAAGGATATTTCTCTTAAAATCATGGCTACTGTCATTCTCAATCTATCTAAGATTTAAATTTAGAGGTGAAGATTAAAAATTTAAGAATGCCAATCATGCTAGAGCTCTATTATGAGATTCCTTTGGGGTTCTCTAGTGGGGGCTTGTTAAGGTTACCCCCCAATATGCAGTGTTTGGATTTTCCTTTTCCTAAACCATTCTCCTTAACTTCATATTAGATACGTAACCAACATAGGAAAAAATAACAAATCTAGACTTATTGCATTATGGACCTTATTGGAGGTGGCCATTAAAAAAAAAAAAAAAAATCTATGTGTTGGGTGATTCTAAGCTAGTTTTTTATTAGGAAAGGAAAACGTTTTGTGTGTTTGATGTGAGGGTTGATCCCTTATTGTAGTGTATAAAGTAGGATTTCTAGTCCTTTGAGTGGTTCTCTTTCGCCCACATCCTTTGGGAATTGAATATTAAATTAGACGAGTTATCCAAGTAAGTCTTATCTCTTCCTATGGGGGAAATGGGCATCAATAATTTAATGGATGGGGAGGAATCAAAAGCAATGGAATTTTGTTTTTAGGGCGAATGTTGGAGATTGATGCATATAGCAAGACATGATGGGATTGTATAGCTGGTTTTTTCTTTCTGATTGTGAATGAAATGTAATGTTTTGTATGATGTCAATAGGAGGTATAGTTTTGTAATGCATTATGGTGAAACAATGGCAGTATCATTTTGGAATAAGGACATGTATATTTAACTCATTAAATATATCTATTTTTTTTAATAGAATTTTATATTAATATTATTCAAAATATGATAAATATACTTCATTGTTAATTATTTTAAAATGTGATATATAATAAATAATAATATATAAATGTTGATGATTAATGTCTACTTAAAATGGAATTGGCTATTTTAACAACTTTTATATTTAATATAATATATAATAATAACTATATTCTATAATATTGAGAACGCCAAAAAGATCTTTATGAAGATCCATTCACAAAGAATAAAATAGAGATTGAGCAATGAAGAAAAAAATCATTTTTTCATTTAATTTGTTCGTTATAATTAATAACTATATAATTGTTAAAGGATCTTAGCTCAAATAGTATGGTGAACAAATTTATTTCCCCAAGTGAGTGGGTTTATGTCTTCGAAGACATGTTATTGTAACTGACTCATTAGTGTCATTTGATGAACAATTTTCTGGGTTTAAGTCTTCAAAGACATGTTCTAACCGCTCCTTACTCATTAGTGGCTTTTGGTGAACAATTTTCTGGGTTTAAGTCTTCAAAGACATGTTCTAACCACTCCTTAATAACATTTATGAGTGGGTTCAAGTCTCATTAGACATGTTGTAACCAACCTGTTAATAATTAATTCTATCTGGTGTAATAGAGAAAGTTGATCTTTCAAAGTTACCCGTATGAATAGATTTGAAAGTTAGAGCAATAACGACATTAATTGTTTACTTGACTAGTTCAAAAAAAAATTATTACATCAAAATCCATGAAATACTTTACATCTTACTACATATACACATATCTTAAAGGACCAAATTTTTAATATATAATTTTATATCATTTAATTGAAAAAATTAATATCTAAAACATAACCTTATATCATAATTCATTAATTACAAAAAAATTATAACTAATTAATTATAATAAAGTAAATCTATTTGTTTTATTAATATTAAATTATAATTCTAATATAATGTAAATCTATTTGTTTTATTAATATTAAATTCTAATTCTAATATAATTTTTTTCTCTACAGTTAAAATATTTTATAATAGAATAATATTGACAATATTTATTTAATAAAAAATATATTTTGTAATTTAATAAAAAATATAAATAAATTTATTTTTCCCAAAATCTATATTAAAAAAATCATTTTTAAACATCGTTTCTTATCATTACTGAAATTCATTTAAAAAAAAATGAAATATTTGATCTTTTTAATTTAAAATTACTCAAAAGTTTAAAAACAAAACATCTTAAAAAATTTAAATCCAAGATTTAAAAAGTCTGCACAATCATGGCTAAAAGTCCAAATAAAAAATATATTTTTTTAATTTAATAAAAAATACAAATAAATTTATTTTTCCCAAAACCTATATCTAAAAAAATCATTTTTAAACACCATTTCTTATAATTACTAAAGAATTTTGAAACATTCAATCTTTTTAATTTAAATTTACACTTAAATTTAAAAACAAAACATCAATCTCGGATTTAAAAAGTTCGCACATATCATGGCTAGCATGGACTTCTAGAAATTATCTTCAGCCCGAAAGAGCTCTTGTAGTTTGTTGTTGGGAAAAATCAGTCAACACCTCTCTTGAACAAACTACATAGTGTAATATATAGTGCTAGTTGTGGTATAGTATGTAAAGTACAAATAACTCCAAAATAAATAAATAAAGATTTGTCATATCAAAATAAAAAATTGAATAATGCAAGTGTATAAGAGGGGACAATAACACATTGAATAATGGAAGCTTATAAGCTTATAAGAGGGGTAAATAACACATTAGCATAATTTTAGAAAAGTTGTTCGATCAAGTAGCCATGGCATGTAGGTGTTGCTTTTTACTCTGGTAAAAAGATAACATTATACTTAAATTAAAAATAATTTGAAGCTCACAACTTACATTTTTAACCATGTGCTACCAAAAATATGGCCATTATCTAAAGTGGAGAAGAGGTGACAATGTGAACATGTCCATAACCAGGGTAGATCGAGAGTTGGAACTAGTTCGAACTTCAAAGCATATGCACATTAATCAGTTGGAGACGTCTACCATAAAAGTTGTGTCAACCCATTGGGAACCAAATCCAAGTACAGGAAGGGAAGAAGTTGTAGTTTTGAGAAAGGATGAGGGTTTTTCTACAATCACAACATTTTCCAGTGTGGCGCAGCGGAGAAAGTGCAGACTCGACAATGGGGATCCCAAAGAGATCAAGGAAGGGCAAGAAGGCGTGGCGGAGCAACATTAGCACTGTCGATGTCGATAAATTCTTTGTCTAGACTGACAAAGGCGCTCGCAGCGGATGCCCCCTCACTGATGTTAGAAGTGACTCCCTCTTCTTCTTGGACAAATCCAAAGATTATTCAATTAAGAAGAATATCGAGAAGCAAGGGAGCAAGGTTCTTTACTATGACAGCATATTGCAAAATAATCCCTTCACTAGTCCTATTCAAACTTCAAAGAAGAAGAAGCATACGCCTAAGACTAAGCCTCCTCCTACAAAAACCCCAAGTCTGAAGCCTGCTCAGAGCGATCAGAAGGTAACTGGTGCTTTGTTTGATATATGGGATGACAAAGGAAACAACAATGGAAAATTTGAGGAAGGACAAGAGATGAAACACTTGAAATGGAAGTTGAAGAAGTCATTCATTCCAATAGTAGAAGTGGAGTTATCTAGGTGCTCATTCAATCCATCATTTGAAGCCCACCAAGATGCACTAGCAATTGTTGTGGCAGACGATATGTAGAAAATATATAGGAAGGAAATGGAACCTAAACTAGTTCCTTCTCGTGTGACTATTGATTCTCGTGTGACTATTGATGCAGTGGCAGCCGATGATGAAGATGCTTTCTGCTTGGGAGGATTTTCTCATCTTAAAATGGAAAGAAAATCAATAGAAAATGTTAAAAATGGCAAGAAAATATTAGGTTCTATGGAAACCAATCATTTAGGTCAAGTCAAAATTGTTTCAACAGACAAAACAAGAAAGTGGATTTGGGTAAATGCAAACCAATATCAAGGCATTTTAAGGCATAGGCTTTCTTGCCTCAAATGGGAACAAGGAAAAAAATAGAGAAAAAGAAAACACTGCTAGAGAAGAAAATAAATAAGAGTAGCAAAAATAAAAAAGAGTCAACCATTTACAGTCCCGCATCCACACCTCTTACTTGGTCATCGAATATTTATTTCAAAGAACTAATGAGGGCCAGGACAAGGTTGGAGAATTTGGAAGCCAAAGAACAGGAAAGGGACCGCAAAATTTCAAAGATCACATTTGTAAATCAATGTTCAATGGAAGGTAATATAATTTTAAAAGAACAGGTAGCAATGTTACAAGAATGGCAAAGCATGAAGACAGTGTGGAAAACCATGGCAGGATAAAGGGAAGCAAACAAGGATGTGATAATTTCTAAAGAAACTCAGGTAGATACAGAAGTATCTCAACAAACAGATCTTTCAAAAGAGAAAACAAAAAGAACAATAGGGAAGACGGTCCAAAATAAATCAAAGATAGAGTTGAAGACTGTTGAGATTTTCGCCGGGTGTTGTAGTAGCATCGGATGTGCTCTAGCTCCCACACTTTTTGGAGGTAATAGAGTACATAAGATATCCAAGACCCAAAAAGATTTTGAAGAAATTCCATCAGGTTTAAGACATATTTGATTAATTAATATTTTTAATTAAGGACCCTAAATTTAGCTTAGGAAAATTAAAAGATTAAAGTTAATTAAATTAAACATGTGATGAGAATGACTTAAGTGACGCGGATCAAGAAGCTTCTAATATTAGTCGTTGATTCAATATTAGATCACGGTCATTGAAGTTTCAACAAGAAAAGTATAAGAAGAAGGCTTGGGGTCAGTTGGAGAACACACACATTGGCAGAGCACTGAAGCTAAGCTGAGATTCTAGGGTGTGGTTTGCTAAGAATTTCAAAAGTGTGTCAACTGCAGTGAGTGGAAATATTGGCGAGGGGGATGGTCTAGTCCCAGGAAAAGAGTATAATGAGGGCAGAGGAGGAGAAATGCAGAGCAGCGCAGAGACACCTGCTACACAGAGTAGCCGAGAGACTAGCAGGGGCAGCGCAGAGAAAATAGGAGGCCATGAGGGTTGACGCAAGCCCAGCTAGGGCAATGCATGGGAAGCGTAACCCCTTCTAGGGTGCTGCAGGCCCTTCCTGAGCAGTGTAGAGGCTGACGCAGGCCAAGCAAGCTGATGTAGAGGGCTTCAGAGTAGCGTTGGGGTTTCCAGAGTATAGAAAAGGACTGAGTTCTGTAAATCCAATTTGAGGGTGTGAATCAATCATATTTTGTTGTCTCCGAATAACAATATTACTGCCATTTATATTTATTTATCGGGTTAACCAATTTGGTGCCTAGAAAGATTTTGAAGAAATTCCATCAAGTTTAAGAGATATTTAATTAATTAATATTTTTAATTAAGGACCCTAATTCTAACTTAGGAAAATTAAAATATTAAAGTTAATTAAATTAAACATGTGATGAGAATGACTTAAGTGACGCGAATCAAGAAGATTTTAATCTTAGCCGTAAATTCAATAATAGATCATGGCCTTGAAGTTTCAATGATAACAGTATAAGAAGAAGGCTTGGGGTTAGTTGGAGAACACACACACTAGCAGAGCACTGAAGCTAAGCTAAGATTCTAGGGCACAGTTTGCTAAGAATTTCAAAAGTGTTTCAACTGCAGCGAGGAGCATTATTGGCGAGGGGGATGGTCTAGTCCCAGGAAAAGAGTACAACGAGGGCAAAGGAGGAGAAATATAGAGCAGCGCAGAGGCAGTAGGAGGCTAGGAGGGTTGATGCATGCCCTGCTAGGGCAGCGCATGGGAAGCATAACCCCTTCTAGGGTGAAGCAGGCCCTTCCTAAGCAACGTAGAGGCTAACGCAGGCTAGGCAGGCTGACGCAGAGGGCTTCATAGCAGTGCTGGGGTTTCCAGAGGATGGAAAGGGACTAGTTCTGTAAATCCCATTTGAGGGTGTGAATCAATCATATTTTGTTGTCTCCGGAAAAAGTTAGTGCTACCATTTATATTTCTTTGTTAGGTTAACCAGTTTGGTGCCCAGATCTATTGTACTTAGAATATGCATAATAATAATAACCCTCCAGAAGCTAGCAGCATTAGTTTTCCCGCATTGGGTTTTCCCAAGGACATTTGTCCATAAAATCTTTGTGTGTCACTTTTTCTTTGAGTATGTTATTTAGTACTTGATCTGTATGTGTACCTTGTTAGTTGTATTTACTTCAATGTTAATGCTAAATTTTTCAGATTAATAACTTATGTAAGTAGGAGAAGTAAATCAAGATTTAATAGTAGGGTTTTTGTTTAGTAAATTCAGAAATTTTCACATGGTATCAGAGGGATTGCACATCAAGTTGGATCTCCAGCAAGAAGGCTGAACAAATCTATATTGCAGAAAGTAGCAGTAGCAACAGATAAACTGGAGAGGGCAGCATAGCAGCAGAAGGATGCAGAGGTAGCAAGAGCCACGCAGGGGCTGATGCAGTCCCAGCTGGATGATGCAGAGACAACACAGAGTCTTCTAGAGGGACACAGGAGTAGCCTGCGCTACGTAGAGGCTGTGCTAATCTAGTCTGCTCACATAGAGGCCAGCCACGGTGACGCAGTCCAAAAATTGTTTGTTGTGCCGAGTGTCGTGAACCGGAAGCTGAGCTGGATATCTTCAGAAGTTGCTGGTGGGGTGAAGATTCTGCCGGTGCAGAATTAATCCTAATATAAGTTGACAAAGAGCGGGAGGAGAACAAATTCTCAGAAGATTTCATTGCCAAAGAAATCTAAAGATCGATCATAGGGTGATCGAAGAGAGTTGATTCATTTTTTTTGGCAGATTTCCAAGGAGGAAATTATTTGTGAGAGGGAGAAGAAGGTGCCTTTCTTGCCAACGACCCTAGATCTGAGTCTCTAGTAGAGAGATGAGGATTTGTTCCAACAAATTTCTGAGAAAATGGCGCACATGGACTGTGTGATCAGTATAGGTTGGATGGCTTGTACAACTTTTCTATCTGGAAGGCTAGAATCCTGGTAGTCTTGGAAGCATACGGCTTGAGGGAGCATGCAGAGAAAGTCTTGGCTACACTGACCGATGCGAAACTCCTGACAGAGCATAATGAAGCAATCACACATGCCAATTTCTTCATCATGGACATGGTAAAATATCATGTGGTACCACACATATCCGAGAAGACAACGTCTCATGAGATGTGGCAAGCTTTAACCACATTGTATCAGGGGAAGTCTGTCCAAAGGAAAATGATTTTGGAGAACCAGCTGAGGTTATTTATGATGTCCAAGGGAGAGGAAATCGATCATTTCCTATTCAGACTATAGTTGATCCAGGATCAGCTGACTAGCATGGGGGTCAAGGTAGACAATGATGTCATGGTGAGGACGCCTCTAAATGTTGTCACAGAGAACTGGAAACATTTGTCCAAAGTCTTTTGGGCAGAGTGGATCTTCCTAACTAGGACGATATGTTAGATATCCTCTGAAAAGAGGATATCTGTTGCATGACTAGGTGGCATTACAGCACCGGTTCGAGCAAGATGAGGAAGGAAGAAGAGGAAGATGCAATCCTGCCATCAAAGAAGTAGCAAGGGAAAAATAAGTGTGATATGTCAAAGATCAGATGTTTCTGATGCGGAAAACTTGGACACTTCGCCAAAAATTGTCCTCAAAGGAAGAAGGACAAGGAAGCTTCTAGTTCCAAGGTTGTTGTAACAGAAAATGACTCCGATGATGATGCAATCATGTGCGCTCATGAACCACAGAAGTGGGGCAATATTGATCTGTAGAGAAGCTACAAAGTGGAAGCGGGATCCTGGAGTAGCCCAACCCTTAGATCACATACGATCTATGGGAGCCTTAAGATGGTAGCGAGACAAGTGGATCAGTGAGCGCAAAAGATCACGGAAGGAGCATAGGACAAGGCTGACATGCTGAAGGGGGAGCAGCGCAGTGCAGATGAAGCAGCAGCGTAGAGGCAACACAGAGGAGGTCTGCTTACATAGTGCAAAGCTACAGCAGCACAGCAGCCTCCAGAGGATAGCCCAAACTAGCAGCCTATGTAGCTTCAGTGATGAGATGTAGCCCAACTAACTTTTCTTTCAAATATTGGGTGATGGTCCTTCAGTTGATTACTCTTAGCAACTGAGTTGCAGTGCAACGGTTGGTAGCACGATGCAGAAATTTGAGAGGGAGTTGTAGTACAGATGTAGCAGTGACAGTGGCAAAGTCATGGGAAACAATATAGAGAGCAGTAGTAGCACATTGATGTAGGGTAGCAGGCCTAGCATCAACACAGAGACCTAAACCAAAGATCAGAGAAGAACTTCGGGGTGAAGTGTTTTGCTAGAGAACATTCCTCACTAATTGAGATTTTGGGGTGTTGGGGTAGCATCGGATGTGCTCTAGCTCCCAAACTTTGTGGAGGGACTAGAGTACATAAGATCTCCAAGACCTAGAAATCATTTGAATAAATTCCATCAGGTTTAAGAGAGATTTAATTAATTAATCTTTTTAATTAAGAACCCTAAGTCTAACTTAGGAAAATTAAAAGATTAAGGTTAATCAAATTAAACATGTGATTAGAATTAATTAAGTGATGTAGATCAAGCAGCTTCTAATCTTAGCTCTCGATTCAATATTATATCATGGTCGTTGAAGTTTCAACGAGAAAAGTATAAGAAGAAGGCTTGGGGTCAGTTGGAGAACACACACACTAGCAGAGCACTTAAGCTAAGCTGAGATTCTAGGGCGTGGTTTGCATGTTTCAGCTGTAGCAAGGGGAAGTAATGGTGAGGTGGATGGTCTAGTCCTAGGCCAAGAGTACAACAAAGGCAGATAAGGAGCAATCCATAGCAGCGCAGAGGCAGCATCTACGCAGAGTAGTCAAGAGCCCAGCAGGGGCAGTGCAGAGGCAACAGGAGGCCAAGAGGGTTGACGCAAGCCTAGCTAGGGTAGTGTAGGGGTAGAGTAACCCCTTCTAGGGTGACTTAGTCCCTTCCTGAGCAGTGCAGAGGCTGACGCAAGCCAGGCAGGTTGACGTAGAGGGCTTTAGAGCAGCGTTGGGACTTCGAGAGGCCGGAAAGGGACTGATTTATGTAAATCTCGTTTGAGGGTGTGAACCAGACATATTTTTCTATCTCTGGATAGAGGTATTGCTGTCATTTATATTTCTCTATCGGTTAACCAGTTTGGTGCCCAGATCTATTGTACTTAGAATCTACATAATAATAAAAACCCTCCTGAAGCTAGCAGCATCGGTTTCCCGCATTGGGTTTTTCCGTGGACATTTGTCTAGAAAATCCTTGTGTACCACTTTGTATTTGAGCATGTTATTCAATACTTGATCTGTATGTGTATGTTGTTAACTGTATTTACATCGATCTTAATACTGAATTTTTTAGATTAATAACTTATCTAAGTAGGAGAATTAAATCAATATTTAAGAGTAGGGTTTCTTTTTAGTAAATTCAGAAATTTTCACAAAGACGCTAATGGTTACATAAAGACAGAGGAAGAAGAAGATGCAAGTTCTCGTAGAGCACATGAAAGAGACACAAAGAAAGAAAAGATAGGGAAACAAAATTTATTATTAGGGTAATAAGAGATTATGGGAGGAATTAAAGTACTCTCAATTTGACAAGAGACTTACTGAAAGATAAACTACATTGGAAAGGGAAAATTTTCCAAGCAAGGAGGGTGGGGAATATATGTGAAGATACGCCTCATCCCATAAAATTAACCATGGCAATCGTGCAAGATAAACACCATCTCTTGAGTAAAAATAAACTCTTAAAAGGCTCATAATTCTTTCTAGATGAAGATTTAACCAGAAAACAACGAGAGGAGAGAAGGGAAGAAGTGAAGAAAATTAGGGCAGCAAGAAATGAAGGGAAAAGGGCATGGTTTTACAATGGTAATTTAGTTATTGTAGTGTTCGGGACTCAGGAGAAAACAGGGCAGCAAGCTGGCAATAAAGAAAAAAAAGAGAATCGATAATAGGAAGGAAAACAACAAGAGATAACATGGATGGAAAGGGGAAAAGACTCAAAGTTGAGTCCTATGTGTCAAACTGTGTAGCAGTCAAAGCCTACCCACGTCTACCTAAGTTTAGTTTGTTGGAATTGTAGAGGCTACCCTTGTAGGAGGGGACCTGGGTTAGGGCCTATTACGGAAGGTAGAGACATAATTTGTCTCACGAAAACTCATGAACATGATGGTTGAAAAACTCTTATGTTTGAAGGCTATTGAAGTTAGCATTTTGTAACAAGGTAGCAGAAAATGGCAAAGGGTATGGGGGAATACTAGTTTTGGTGAAATAGAAAGAAGGCTTTCACATTCAGTTGATGAAAGAAGATGAAAGTAAACAATATTTATGGTCCAAAATATCAGAGAATGAGAATCACATAAGAATTGTAGCATGTTATTTTTCCTCTCAAGTCTCAAAAAATTACAAAAATAAGGGGCTAGACAACAAGGATCAGTATGCATCTTTAAATCAAGATATTTCCTCATACTATCAGCAAGGAGAAGTGCTTATAGAGGGTGATTTTAATGCTAGAACAACAAATCAACAAGCTAGTATTCTTTGTTGCAAAGAGGATCATAATCCCATTTGGCTCACTAGAGAGGAGAATCGAGTGAGATGTTTAGAAGATGAAAAATTTAGCAATAATTTTTGGAGAGGAATTGCTTACATTGTGTGGGGCTTTCAACTTAATTACTTGCAATGGTCTGGATAGACAGAAAACGTCTGGGAACTTCACTTGCAGCACATACAATGGGGCAAGTGTTGTTGATTATGTGATTTATTCACAAATATTGATAGAAAATATAGGCAAAGTTAATATTGGAGATCATAATTGGGACTTAAAATCAGACCATAACCCAATTTATATGAAGTTATCATGGGTAGAAGAAAGGCTGCATAAGAGAAAAACCCAATGTTCTTGGAAATCACTACCAAGGGGCAAAATTCTTCTAAGACAAGAAAATTGTACTATCTTCAAGACAACGTTGGAGAGATTAATTTAGAAAGAGAAAGCTAGTTTCCAAAGCTTCAACAGTCATGAGTTAACAAATATAATTCAAAGGGCACTTGAGAAGTGAAAAAGAGAAAAAAATAGGAAATCAGAATCAAATTGTTTTCCTGTAAATGCTTGGTTTGATGAGGAATGAAAAATGGAAAGGAGAACCTTGAAAAACACAAGAAAGGATAAGATGAATGTAAAGTTATATAAGCAGATACTAAAAAGGAATAAAGATGATTTCATGCAAACAAGGCGAGAAGAGTTAATATATCTAGGCAAGAATAACCCAAAGTTTTTTTGGAAAGCTTCAACCAAGGAAGAAGCAAATCAAAAATTATATTATAGCCAATCAATGGTTTGAATATGCAAAACAACTCTATGAGAAAAAATCATATGTTGAGCCTCACTCGGGGCTCAACACAAATACAAATCTCTTCACATTATAGGAGGTGGAGATTTGAATTAAGAATTTGCAAACAAGAAAGGAAAAATACTTTGTTGAACTTCAAGGAGAGTATCTAAAATGGGGAATGAACACTCTTTCATCGCACATCATGGAAATATTCAACAACACCATTCAGCAATGATTCCCAAGAGACTAGACAACTAGCCTATAAATACCCCTTTTTAAAAGTGGAGACATTAATAATCCTTCCAATTATATAACCATTATGTTCAATCCTTTGTTTGCGAAGCTTTTTGGCAAAATGGTATAAAATAGAATCAGTGAGTGGGCAGAAGTAAAAATAGAAGAGGGCAAAAGGAAAAGCGGGTTCTAGGCCGAAACATTCTACAGTGGATCACGGAATCACGTTGAGACACAATATTATTGAAAATATTTGGGGGGGTAAAGAAGAAGTATTATGTTGTTTTGTTGACTTCAAAAAGGCATTTGACATAGTCTCTAGAGATAATTTGTGGCATATAATGGAAGAACTTGAAATTCCTTTGCATTACAGAGATCTTTTGTCCATAGACTTTATGAAGAGGTGAAAGTCAAAATTAGAACCTCGGTGAGTATTTTAGAAATCTTTAGAAGTGGCATTGGAGTCAAGCAAGGTTTCCCTCTGTCCCCTAATTTTTTTGGTTTATATATTGATAAAGAGTGGCTAAATTTTTAAGGTGGGGATGGTGTTCGGTTGGGGGAGTTTGTGATAAAGATTATTTTATATGCTAATGATCTTGTATTGATTTCTAAATTGACCCATGGATTGCAGATGCACCTATATGCCCTTGAGAATTTATGTAGAGCAGTGGGGATACAATTCAATATTAGTAAGACCAAGATGATGATTTTCTGTAATAAAAGGAGCCAGAGTCAGCATATTTTCTTCTTTGAAGGAAACATTCTTGAAGAAGCAAATGAGTACAAATACCTCGGGATTTATTTCAACAACAAACTTAATTGGGAGGACTGAAGAAAGAAGATAATCTTAGGAGGGTGGAAAGCATTATATGCTCTTCAAAACATATGTATAAAGGTAGAGTTATGGGATTGGAAAATGATTAAAGTTCTTTTTGGACTCATAGTTTGTCTAGTGATGCTATATGGGTGTGAATTGTGGGCTAGCAGCACCCCTGTCTCAAAATGGAAGAAAATTGAGAAAATCCAAAAATGTTTGATCATGAGCAAGTTCAAAATAAAAATTTTGGTACCTTATGAGATAATGTTGAGTGAAAGAGGAGCAACTCCCATCTAATAAATTGCTATGGTGTGGCTCATAATATATCTAAAAATAATTGAGCAAATAGGAGTAGCTAGATGACCTAATGTTATCTTCAAGAAATGCATGAGTGAAAGAAAGAAAACAAGGATGAGACAACACTACACATGGATGAAAAAATGGAATATATACCTCTATGCTTGTCCCCCAAATAGCAAGGAGCTAAATAATTTTTTTATGGAGAATTTTCATAAACAGGTATGGAGAAAAGAGTTGGGTAGAAATAATAAGTACTACATTGAAGAATTCAACCCTATGTATGATCTCCAACAAAAAAAGTACATTGGAGCTAACATTCTGTTGAGGGAAAAGGTTCTTATTCCTCAATTAAGAACCAACTCGCATTAACTTCGGTGTGAAACAGGACAATGGAAAAGGCCTAAAGAAGCTTGGGAAGAACAAGTGTGTACATTATTCACGTCTGGGGCAGTGTAATCGGAAAAACATTTCATTTTGGAATGTGATGCGTTCAAAGATATCATAGAAAGTTATGGGAATATGTTAGCATCGGTTTCTTGGCATTGTCTTTTCAGCGATGGGATTGTTGGAAGGTTGGGTCAGCTCATCATCAATTTGAATAAGAAAAGGACTGAAATGCAAAAGGCGAAAAACAGGGAACTCACAGTCCCATAGACTATTTTTAGTCTCATGGACGTCAAAATTTCATTTCATTTCATTTCACGTTAACAGATATCCCTACTGCGGGGAACACTAGACCCAAAGAATTTCAATACAAACATACATATGCAATTAATTGTCATATGAATGAAAATTAAATTAAAATAATTAAAAAATAAATTATTTTTCTTTTATAATTTAAACATTGTAAAATGTATTTTTTTTTAATCAAGCTACAAATAATTCACTATTAAGGACTTATGGAATGCAATATATCTACCAGCAGTAGGGATAATAATAAATAAACTATTTAATGTGTTTCTCATGAATGAGTTAGGTTCATATATATATATATATATATATATATATATATATATGATGAATATTATGTAGTGAAAACTTGTTGAAAATTGTATCCCTTAAGATTATTGAATTTTCAATAGTGAATTTGAGGGATCAAACATAATTGGCTACCAAGTTTTTGTAGATATTTGTAGCTTGGGAGGTACTTCAAAACCTAGGCTAGAGGGTTGTAGAGGATTTGGCACACAAATATGTTCGTGGGCTGAGAACCCAAACCTATGGGATTTGCACCTATGCATGTGGGTGTGAAACTATGATGAGGATTTATGGTTTGAGTGATGGAGATGATAGAGGACTTTGAGAGTAACCGAACACAATGAAAATCATTGAAATCTAAGTTGTAGAAATGGAGTAATAAATATTTGAAGTTAATGTGTGGGCATGGTGGCACAAGGTTAAGGTCAGCTTTGTGATTAGTTGACTTGTGAAAGGTTGTCAAGCCCACTGTAATATCCCCAAGTGAAAATTAACAGTGATAAAAAAAGAATCAACAGTACATGCAACACAAAATTCACACATAATTAAACTCACATAAATACTCCAAAAATTGCACCAAACTGAGACATTTTCATTATAAATAAATGGTGGGGGTACAATGAGTATGAAAAATTTCACTTGGGCTTGACAAAGGAAATAAAGACAAATCCCAAGTGATAAAACAAGATTCTCTAATACTAGAAAGTGACTCCTCCTCTATGCTCTGCATTTCCCTGGAAATATGCATTGTTGGCTAGAAAGAGACCCATATTTAATCCCCCTAGACTGCTTAGAAAATTCCACCAAATTAATCTTGGACTCTCCTCAATAAACCTAGAAAAACCTATAAAGGGTTGGGCCAAGCTCTAACCTTCCAAAATTACCCCCAATTAGAGTGATGCTCCTCCACTAGCTGAAAAATTCATACCACCCAGAAATTTTCCACAAATGCTCTCCAAAAATTGTTGAACAACCCTTCCAATAGTTCTCCTTATGCCCCCTAGCACAAATCACCCCCAATTATCAATCTATCCTCCACCATGAATGTTGCTCCTCTAAATATTGTGCAAGCCCCCGGTCAGCCACTTTTGTGCATGCCCAAGAAGAGAATTTCGGCTTGAAGCACTGCCTCCCAACCAACCTGTAAGTCACCTACAAAAATTCTACCAAATACTTAGGAAATGGACCTTTAATTCCCCAAGAAAATCTCTGCCCTGTAGCGCTCTCCTGCCACAAGTGTGTGGTCCTTTCCTATGCATAGTATGCTCCAGAATAGCTCAAATTCACCTGTAGAATCCCTCTGGTATAGCCTCAGATGTGTAACAAAGGCTCCCCTAGGGTGGCACTCAAATTCCACTGAAGAAGGAGTTGATATTTCCCTTCGGAAATCTCGTGTATTGAAAAATACTCTGTTGACCCAATTCAGCATCTTGAGAAAACAATAGTTCAAATTTCAAATGAGCAAAAGGTCCCAAAATGAGTTTTTCTCCTCCAATTTGTAATTTATTCCCCTTTCTTCCCTTATGAGCTGCACCCCATCAAGATTCCTTTTTCTTTCCTCTTTCTCCAAGTTAAATTCTCCAAGGGGTGTGTATTCCTTCATGGAGTGGCCCCCACCTTCCACTAGCTCCACGATTTTCCCTTTTCTCTATAGTGGGGTCCCTTCTTTACCAAAAATTAAATCTTCTTTGGTTTTACCCACCTTTCCTAAGTTGTGACCCAAAATTTAATATACTTAGGAAAATTTGAAAAATTGGTGTAACTTCTTGGAAATTTTAAGTAGAGGGGATATCACAGTCCTCCCCTCCCAAACGTTGCTTGTCCCCAAGCAACTATAATGTCGGGTGTTGTATAATATGCTCACCCTCCCATGCGACATCCTCATCTGGAAATTTCTTAAATCATACCAAATACTCCATGATAATCTTTCTCCTCAATCTCCTCTCCCTAGTCTCCAAAATGGCCTCCGGCTCAAGTACCAAATTCCCCTCATCATCCAATGGGGGTAGTTCAGTAGTTTTGGTCACATGTTTCCCCAATACCTTATTAAGGCATGACACATGGAAGATGTTGTGTACCTTACTTCCAAGTGGAATCTCCGATTCATATTCCACCTCTCCAATCCTCTTGATCACCCTGTAGGGTCCATAGAAACATGGTTGTATCTTCTTAGCCCCCTTTTGCTTCAGTGTGGACTGTCTATATGGTTGGAAGTTCAAAAATACCAAGTATCCTACCTCAAAGTACCTTTCGACCCTGTGTCTATCTGCATACATTTTATATTGATTTTGGGTGGTATGTACGTTATCTTTGAGAGCCTTAAGGATGTCTTGGCTCTCCTAAATCTAATACTTGGCCCTTAGGGCCCTACTATCTCCAAAAACAAGGTCAGAAAAAGATAAATCATCGTGCTCATATAAAGCATGGAAAGGTGACATACCGATGGGCATATGGTAGGTAGTATTGTAGAAATACTCCCCTAGGTGCAACCATTTCATCCAAGCTCGATGTTGCCCTCTCACGTAGTTCCACAAGTATCCCTCTAGCCACTTATTGACTATCTTGGTCTGCCTATCCATCTGAGGTTGGTAGCTAATACTAGGAGAGAGCTTAGTTCCCACCAACTTGAACAGCTCCTGCCAAAACGCCCCCATGAAACAACTGTCCCTGTCACTGACTATGGTCTTGGGAATACCATGCAACTGGAAGATCTCTCTAAAAAAAAGCTCTGCAACATATGAAGCAAATTACCTGGTAGGGATAGCAAAGAAATGGGCATACTTCTTCAACCTTTCCACCACTACGTATATGTAGTCGTGACCTTGCACCATGGGAATTCTTGTGATGAAGTCCATCGGAATTCTCTCCCATTTCCCTTTTGGAATGGGGAGCAGTTGTAGTAACCCAATAGGATGGGTCAACTCCCTGTTGTTCCTATAGAATGTCTCACACTCCTGCACGTGCCTCAACACGTCCCCCTTGAGGCCCTTCAAAGTGAAATGCTCCCTGACTGTCTTGTAAGTCTTCAAGAACCCCTAGTGTCCTAACAGTGGTGAATCATACGTTGTGTGGATAATCTTCACCCCCAATTGGGAACCAGGTACCACATTTTGATTTCCCTTAACATACTCTATGTCAAAATCATAGGCCTGAATATTTCTGACCCACTTCTATTGTCTATCATTGAGGCCCTTCTTCCCCAGAAAGTGTTGAAGACTATTATGATTAGTCTTCACTTTGAATTTGTTTCCCACCAAGTAACGCCTGAATTTGGCTAATGCATGCATGATGCCCAGCATATCCTTATCATAGATCAAGTACAATCTCTCATGAATATTGAGCTTATGACTCTTAAAATATATCAAGTGACCTCCCTGTGACAATAAAACGCCAATGCACTCACCTGATGCATCACACTCCAAGGTGAACATATGTGTAAAATCAGGTAGATCCAACACTGGACAACTGCTCATCACCTACTTGAGATGCTCTGAAATGTTGCATGTGCCATGTTCATCCATTGGAATTCCCCATTCTTGGTCAGATATGTGAGGGGTGTTGCTAGCTATGAGAATCCATTTATGAACTTCATGTAATCCGTGCAAATTCCCACAAATTCCCTCAGCTAATTCACATTCCTGGGAACTAGCCAGTCCTAGATGGCTCTAATCTTCTTCTCATGCACATGCACTCCATCTTATCCAATAATATGCCCCAAGTAGAGCATCTCAGCCAGCCCAAACTGGCACTTGGAAAGCTTCACATAGAATTGCTACCCCTCCAAAATACGAAGCACCTCCTCTAGATGTTGAAGGTGCTCCTCCCATGTCTTGTTGTAAATCTATATGTCTTCAAAGAACCCCTGTTGGCTTGAGGGGTCCTAACCCAGGTTTAGAGGTTAAGGTTTGCCAACAAACCCCTATAATACTAGCCCTTTCGACAATGACCTACTTGCGTAGGCCAAGGTCTCACCCGAAGCAGTATGGGAAGGTACTGGAACCAAGTTTCCGCACCCTGAGAGAGAGTAGGTAATTCGAGGCAGATCTACGCTATAAATTACTAGGTTCACACAGAATGAGTCTATTCGCAGCCATTTTAAAAGTGTAATCAGCATATAACCATAACAAATCTATCAGATCTAATCAGTACAGTTGCATCCACGTGCACATTACCAAATACCATCACATATTACTATAATCGCAGCCAATATCGGATCGCAGATATCCTTATGCTAATTTCAGAACATAGATACATTCGCATCTTAAATAGGCATCACAGATGTGCTTCAACATTAAACATAACCAATTCAGATAACACATAGATACTTTAATGATACTTCGCATTCATTAACATTCAGATCCACTTACAACCAAAACACATCCCGTGCACACAGCCTAGTTGGGTCCGCACATAGCAGGACTGAGGATCTCCGCCCACACAGCTGGTAGGAGTCCTTACCCAAAACAACCCTTACACAAATCTAATAGTTCGCGCGTAGCATCAATCTATCCACCTACTTCCTTACTAGACCCAACTATCTATCTATTTACAATATCATAGCCTTCACTATCGTATGGTCTGCAAACAAAGGTTTGCGAACTCTAGAGCTACCCTTTAACCCATTACAACACATTAGGGGTTTTGACCCACCCCAAAACCCCTACACAGGACCAAATTTACCAAAATTGTACCAAAAACGCAGGTTAGGGAACCTCGTTCCAAGATGCCCCCAACACAATCTTGTGACTCGTCCCGAGTCACTACGATCATGTGTTTTCCATATTCTCCTGTAGTTGGTTGATCGCATCAACCAGCGGGGGAAACACTCCTTCGCTCTACACAGCAACATTCTGAGTGATATCCACCAGCTTTTGCAATGCCAGACCTTCTATAGCAGCAATTACGCTCTCCAAAGTCTGATTCAGTTGCTTAACTGTGATATCAACATACTGAGAGAGCTTGAGGGCTTCATCAGCCCAGGGCTTCATCAGCCCAGGGCTTAAGGTGGTCGTTGAGGACATTATTTTTCTGGTGGATCTCTTCAATGTCGTCTCTCAGCGTGTGGCTAGTACGTAGTCGTGTCAGGCGTTGACCGAGGATCAGAGTAGGCATAGTGGCTTCCCGCTGCTCAAACTCTTCTTCCTTCTAGCACAACTCTTGAGTAAGTTCACGTAGGAGAGGATCACATTGCACCTTAGTCCATAGTTGCATGGCTGTCTCCAACAATCCTGCACCCTGAGAAATCTGATTTGTAATGACATTGGTGGCCTCTGTGACCAGCACGGCTCGCTAGGCCCTTACCTTAGGTGGTGTTTCTAGCTGTAATTTGGCCTGTAGGGCTGCAATCTGCTGTTCCATCTTTGACTTGACTGCCTGGATCTCGGTCCTCGAAGCCTTTAGTGTTACTACAAGCCCCTCAATCTTGGCCTAGGGGGTGGTAGAAACCAGGATATCTTCAGTGACATTTGCGCAGAGCCTACTGATTAGGCATTCCAACTCTACCTGATGCACAGCGGTGAGGATACATGTAACCTGTGCCTGGGATACTTCAGCAATTTTTTCTTCTATCTTCTACTCAGTTGTACTGAGTTGCTCGTGTACTCGACGGTCCCTGTGTTGAATCTCTTCAAACAGGGATGCGTGGAGGACCTGTAATGGTTCATGTGGCAGGCGAGCTAGGTTCAATTGTACCTCTACGCAGGCCTAGACTTGCGCTCCTAAGTCGGGTGGACTCAGCATGAGGGTTGCGCCTGGAAGAGGGTAGAGGAAGCTTTCCATTGTAATGATTAATGTGCTTCTTGTCATTGGAGCCGGTCTTGCCTGAATCATACTTATTTGCAATGTTTCAGTATTGAGTTGGAGAGCTTAGATCTCAGCCTGGAGTGTATCGACTATGGATTTCTACTGCTCTTCTAGAGCCATTTCTCCTCTATAATGAGGGTGACTGTGTCCGCAATCTTCTCTAGGTCCTCTTCTGTCAGAGTAACTCCTGTGTCTCGTTCTGGCCGTAGAGCTCGTTGCTTCTTCCGTGGTCTTTTAGCAAGGTCACCTGTCCATTTCATTCCTCGAGAAGAATCAGTACCTCCCGCATCCAGACCCTCTATGCCCAAATCCCTCTACGAATCCTTCTGTGAACCCTACTATGCTTCCAATTCCACTTCCTTCCCAGTACTCTTACCTTATCCTTCCTTCTGTGGTTCCGGGTCCACCCCTTTTCTAGTACTCTTGCCCTGTCCTCCGGTCTCCTTCGTACTTGACTTGAAGCTGAGTTTCCAATGCGGAGGCCAAGCAGCAATAAGGCCGTCAATATCCTCATTCGTGACCATATATGGGAGTGATACCCATGATGGATCCTTGCGGCCCCTGATCTGGACATTGTGCATTGTTACCTGAAATGATTCGATGCTCTTGTACTTATCATAAATTTTTGGTGACAAGCGTGTCTGGGAATTGATAGCAGCTGTGAATCCACTCTGAAATAGGACCTAGAAGACTTGATTATCCTCAATACATTGCACGTTTTTTGAATCCTACAAGTTTTTGTATCGCACTCCCTCGCACATACCTGGCTCAAGTTCAGGGAGAACTGAGTCTTCAGGGGCTTCCCATGCGACCAACGTGGTGAGGAGTAGTAGCCATGAGTAGCAGAATACTTTTCCCTGATCCTAGGCCTCGCACACATTCTCCAGAAATTCATTGCACAAGAACTAGGACCAGTTGTAGCAGACCCCCTTTTCGCAGTGCCTAGCCAGTTGAATTACATATGCAGGGATAGTTGCAACCTGGAATTTGCACATCATTTTGCAGGCTAACAACAAGGTGCCCATGCGGGCATCGGGGTCACTGATAGTGCTAATCATGAACCTCCTAGTGTTTCTTTCCACATGATAATCCTCACACAACTTATTGGCGATATTTTGTTCATATTTCTTCCTGACACGTTTTATGGGATGCAGCCCCTTCACGAGTAAACCAGTGATGCGATAATGTGATCCTGGATCCATACGCTGCCATCATGGACCAGGGAAAGAAGTTGGCACACAAGTCAATTTGTGACATTGTAGTAGCCAAAATTAGGCATCCGCAGTAGGTTTAATATCCCAGAACTAGCCAACCCTCTTGCCCATGGCATGGGGACTACCTTCAACACGTCATCCTCCAATACCCTTTCAAGATATAGCTTAGGTGCCAATTCTGGGAAGGCATCCAAGTTGGCCAGGTCGTGGTCGTCGAATTTTACCTCTGAGCTCCCAGCGCACCTTCTGCATTCTGAGCAAACCCCTGTGCTCCCAGCATACCTCTCCGAGCCTCCAGACCTACGATCGACCCCTACACATACCATGGTTCTTCCTGCATTTATCCCTCTTTTTGCGTGTATCCTACCCTATGCAACTACTCCGACCATATAGTCATTTGATCCAGTATGGTTTGAGTCGGCTGCCATTGACATAGCCTGGTACCAAATCACCACACAGCGTGGCTAATCGGACCGCTCCTCCGTCAGTAATTTCCTTTACCATATAGGGACCTAGCCAGTGCTGACAGAACTTCCCTGGGTGTTTTGCAAACTAGCTATTGCATAGTAGGACCAATTCTCCCTCCGCAAATGTCTTTTTCCAAACATGTCGGTCGTGCCATGCCTTATCCCAGGCCTTCTAAACTTGTTGATGGAAGTTAGAAACAAAACGATCTTCCTCTAAGGCCACAAGTTGTGATAACCATTCCTCCATGATATTAGGCTCCACCATATTCGTAAAGGCTGTGATACACAGGATAGGAACAATATACTCCATGGGCATAATGGCCTCGTTGCCATAGACCATCCTAAACGGTGTCTTCCCAGTCAACTTCTTGCAGGTGGTTCAAAAGGCCCAAAGAACTAACGGGATGTGCACGTCCCAGTTGCTATGATCAGCATTACAGACCTTGGTCAATGCCTACTCCAAGATCTTATTAAAAGCCTCTATAACTCCATTTTCCTGTGGATGATACGAGGTGCCTTTCGCGTGGTGGATCCAGAATTATTCAGTCAAGGCCTGTATTGTTTCATTAACAAAATGCATACCTCTATCACTCATTAAGATCTTTGGACAACCAAACCTAGACAGAATATGCTAAAAAATGAAATGCACAGTGGTATCTACAGTGCAATCCTTCACAGCTTGTGCCTCGGCCCATCTGGTTACATAATCAATTGTAGTGATGATGTAGCGCACACCTGTCTTTTTTCCTGGTGGGTTGATGGGCCCAATGAAGTTGATGGCCCATTTGTCAAACGCTTACAGGGCCATTTGCAGTTGCAGGGGCATTTTGTCTCTGCACGATGGCCTTCCTGTCCTTTGGCACATATCGCAAGGTTTCCAATAGTCATGAGAATCGTTTTTCAAGGTGGGCCACCATAGCCCAGCTCTCAAGATTTTCTACGTCGTTGCCTTCCCTGTGTAGTGACCTCCTGCTATGCCCTCGTGGGCTTCTGCTAATATGGCGTGCCTCTCATGCTCCAAAACGTATCTTCATAGCACCTCGTCAGCTCCCAGCTTATACAGATGGCCTGTGATGATGGTAAAATCTGTGGCACAGGTTACCAACTCTTTCTTTTGTTGTACCGAATACTCTGTAGGTGCCATCCTCGTAGTCAAGAAGTGAATGATGTCGGCGAAGTGCGCATCAACTACCTTAATAGCGAAAAGATGCGCTTCAGGAAATCCTTCTTCTAAGTTGGTCGGATCTTCACCACTCTCGATTCGGGATAAGTGGTCCAGCCTAGCATTCAAATTTCTCAGTTTTACGATGATCTCAAAGTCATATTCTTGAAACAATAGTAGCCATCGGCAGATTTCCCCCCCCCCAACACAGGCTTATTCACTAGGTACTTCAAAGCCGAGTGATTCGTAAATATCTTGAAGTGCCCTCCTAACAGATAATGTCAGTATTTTTGCAAGGCATATACCATGTCCAACCACTCACGCTCTGTAGTGGAGTAGTTGCGCTCCGCACTAGAAAGTTCCCTACTAGCAAATGCAACTGGATGGTCAATGTCTCTGTCTCCAAGCTGCATAAGGACAGCTCCCAAGGTGATCCCCAATGCATCTATGTGAACATGGAACACCTTCGCCCAGTCAGGAAAGATGAGAATAGGCGTAGAGACAATCTTCTCCTTGAGTAGCTCGAAGCTCTTCTGACACTCCTCATCCCAAAAAAATGAAACGTCCTTCTTTAGAAATTTTTCCATGGATGTTGTGATCAGCGCATACCCTTAAATGAACTTTCTGTAGTATCCCATCTGTCCGAGGATAGAGCACAGTTGTTTCTCAGTTGTAGGTACTACCAAGTTTATGATAGGGTTGACCATCAATCCTTGTTGACAGACTATGTGACCTAGCAAGATCCCGAAGGGTACACAAAATATGCACTTCTTGATATTCAGGGAAATCTGGTGCTTACGACAGGCGTCCAACATCATGCGCAAGTTTGAGACATGCTTCTTTACCAACCTGAAGATGGTCCAGTCATCAAATAATACCTCCAAAAAATTGTGGATGAACTCTTTGAACACTGTGACCACCACCCGCAAAAAGATGACAGGGGCATTCTTGAGCCCAAACAGCATGACTATGTACTGAAAATATCCCCATTCAGTGGCGAACGTGATTTTTCTATGATCTTCAGGTGCGATCCTGATCTAATGGTAGCCCGAGAACCCATCCGTAAACGAATATGCTTCCTGCCCTCCCACGCTATCTAGGATTTCATCTAAGAATGGCGTAGGAAATGGATCATGCACATAGGCATCATTTAATTTTCATAGGTCAACACAGATCCGTATTTCTCCCTTAGTATTTTTCTCCTAAACCACCATAGGACTTACCCAATCTGACTGTTCGACTGGTTCGATGATACCTGCGGCTATCATTTTTTCAAGCTCTTCCCTGACTTTCTGCTTATACTTGGGGTTCAACCGAGAAGGGCATTTCTTCACAGGGTGCGCATCTAGTTTTAAAGTGGTGTGCATGACCCCTAGGTCCCCTACTGTAGTGTCCCTTATTAGTGAGATAGCTTTGATGACACTTAGAGATGGTGATTTTGATATAATATTATGTATGAAAGACTTATGTACATGCTTATATGCTATGACTTGGTTTGGGTCACTTGGTTGTTGTGTGCTTATGATAATATCTATGGTTGCGTGCACAAGGATTGATTTTGGTTAAGAGAATATCAGCGATGTTTTCTCTTTTGGTATCCTATTTTGGACATAGGTGTATGATGTGAATGGTGATTTAGAATTGAGACACAGATCCATGGACGATCATGGTTATGTGGAACATATGGTTAATTATGATTTATGGATGATACATGATTTGTATGATTATATGTGCATAATCTCGCACTAAGCATGATGTGGCAGGGGACTTGGTCATTGCCAACGGGGATGCTCAAGTTATAAATGATTGCGGAAGTCATTTCTCCAAAACCAAAATGACTGTGGAAGTCATGAACAATATTTGGTAAAATTTGAATAAGTTAATTATGAAATTCATTTGATTGATTTGATCATTGAGATTGTGATATGTGCAGGTCTTGGAAGAAGACCTTACCAACGAACCATCAGATGGGTATAAGCTCACAATCAGTACCTTAAGGTGAAACACGGAGTTTCAAAGCATAATAGATGAGAAGCCATGGAAATTAGGGCGCGGAGTCCTAAATCCATGAAATATAAAGACGTGGAGTCTTGGATATATGATAAAAGGATTAGGACGTGGAGTCCTAAATCCATGAAATATAAAGACGCGGAGTCTTGAATCTATAATGAAATGTTTGGGGCGCGGAGTCCTGAATATTTAAAAAAAAAAGATCAAGGTGTGGAATCTTGGATCTTTAGAGTAGATCAGGGTGCGGAGTCCTCAATCTACTAAGGCACAGAGATGCATATAATAGGGGTGCGGAATCTCTATTATCCGGAAGAAAAATACCACTCATGGGCAACTCGTAGATGAATTTCCTTAATAATCTAATTCCTAACAATTTTGGAGTGACTTTCTAAAAATAGAAAGTCATGTCTACCATTTCAAGTATGACTTTCCAAAAATAGTAAATCGCCTCCAATCAATGGGTAAACAAGTATTCTTGAAGGAAAATCACTTAAATTATGATTAATCAATTATAATAGTTCAATCTCGACTTAATCCTCAATATTATTAATATTATTAATATTATTATTATCTTTTATGAGACTATGATATTATTATTAAAAGGAAATTATATCTCCTCAATCACTTCACTCTCCTTCATGACTCTCATGGCTCTATGTAACTCTCTCCATTTTAAATATTACATTACACTCTCTTTTATGCACCCACCAAGGAATGGCATATTCCTCTTACACTCATTAAATATATGTCATAAAATATTCCTACACTCATTAAATATGTGTCATAAAATATTCCTCTTACACTCACTTTAATGCATATGTTACACTCTCCTTAAATAAGGCATGCATACCTCTCCTTAATGGCATAAGTTACACTCCTCTAAAAGGAATACAATGCATGCATATTAATCTTCCTTTATGACATGAATTTGTTGCTCCTCCTATATATGAGTCTCATGTATTCTCATTTGAGGGGAGAAGGGGTAATGCCAAGAGTGGAAGAGACTTGAGGAATATTGTGAAAGGGAGAGATATGGAGAGTATCCAATTACTTCCAAAAAAAAAAAAAATCTGAATTTCTTACTAATCTACTAAGTATCTATTGAGGTTGAACATGAGTGGTATTTAGAGGAAGTGAAAACTATCTTCATGAGTTTTCCTGCATCTCTCTCTCTATTGCTGTATTTTGGTACTGGTTGTGAGCTTTTACAGCTCGGGGGTTCCAGGGGGAGGAGTTCTCCCTGGATATGGTTGGGTGGAAAACCGGATGGTTCAAATGAGTTGGTTAAGGGATCAAAGGTGGATCATATTCTCAACGATTGGAGCTCAATATCTCTTCAGGTATAATTTCCATTGTCCTAAAATTATAGTATAGATTTAGCATAAAATAAAAGGTAGACATTTAAATTGTTGTAAGCATCTAATTTTGGATTAGGCTTATGTTATCTAAAATATTATTGATTAGTTAAAAATGAAGAGTAGATTAATCTATATGTATGGATGTTTAGATCTCAATATTGGAGTTATTATTGGTGTAGTTTATGGTACTAATATTGGTATTGTAGCATTTGAAAAAGGAAAACCAAATATTGTTGAAGGTAATTGCAATAAATTTATTCCAAAGGACTTGGGTAAGTATTTCATGATTTATGGTTTTGTTTCAAATAATTAATAGATGCATGTTTTATAAATGGTTTTAGGATAGTTTGCAAAGTGTTTGACAAAATCTGTGAATGAGTAATGTTATCAATTTATTTATGCATGAATAAGGACTAACTTGCAGCTTATGTCAAAAGTAAGAAAATGGACATGTATCCAAAATATACTTGGAGGAATTACAGAATCAACCCTTAAAAGAAAATGCAAAAACAATGGCAACTAAAATATAGTTTGGAAGATCAAATGCTTGAGGTAAGTTGGATAAATTTCAGTTATGGCTTATGTTTCATATTCTTATTAATAATTCAATGTTTTGTTATTCAAGTTGTTGTAATAGTACTATCAGAATTTTGATAGAAAGCCTTGATGGCTGTAGCATTCAGGGCTGCCATGTGTTTGTCAAATTGTAACAATTGGTTCAAAAAGCTTGTCAAATCATATGAATTAGCTTGTGGATGGTAAAATGTTTTAAGGATTCATATGGTGGATTTAGAAATGTTTGATTTCAATGAGCATATCTTAGTAGCATAACTTTGGGTTTTTTTTGCTCATGTAGAGGTGTAGTTGTAAGTTTTCATTCCATATGTTTGACAAAAGTCATAAATGAAGCATGTAGGCTATAAATTTTGTTGTTTTCAAGAATCGCATTTCTGGGCGTTTTGAATTCGATTCAACCCAACATCAGGGGGTATCCGTGCCTAATGGTCATGTAACCCCTGATTTCATTCCAAAAAAATGCTTTTCAGAACCCAGATCGGAAATCTGGGCGATTTTGCAGATTGCTGCTCTGAGTTATGTGCGCCTGTTGTTGAGTCTTTGCTGAAAAACTAAGATTATTTAGTCTCTGTTTTAAGATGGAAACATTTACAGTTTAAATTCTGAATTTTATGAGATAAATATGTTGAAGAATAATCTTAAATTCATTGTTGCTAAGTATTTGACAAAATGCCTCAATGACTTTTAATTGCGTGCTTGCAAAGTGTTTGTCATAAGGGCTGAATGAGTGTAGAGTGCATGTCTACAAAGTGTTTGTCAAAAATCGTGAATGGCTGTAGCTTTTGTGCATATAAATTGTTAGTGTAAAATTCTTAGTTACTCTTGTGTTTTTATGTTACTATAAATTTTAAATAAACTATTTAATGGGTGTAGCTTCCTATGTCTGCAAGTTTTTGGTATGAATGTGAAAATGAATTTAATAATTTGTTGAAGTGTGACTAAGACAATTGTTTCTTGTATTATCTAAAGCTTTCAAAATAAAAAGGGCCTTTTGTTGGAAACAATTTTACAGTGACTAATTCTTTAGGATTTTGTGCAAATGAGTATTAGTGATTATGTGACATCTACTTCTCTATCTTATTGATGGTGGGTAAGGTGGGACCTTACACCTACAGTCCCTTTGAGTTCTGAGAATTTTGTTAGGAATAGGTCTTGGTATTTCATGAGGAGTTCTGCAAATTTTCCCACAGTATCATCATCCCAGTAGTCCCCAATTTTAACTAGCTTAGGTTGCTCCTCCGTTCCAATTTTGAATTCTCCCAGCTTCAGAGGCTTCGTGACATCAACGGTCTATAGTGGGGGTCCAGAAATTGTGCATTCTCCCTCTAACTTTGGGATAGACATATTTCGTGGGTCTTCATCACATTCTTCCATTGATAGATTGCGACAGTTGACAATATCCTTCATCTGCTTCTCCCACATTGGTGCCCCCTGTGTTGCACAAGGGCATGATTCATCAAATAATAAGGCTTATATATCCTGTAAAGCTTCATCGAGTGCCTCTTTTCATCCTATCAAACCGAATGTCCCTACAAACTCATCCTCCAGGGTTTTCCAGTGGCGGGTGCGCTGGTGTAATTATGCATCTAAATACCATGTAGTCAGGATTGGCCCCAAGGTATGAATGAACAGGTGGACCCATTCCTCCATAGTTCTTTCGCCCCATTCTTTCATCCATGTGGACAAGTGCTTGTGCGGGTCCCCTAGCCCCAAGAAGGCCTTTATGTGCAGGTGAACCAGAGGTTCAAACCGTAAGACCATAATGTTGCGACACTCTTCCCAATCTTGGAATTTCCCCTTATGTGTGTCCCACCACCTCGGAGGGGTTGCGCGCATGGCTATATTAAGGGCCCACAGCCTTTGCTCCCGTGGGACTTCAGCTTCAAATTCTTGCAAAAACTCCCTAATACTACTAGAACCATAAAGTAGGGCAGTTCTCTTACCTCTGAGGATATACACCAGAATTTTTTTGTGATTCTAAGGCATCGCAGCACAGATACATCATGTAACCGATTCTGTTAATTTTCCATTTCCCTATCGGAGTCAGAGAAGCATTCTCTTTCCTTCTCCCAGCAAAGCACACCATCAGCCATAGGATTGATCCAATCCTTGTCCCGAGCAGTTAATTTGTAGATGTGATCCACATCCTCTTCTGCGCGCACTAGTTCTGTATACCACTCTCCTTCCACAGGGTCCAGTGGGACTATCACCCTCGTGCCTTCATTCTCAAACACCATACTTCTTTTCTTTAGGTTGATAATGCCTCCCATGTCTATTGCCCAATCCAATCCTAGGAGCACAGGATAGGGGTCCGCATCTTCCACAATCTGAATTACCTCAAAGTCGACATGAACCATAACTCCTGCAATATCTACCATAATCTTTGACAACCTTCCCAACGGTATGATCATCTGTTGGTTGGCCATGCACAGCTGGATATTATTCCATTCCAACTTAGGCTCTCCCATCCATTTCCAAGTTTTTTTGGGCAGTATGTTTGCATCTGATCCCAGGTCCAAAATAACCTGATCCATTTCATAGTGGCCAATCGGTGTTGTTAGCCGCATTTCCCGACCAGTGTGTTTCTTATGCTTGTAAAGTTTGTGTACATCCTTAAATTCCCATGGAGGGTTAGTTCTCTCGGTGCAGCTGTCTATTGGTGCTTGCAGATTTTCCACTGCCTTCTGGTTGCGTAGCAGCTTCATACATGCCTGTAGAAATGGTTTACTTCGTCGTTTGTTCTTAGGTTCACTAGAGCTTTTGAAATAGGTGCCTCATCCTTAGTAAAGTCTTTGCGAGCTACGACGAAGGTTTCCTTTTCCTTCTGTACGTCCAAGCTTTCCTGTTTGACAGCTGCCTTCCGGATAAGAGGTTCATCTTTGGCTTTCTCCTGAGCTCCTCCAGCAGCCATGCTGCTGCGCGTTATGACATTAATACTTGGTCCTTCATCACACGGTTCTGCCTTAACCCTCTGCACATTTTCTGTAGGTGTTTGTTGTTTTTCTTGCATTTTTGCTATCAGAATTGGATAGTCTTCAATCACATGGTCAAGTTGTCGACAATACCATCAAGATTGTCTCGCAGGGTTTGGACAGTCCCTCGCAAAGTGCCCTATTTCTCCATAGTTGTAATAGATCAATTGTCCTCTTCCCCGACCTGCGCCTCCACCCCTTCCCCCTCCCCTGCCCCTCGTTGGGGAGCCTCCTCTGCTTGAAGGAGACTATGGTGAAGAAGGGTTAGCATGTACTCTATATACGTTTCCTCGATCTATCATCAAGTCATAGGTTCGGAAATTATGCTCGTCATGCCCCACAGAGGAGTAGAATCGACACCATTTTTTCTTCAACTCTGGGACATAAGCACCAAGATGGGATAGTGGTTAGTATCATGTATCCTGGAAACATGACAATCAGTGCACCATGACATCAGGCCACTTGGCCCCACAGCCTCCTTAGGGCGCAATGGGCTGGGTCCCCCAGCTACATGTAATCTTCCAGTAGAGGACACTGATCCTTGGTATGACCGGATACCTTGCATCTTATGCACCATATGTCTAGACTAGCCTCTTTCCCTCGTTCTTTTCGCAGATTATGTATTTCTATGTGCATTTCCTCCAAATATCCCTAGATTTGCTGCACCCCAAACTGAGCATCGTCTCTCGGTGTAGCCTCTAGTTTCATAGCAATCTCCAAGGCCTTCTCTTATGTTGCAATCGATTGCTAACCCATAGGTCCCTACAAGTGAGGCAGCAGCATAGCGATAAACCATTCCTTGTGTTGCATATCATCAAACTAAAATTCCCCATCTTTTATAACCTTTTTTAACCGATGATCAGCTTCCCATATTGATTCAGTGGGTCCCTATTTAAAGTCTTTCAAGTCGACCACTATTTGAGAGTAGGACTTAGGCTTCCGAAAATTTTGTCTTAATGTTTTCTTAATCTCTTGAATATATGGATCCACATGTTGTCCTATGTACCCCATATACCAATCCAATGCCCTTCCTTCAAATGCGAGTGATATTTGCGCTCTCTTTACATCGTCGGTAGCCACATTCCGTGTAGTCCATATTGATTCTATAGCAAACAAAAATTGGTCCATATCTTCGTCTCCTACACCCTTGAAGGTAGCTAGCTTCATGTGTGTGGTCATATCATCTTTTGGTGGCGGCGGGGGTATGGGTGAGTTCTTACCCTTATGCTGACTTGAAGGTGGTGTAGCTAGAGGACTATGCATAGTCGATTCTCTTAATGGACTATAGATGGATCTATATCCTTCTTGATTAGTTCAGTAGTACTTACCACTTCTTGCTGTGCTCTCACTCAAATCAGAGGTCATTCACTCGGTGTGGCTGCACTGAATGCCCTTTTCACACAATAATATTTTGACTAACAAAGGCAATGTTTTCAAGAACTTACCTTGGAAACCCTTGAATAACCTCTGCTCTGCCTCAGAGTAGTAAACGAACTGATCAACTACGAATTTTTTCACGAATCCTCCCAACATGCTATCTACCCAATGATCTACAGTATGGGTGATCATATTTTCAGTCCTTTCCAGTTGTTGAATCAATTCTAGTGTCCACTGTGTAACCTGATCATCCTTCCAACACGTCTGGAATTCTACGAGCCTTGCCAACAACTACTAAAGCTCCTGCGCAAAGGTTACAAAGAAAATTTCATAGACTTTAGTGAAGATGTACTTTTTCTTCCACTTCTCAACCGTCAACTTCGTGTTGCGATTCTCCTTTACAAAAAACTCTTGAATATTTCTTTCAAACCAGTCTTCAATTTCCACCCTCTCAGGTCTCCAAGGACCTCATGGCATTACTTGATATCTGTTAGCCCCCTAATTTGCTCTTTTTTTACCATTTTCCCCTTCCTAAATCATAACCATTTACCTCTGTTTCACCTCCTTTATGCACCCTCATCTTGCACCATTCCAACCACGATGACATATTTCATATCAACCTTTATTCTTCATGTTTTAATTTAATTTAGCGTTAATTAAATATTTATTACATGATTTCTTACTTTTAAATCACTTTTATAACTTATCAATATCTCCAATGGTTATTTGATAGTTAGAGTGCTTACTGTGACCGTTGATCTTAGTGCAAGATAGGATCTTGCACCATTGCCAGCACAACAGATCTTTGCGACAGATCCGAACCTCCTCGATCACCGCCTCATCTTAAGCCACTCCAGCCATGAAAGCGAATGATTCAAAGGTAGCTGAGACCAATCCGTGAAAGGCGAAAATACTGGAGATTAGATACGACCGGTTTTGTTAGCTGCCTAATTTTGAAGACTAAATGCTAAATTATGCATTTTATTATGAATCAGTTGAACGATTTGTTTTGGCCTTCGGCCAACAGATCTATATAATGTAAAGTGTAAATAGGACTTAGGAGCAGATTTTTGGAGTAGATTTTTTAGAGTGAAGTTGATAGGCGGTAACCGGTCGTTTTGTTATCGCCTGAATCTGGGCTAGACACTGTATCAACGCATGTATTCGCCTCAATGAATTAATAAAAGGTTTTTCTACCTCATGTTTCAGAAATTGTTTCTGTCTTTAAGCTGATGAATTGACTAGTTTACTGAGCAGCATCTTAACTTAAAAGGGAAACGCGTTGGTTGGCTAGGGCCCAGCCAACCCAGCACGTTTACCCTATTTCCTATTTCCTGTAATTTTTGTTTATATTATTAACGTGTGATTTAAATTTTAGCACATATATTCCTATCTGAGTGGAAACGGATCCGTCATGTAAAGTAGATACATTTTCTTTCCCTGCAATCTACTTTCCTGCACCTGATTTCAGATTGGTTTTCATCTTCCTGGTACAAGTAGGAGAAAAAAACCTACACCAGTGCACGTTGGTGTGATATTTTATTTTCCTACAATTGCGTTTAATTGGTTTTTCCACCTGGTCCAAGCAGGAGCAATGAACCTGCACCAGTGCATGTTGGTGTGATGCAGCAAGTTTTCTTAATCTACTTTCTGCAATCTTCTTTCCTTCTTTTAAATGCTTATGACAAGATAAATGATTGTTTCTTTATTTTTCATTTTGTTAATATCAGAAACATTCACTTTTATGTGTGTGATTTGATTCAATAATAAACTAGCACTTGTAATAATTGAACACTTGTTTTAAGGATTACAAATTAAGTGCAGGAAGCTCTGATCCGGTGCAAGAACCAGTTTCTTGCCACAAGATCTAAGTGCTCTGAACCTTGAAAAGTTTGAGCCCTTGCATGAAGTAAAAAGCCTTCAGTAAAAGACACTATTTATACCTTCTACATAAATCTTTGATCCTGCACTAGTGAAAGCACTAGTGCAGGACAGATTAATGCAAGAAGGAAATCTCTAAGGAAACAGGTTTAAGGGTCCATCTAACGAGACTGCTAAGTGTCTCTGCTAAAGGAAAATACACACTCAGTAGATTAAAAAACCATTAGTGGGAGTGATTGCCTTTTATCTTTAATTCTCTCTTGCAAATGCATACTTCCTCGTTTCAGTCTTAGATTATTTTTGATGGTTCAAGTTGCCTTCTTCTCTTTTGATTTGATTCTGCAATCTTTCCTTTAAAGAAAGTAGGGAATTACATTAGAAATATTCATACCATCTCTGGAATTGCCTGTGCTTCGTCTCTAAGTTTACGAATCCCCCGGGTTGAAAAATTAAGTGTTGAGGAGTTTGCTTAAGTGTAATTCCTACACCCAACATTTTGGCACCGTTGTCGGGGAGGAAATTTGATTTGGTAATAATTTTCTAATTATACAATAGAGGTATTTTTTCTTTATTTTTGCAGTGTTGTTTCTTTGAAGGAATTTTACTGGTGTTAATTTATTTCTGATAGCATTTTTAGAAGTTATCTGTTACTTTTTTCTTTCTTTTTTCCTTTTGAAATGAATGCCTAGGAAAGGTAAGGGTTCGAAGCCCACTAAGGGCCGAAATAATTCTAAAAACAAATTTCATATTGGGTCTCCTTCTGTAAGCAGGAAGCCCAATCCAATTCAAACCCATCACGCATGAACAATCCACCTGGATTCTAGTGATAATAGCTCAGGTGTGGATCAGCCTGTAGAGATCGGTACAAGTAAAAGGGGAACAATGGTGGACCAAGAAGATCATTTGGAAGGGACTGGTGACAACCAGGTAAGTGAAGAACAATCCACTTTTGTGTTTCCAATTGTGGATCCTGATACTGTGGCGCAAATGAAGAATATTCCACCATCGACTCTCCCTCATTTCCGTGGTAAAGTTCATGAAGATCCTGACTCTTTTCTATTTGAGTTTGATATTCTGTGTAGAAATTATGATTATGCAACTGATGCTCAGAAGTTAAGATTATTTCCTATTACCCTCAAGGACTCAGCTTTATGTTGGTTTATGGGGTTGGGAGGAAACACTATAACCTCTTGGGATCATATGAAGAGAGTTTTTTTGTCTAAATATCAAGAATATTACAAAACTCGGGACATGCAGTATGAAATTTTTACAATCATATAAGATGATGATGAAATTCTTGAAGATTATTTGGAAAGATTTCTGTATATTTTACAAAGGTCAAAACTTAAGCTTGATCCCAACACTATTAGAACCTTGTTCTTAAGAGGACTTACTGATAATGCTAGAAATAATTTGAATCTGTTAGGACAAGGTGATATTTCTCAGCAAAATTTTGATCAAATTTCTGAATTATGCAGGAAATTTTTAGGAAATCAGTACAAATACAGTAGAGGAACTCGAAATAGAAATAGAAAAACTGAATCTATTGATGCTATGATTATTGGACTAGAAAATTAATTGGAAAACATGAAAATTGATATAATGAACATTGTTACCAAACAATTAGACTCCTTAAAATTTCAGCATAAACTCATGAAGGAACAAGAGTCATTATGTATTTTCTGTCCTAAATGTAGAGATAAGCATCCTCCTAAAGAGTGTCCTCTTAATTTGAAAGAAAATAATAAGTGTGTTATTTTTGCAGAAGACCATATCACGGAAAAATGTCCCTCTATACCAGGAATTAAAGCTGTATTTACAGGGGGACAGCCTGAAGCTGAGTACTTGAATTCTATGGGAGCAAGAAGGAATTGGCCTTAGGTAGGTATAGGTATGGCTTCTGAATTTTCTCCACACTATTTTGGTTATAATTCACATACATATTCTTATCCTAACTCTCATCAGTAGTGGCAGTATGGGAATCAATATCAACATGGGCAACCTTCTCAACCATGGCAACAAGGTTGGAGAGGGCCAACTCATTCTCCATATTCCTACCAGCCTCCTATGCAATCATATCCATATACACATGCACCTTATTCAATGCCTCAACTTCTGAGTCAGTCCACTCCACCATTGCCTTTACCTCCACCCTTTCGACCTCCTAAGTTTCCTGCTCAACCTATGCCCAATCCTAATAATAATAAATCAGAGCAAATGATCTACGTAACAAACCCACCTTTATCATTCGAATACCAATCTATTCCAGTTGGGGTTCATGATATTCAATTAAGATTAGGAAGGATTGTAACATCAGAAAATCAAAAGCAACCTATGGTGATCATTGAAGAGAAAGGAGAAGAGGAAACCCTTAACCATTCTCTGAAAGCTATCACTGAGCATCCCTTACCCTCTGAATCCTTGCCATCTTCTTCCAACCAGCCTCCCTTCCTAGAGAGGCTAGTAATGGAAAGGAGTGAGCCTATTTCTGAGATCATTTTGGCATCTGAGCTTCGAAATATTTTCATTAAGATACCTTTGCTTCAAGACATCAAAGAGATCCCCATTTGTACCAGGATTATTAAGGAACTCTATCTCAAGAAACCTAGAAGGAAGAGAATAGAACCCCAAACCATTCAATTTGTTGGTAGGGCAGCAGAGTTGATGAGGGGATGTGTGTCTATGGAAAAATATACTGATCCCGGAAACCCTGCTGTCTCAGTTCCGATTGGTAATGTCCTTGTCTCTAATTTTCTTATAGACCTGGGGGCAGTCATTAATGTCATGACTAAGCAAACCATGGATCAACTTCGGTTATCTCATCTTCGCCCTACTCCCACTGTGCTTGAATTAGCAAATAGATCTAAAATTAAGCTAGAAGGAGTATTGGATGATGTAATCATCTCATTAGATTCTTGGGAATATATTTTTGATTTCATTGTGCTTGAGCCAAAGAATCCAGTAGGAGGACACCCCTCGATCTTGGGTCAACCATGGCTTGCTACGGCCGATGCATATATTGGATGTCGTTCTGGTGATATGTATATTTCACATGGAGATTCTAGGAAGAAAGTTACCTTATACCCCCCTACTAGACCCATTCAAGACCTTCAGATACTTTATGGTTGGATCAAAGAAGTGATGAGGAAAATCAGTCTATTTCCCTTATCCATCATTATACTAGGTCTTCACCAAAAGATGAAATTCAAGATTTTCTGAATAATCTAGATACTTTGCCTAATTATGAGCCTTTGAGCCAAATTTTCAGCCTAGATTTTCAAGATAATAATGATTCTCATTCTTCTGTACCGCTGCATCTAACCACTCCCTTGAGTGATCCTAAGCCTGATACCACTCTTGTTGAGATTAGCCCTGGTAAATCCTTGCATATCAGTTCAGATTTGGACTTATCTCAGCAGGAGCATCTTGTGACTTTGTTGCAAAACCATCTTAGTGCCTTTGCTTGGGGCTATGAAGATATGAAGGGTATCCCTCCTGAAACTTGTACACACCATATTTATATTCATGAAGGAACCTGACCTGTCCGACAAGCCCAAAGGCGAATGAACCCAGCTCTAAGAGATATTGTGAAGGAAGAAGTACAGAAACTCTTGGATGCTGGTTTTATCTATCCTATTTCCGACAGTCAATGGGTCTCTCCATTAGTGCTTGTACCTAAGAAAGATGGAAGATGTCGTATTTGTATTGATTATCGAAAATTGAATAAAGCCACTTTTAAATATTACTTCCCTCTCCCTTTCATTGACCAGGTGCTTGATACCCTTGCAGGAAAGAAATATTTCTCCTTTTTGGATGGCTTCAGTGGTTATAACCAAATACAGATTGCACCTAAAGATCAGGATAAAACTACTTTTACATGTCCATGGGGTACCTTTTCTTATAAAGTGCTTCCCTTTGGTTTATGTAACACCCGGATACCTTTCAAAGGGCAGTCCTGGCCATTTTTGCTAATCTAGAATTTGTAGAAATTTATATGGATGACTTTTCTGTGTTTGGTGACTCTTTTCAAGAAGCTCTCAAAAATTTGAAGAAAGTACTTCTTCGTTGTCAGGAAGCCCATCTCAATTTGAGTGACAAGAAATTTAGATTAATGTGCAAAGCAGGAGTGGTGCATGGCCATTTGATTTCTGACAAAGGTATCCAGGTTGATCCGGCAAAGATTGAAATCATTTTTCATCTTCTTGCACCCAAAAATCAAAGGGAAGTAAGAGGTTTTTTAGGACATGCTGGTTACTATAGAAGATTCATTGAATTTTTTTCAAAGATAGCTGCTCCTCTTCTCTGAATTCTAGCTAAGGATAGTGAATTTTCTTGGTCCACGGCTTGCCAACAGTCTTTTGAAACATTGAAGGAAAAGTTGGTGCAGGCACTAGTTTTGTGAGGTCCAAACTGGTCCCTGCCTTTTCACATTTCCTCTGATGCTTCAGATTTGGCTATTGGCGCAGCTTTAGGACAAGAGGAAAATAAGAAATCCTATGTTGTATATTATATTAGTAAGAATTTGTCTTCCGCTGAATTGAATTATACAGTTACAGAGAAAGAATTTTTAGCTGTGATTTTTGCAATTAATAAATTCAGGCACTATATTACAGGATATGAAGTATTTGTACATACTGATCATTCCGCAATTAAATATTTGATGAACAAACCATTGACAAGCGGTGGAGTGACTAGGTGGTTGCTATTGTTGCAGGAGTTTAATGTTACTATTTTTGATAGACCAGGGAAATCTAATGTTGTAGCAGATTTTCTTTCTAGATTAGATAATCCTGGTGAAGTAACTCCTGTTAATGATGATTTTCCAAATGAACATATTTTTGCTATGTCAACAGATTCTCTGTGGTTTGCTGACATTGCTAATTATTTGGTCATGGGAAAAACACCACCTCACTTGTCCGCTCGTGAAAAGCGAAATATTATTTAGAAAAGTGCTGCATATTCCTTGATTCAAGGAGATCTCTTTTACACTGGTCCAAATCTAATTATCCGTAGATGTGTAAGAGAGTAGAAAGTGTTTGACATATTGAAATCTGAAAATGATGAACCTTGTGGAGGCCACTTCGCTGATAAGAGAACTGCATATAAAGTATTACGTGCTGGTTACTTTTGGTCTTCCTTGTTTAAGGATTCCAAACAGTATGTCAGGCGATGTGATAGCTATCAACGAATGGGTCAACCTAATCAAACCAATGAAATGCCCTTATGCCCCCAAGTTATGATTGAGCCATTTGAAAAATGGGCTATTGATTTTATAGGGCCAATAAATCCAACATCCTTAAGTAAAAAGCATATTTTGGTTTGTACAGATTTCATTACAAAATGGGTAAAAGCTAACGTTGTTTCTTTTGCTATAGAAAAAATTGTTGTTGATTTTATTTTTACTAAAATCTTTACCAGATTTGGTGTGCCTAGAGAAATTGTTTCTGACAATGGTTCGCAGTTTAATTCTAATATGGTACAGGGTGTGATGGAGCAATACAAGATCCGGAACAGGAAATCCACGCCGTATCACCCGCAAGCAAATGGCCAGGTGGAATCTACAAACAAAGTGATTGAGTCCATTCTTACAAAGACAGTCAATATGCATCAGAAAGATTGGGCTAAAATATTACCAGAATATTTGTGGGCATACAGAACCACTTGGAGAAATAGCACAGGATATACACCATATGAGCTGGTATATGGCAAACAGGTTCTGTTACCAATTGAGTTCCAGATCAAAACTTTCAGAAATACGGTTCAGTTAGGACTAGATCTCTCTTAGGCACAACACCAGTGTCTTCTCTAATTAAATGATTTAGATGAATATCGTAGAGATTTTGTTCAGCATAATATCCTAATTCAATAGCAACGAAAAATGTGGCATGACAAGTCTGTTCAGAAAAAGCAGTTCCAACCAGGTGATTGGGTACTCCTTTATGATTCTATATTTAAAATTTGTAAAGGGAAGTTCCATACACATTGGATGGGACCTTATGAAGTGATCCGAGTATTCGAGAATGGATCAGTAGAAGTTAAAACTATTGATGGAAAAAATTCAGTATTCTTGGTAAATGGACATAGATTAAAGAAGTATTTTCAGCCACTTACCAAGAAATATTTTACACAGCAAGTCCAACAGAAATTTAGGATGGTAGTGGTAAATGATAATACCAACCTTTTGAAGACATGAATCCTCATTTCTCTTGAAAAAAACATTTAAATAAAAATAATAAATTTAATAAAAAAAATTAAAGAAAAAATATTTTCCTGTAATTGTGAAAATCAGTTCGCTGACATGATTGCAGAAGGGTCAACCTGAAAACCAGCTTGCTGGTAGGAAGATCAAAAATTTCTAATAAAAAGAGAATTTTGCTTGATCTTTAGATGTACAAGCGACCACCGAGTAAAAGCAAGTTCAGCAGGACCAACCTTTATACATTGGGGTAATTAGCATGGATATTTTTATTCAAGTAACACTCAATTCTCATTGCAGTTATTTTTCTTGCACCAGTGCACGCAGACCTTCCAGAAAATTTTATGTCTTTCTTCATATCCCATTTCATAATATTCCCTCAGTTTTCTTCTTTAAATCCCAGAATTATTAACCTTCCCACATTCTTCTGAATTTACCCTACCCGCTTCGTAAAAATCCCACTTTACCCTTGAGTTTTTTTCCCTATCCCAATTCTATTTATCCCCTCTTTGGTACTATTCCTAGAATCCCTGTAATAAAATTCCTTCCCATTCTGAAGTTTTCCCCTTTCCCACTTCTTTTTTCCCTCATGAATTCATTGCAGGATCTCATACACAAAAAGAAAAAAGATGCTCTGAAGCATAAAGAAAGGGCAAAGAAAATTTTCAGTTCAGTTGAGGAAGCCATGTTAGAAGTCCAACCTATATTTTACTTAAATTCTCTGTTCTTTTTTCAGACAATATGCTTGCACTAGTGCAAGAATATCGTCCTATATAATAAGACAAGTAGAATGGTACCAACAGAATAACATAGCAAGCGGTGTAAACAGATCGGTGCAAGCATGCACCTTGACAGAAGCAGAGTACAATTTGTCCTTTTCATGAGCATATGTCATAGGAAGTGGTCGTCATAAAATTTTAAAAGAAGCCTTTTTATTTGATGAGGACTTATGCTATCATATTAAGTAGGAGAAAATTATTTAAAGTACAAAGTGTTTTAGTTAAGAATCATGATCAAATTTTTTAATGAATGCTAAAGTTTCTATTTTGAATTATGAAGGAGTGCGGGTATGTTTAACCATTGCTTGGAAATCATTACCCTTTCTTCCATGATCCTAGATGTCCCTTCACTCGCCACGATTACCTCACTTAGCGATTAAAAATGCCACCGCAAGTACCAATCTCGCACGATTCTAAACATGTCGCGCATCCACGGCTATTTTGGTGGGATGGATCGGTGATAACATAGAAGGGATGGTGGACGGTTGGATCCCTATTTATAAAGAGCCAAATTTTTCAGTATTTCATGCAATTTTTTTTACTATTCATAACTGTTAAGTAGAGATGCCGCTTGTGAGATGTGAAATTTCGTCCCTCAGTGAGGTAGATCAGACCACCGAGTTTCGCAATAGTCTTGCACTATTGTGAGACTTAGGCTTTCTTGATTTTTTGCAGAAACTTGATGAGAACAATAGTGAAGTGGCCCTACAGTTTGCAAAGAGTTTTAAAAATGGTTATGTAAAGATTGTGCCCCTGAAATTTAAAGTCACAGAAAAATCAATAGCAGCAACGACGGGCTTGCAAAACACTATTGTGCAGTACTTTAAAAATCATAAGCTCGAGAGGAAGCACTGGTAGCGTTTCATCGTTGATAAGGACATGAAGGTAGACTGGAAGAAAGGAGTTCCGCGCAGCGCCCTGTTGGGACAGTGGTAGGACCTCCTTTTTATCCTCCAGAAATTCGTGACTTGTGAGGGAAGGTATTCCCTCACCTTTGTGTATCATTTCAAGATGTTGCAACACTTCGAACCCGGCCGATACGTCTGGTGGAGGATGGATTTTACTTATTTTTTGCTTAAGATTTTAGAAAATATGGCCAAGAGTGTGCAGGGCGTACAGGCAGATCAGGCTGATGAGAAATTATATCACCACGGCCTGATCAAAATCTTGGTCCAGAAACAATTGGAAATTAAGGGCATGACCTGGAAGGAGTTGTTGAAGTAGCTAGATAAAAATCCCTTAGCAGGAAAGAAAACAGCTGTTGAAAAGAAAACAGAGACCCCCACCAGCACAAGCAAGGGTCCAAGTGTAAAGAGAAGTCCTTCTTGCACCAGTGCAAAAAGGAAATGACCGAGGAAATCAACAGAAGAAAAGGGCCCATCTCCAAAGCAAAAGAAGACAGCAGGTACACCTATTGAAAAAACTCCTCTGACGCCACCAGTGCATGAACAGACCCCCGAAGAAGATGATTTGTTGTCAATCCTTGTGGATGCAGCAAAATCTGTGGAAGTTGAAGATGACATTCTGTTGGCTGATTTTATTAAGGCCCGAAAAAATAATGAAGAACCTAATGCAGAACCATAGTCCCCACAGAACGTTGAATCTCCACCCACACCAGTGCAAGAAGAACCAGTACAAGAAGAACCGGAAGAGCAAGAAAAAGGAGGAGAAACAGAAGAAGTAGAAGAAGAATAAGAACCGGAAGAAGTGCAAGAAGAAGAAGAACCAGAAGTGCAAGAAGAAGAAGAACTGGAAGAAGTAGAAGAAGAAGAAGAACCGAAAGAAGTGCAAGAAGAAGAAGAACAGGAAGAAGTACAAGAAGAAGAGGAACCGGAAGAGCAAGAAGAAGAAGAAGAACCAGAAGAGGAAGAAGTATTTACTGAAGTCATGAGGGATATTGAGGTCCTTGAAGAAAATACAGCCCCTGTCAAGACAGAAAAGGAAGAAGACTCGATAACTCCTACTGCTCGAATAGTCGAGCTAGAGCTTCAAGTGCAGAACTTAGAGCAGCTCGTAGCTAAAGCGTGGGAAGTCAAAGAGCAAAATAAAGAAGAATTCATGGCATAGATCCAGAAAAAGAAAGAAGAAGTCAAGGTACGAAAGTACCGTGCTTCGTAATGTTTCAGACGACTTAAAAAGGTGACGAAGAAATTGAAAAACAACAAAAAGAAGAAGTCTGAAACATTGCAGACTGATGATAGTATGCCAGAGTAGGAGTGAGCTGGAACGCTCGAAATTTTGAAGGTTTTTTGCAAAGATAAAGAGTTGTGTGAGGACACACAACAGCTTATGGATGGGAGGATGTTAGCCCCCTAATTTTCTCTTTTTTTACCATTTTCTCCTTCCTAAATCATAACCATTTAGCTCTATTTCACCTCCTTTATGCACCCTCATCTTGCACTAGTCCAAGCACGGTGAAATATTTTGTATAAACCTTTATTCTTCATGTTTTAATTTAATTTAGCATTAATTAAATATTTCTTACATGATTTCTTGCTTTTAAATCACTTTCGTAACTTATCGATATCTCCAATGGTTATTTGATAGTTAGAGTGCTTACCGTGACCGTTGATCTTAGTGCAGGATTGAATCTTGCACCATTGCCAGCACAACAGATCTTTGTGGTAGATTTGAACCTCCTCGATCACTGCCTCGTCTTGAGCCGCTCCAGCCACGATAGCGAATGATTCAAAGGCAATCGAGACCAATCCGTGAAAGGAAAAAATACTGGAGATTAGCTACGGTCGGTTTTGTTAGCTGCCTAATTTTGAAGACCAAATTATAAATGCTGCATTTTATTATGAATCAGTTGAACGATCTATTTTGGCCTTCGGCCAACAGATCTATATAATGTAAAGTGTAAATAGGACTTAGGAGGATAATTTTGGAGCAGAGTTTTTAGAGCGAAGTTGATAGGCAGTAACCGGTCATTTTGTTATCGCCAAAATCTAAGTTGGACATTGTATCAACGCATGTATTCGCCTCAATGAATTAATAAAAGGTTTTTCTACCTCGTGTTTCAGAAATTGTTTCTATCTTTAAGCTGATGAATTGACTAGTTTACTGAGCAGAATTTTAACTTAAAAGGGAAACACGTTGGTTGGCTAGGGCCCAGCCAACCCAGCATGTTTACCCTATTTTATGTTTCCTATAATTTGTGTTTATATTATTAAAGTGTAATTTAACCTTCAGCACATATATTCATGCCTGAGTGGAAACGGGTCCGTCGTGTAAAGTAGATACATTTTCTTTCCCTGCAATCTAATTTCTTGCACCTGATTTCAGATTGGTTTTCATCCACCTAGTACAAGCAGGAGAAACAAACCTGCACTAGTGCACATTGGTGTGATATTTTCTTTTCCTGCAATTCTGTTTAATTGGTTTTTCCGCCTGGTCCAAGCAGGAGAAATGAACCTGCACCAGTGCACGTTGGTGTGATGCAGCAAGTTTTCTTAATCTACTTTCTACAATCTTCTTTCCTTCTTTTAAATTCTTGTGACAGGATAAATGATTGTTTCTTTACTTCTGCCTTTTGTTAATATAAGAAACATTCACTTTTATGTGTGCTATTTGATTCGATAATATACTAGCACTTGTAATAATTGAACACTTGTTTTAAGGATTAAAAACTAAGTGCAGGAAGCTCTTATCCGGTGCAAGAACCAGTTTCTTGCCACAAGATATGAGTGCTATGAACCTTGAAAATTTCGAGCCCTTGCATGAAGTAAAAAGCCTTCAGTAAAAGACACTATTTATACCTTCTACATAAATCTCTGATCCTGCACTAGTGCAGGACAAATTAATGCAAGAAGGAAATCTCTAAGGAAGCAGGTTTAAGGGCCCATCTAATGAGACTACTAAAGTGTCTCTGCTAAAGGAAAACACACACTCAGTAGATTAAACAACCATTAGTGGGAGTGATTTTCTTTTATCTTTAATTCTCTCTTGCAAATGCATACTTCCCCATTCCAGTCTTAGATTATTTTTTATGATTCAAGTTGCCTTCTTCTCTTTTGATTTGATTCTGCAATCTTTCCTTTAAAGAAAGTAGGGAATTACATTAGAAAGATTCATACCATCTCTGGCATTGCCTTGGCTTCGTCTCTAAGTTTACGAATCCCCCGGGTTGACAAATTAAGTGTTGAGGAGTTTGCTTAAGTGTAATTCCTACACCCAACAATATCCCTCTCAAAATTCTCCCGGTCCTAGCAATGGAACCATTTGTTGGCTTGAGGGGTCCTGACCCAGGTTTGGAGGTTAAGGTTTGCCAAAAAACCCCTATACTACTGGCCCTTTCATCAATGACCTACTTGCACAGGCCAAGGTCTCACCCGAAGCAGTATGGGAGGGTGTTGGAACTAGGTTTCCGCACCTTGAGAGACAATAGGTAATTCGAGGCAGATCTACGTTATAACTTACTAGGTTCGCACAGAATGAGTCTATTCGCATCCGTTTTAACAGTGTAATTAGCATATAACCATAACAAAGCTATCAGATCTAATCAGTACAGTCGCATTCACGTGCGCATTACCAAATACCATCACATATTACTATAATCGCAGTCAATATTAGATCACAGATATCCTTATGCTAATTTCAGAACATAGATACATTCACAGCTTAAATAGGCATCAGCTATGTGCTTCAATAGTAAACATAACCGGTTCAGATAACACACAGATACTTTAACAATACTTCGCATTCATTAACATTCAGATCCACTTACAACAAAAACACATCCCGCACACATAGCCTAGCGGGGTCTGCACACAGCAGGACTAAGGATCTTCGCGCACACAGCCGACAGGAATCCTTACCCAAAACAACCCTTACACAGATCTAACAGTTTGCACATAGCATCAATGTATCCACCTACTTCCTTACTAGACCCAACTATCTATCTATTTATAATATCGTAGCCTTCGTTATCCTATGGTCCACAAACAATGGTTTGTGGACCCTAGAGCTACCCTTTAACCCATTACAACACATTAGGGGCTTTTACCCACCCCAAAACCCCTACGCAGGACCAAATTTACCAAAATTGTACCAAAAATGCAGGTTAGGGAAGCCCATTCCAACAACACCAACAAAAACTTGCACAATTTCTTGTGGAACACATGGTTCATGCAACACTGGAAGGTAGAAGGAACATTGGTCAGCCCAAATTGCATAACCAAGAACTCGAAGTGGTCATAGTGACTCCTGAATGTTTTCTTGTGGATATCATGATCCCTCACCCGAATCTGATGGTACCCTGAATGTTGATCTATATTAGAGAATTACTTGTCTCCTCTAAGCTCATCCATAAGCTCATCTATGCGGGGAATGGAGTACTAGTTCTTCATAGTCTTCTTATTAAGAGCTCTGTAATCAATGCACATTTGCAGTGTACCATTCTTCTTCTTCACCAGGACAACTGATGAAGTGAAAGGGAAAGAGATGGGCCTAATGTTCCCCAATGCCAGCAACTCCTGGATAGCTCGCTCAATCTCATCTCAATAGGCCTTGGGATGTATGCATGGGGTCCTTATGACTTCTTGTACCCTTGGCTATAGATCAATGGTGTGATTAAACCCCCTATCAGGTGGTTGCCTTGGTGGGATGTCTCCAAACACTACTGGGTATATGTTTAGGATGGCCTGAATATCTAGATGGGGTGGTTGGGGCTAGCCACCTACCTTAGAAATACTCAAATCCATTGCCCACTAAATCTCCCCATGCCTCAAGTCTGCCTCCATCTTTTGCATTGAGACCGTCTGTGTTGGGTATGAGTGCATGCCCCTCAGGACAACTAACTTCCCATATGGCCCCATGAACTCCATCTCCAGCTTTTGTCAATATGTGGTAACTCACCCAAGAGTAGAGCCATTGGACACCCATCACCACATTGGTGTCTGAAACATCTACCAAGAAGAAGTGGTCAGCCACTAAATAATTCCCCATGGTCACATTCAAAGAGGGAACATATTGGGTGCACTGCATGCTCCTTTCCCCTAGCACAAGGACTGAGAAGTTCTCAAAAGCCTCTGTGGTAATTCCCCTTCTTTGTACCATATGCACATCATTGAAATTGTGGGTTCCCCACTGTCTACCAATACTAACACATGTTACCCCTGCATTGTGCCTCGAATCCTTAGGGTCAAATATTTGGGAACCCCACACAATGAAGAAAGTACTCACCAAGGAGGTGCCAAAGGTGCTCCCCCAGGTGGTGGTGGCAGAGGTGGTCCCCCTACTGCATGTGACTCACTATCACCCCCATCTACCTCATGCTCTATGTAATCCTCCTAATCACTATTAGAGAATACCTCAATATAATGGGCCTTTCCCGTGTTGCATTTGTGGCCTGGTGCCCAAGGCTCTTGGCATATGAAGCACAGCTTCCTCCTCTGGAGGTCTCTCCTAGTCTCCTCATCCAACTATCCACACCCCTGGATAGCACTCTGTGGTGGGGCCCTATTTTCATGACCCCTGGGCGGGAAAGGAGCACGTGGTGGAATTGGTGCCCTAGTCTTCAAGATTTCATCTTGCAAACCCTAGGCACAAATCACTTCCTCCTGCAACATGGTTGGTATGTGAGTTCTCACCAGCTCACACAATGGCTCAAGCAAACCCTCCACAAAATTTTTGACCGTCCTAGCATCAGACAAGTTTGGCACCATCATTGATACCCTCAAAAACTATGATATGTAATTCTCGGGGTTTTCGGTCTATGTGAGCTGAGTTAGCTTTATAAATTGTGACTTTGGGTCCCTCTCGACAAAATGCTTCACAACCCTCCGTGTGACGTCCTCATAAGAAGTAATGTTGGAATGCTCTAGTGTGGTCAACCCATGGAACCACTAATCATGTGCCTCCCCCTCCAAGTGTAAGGTATCCATCTTGATGGCTTCCGCCTTCATCATCCTACTGAGATGGAAATATGTGTCTAGCTTCTCCAGCCAATCTCTAGTCATGAACTTGGAAGACCCATGAAATGTGGGGAGGTAAATCCTCCCAATGGTACATTGTAGCTCTGAGTTATGTGTGCCTTAGCCTCTTGCACCCTTTCCCTTCTCATTCTACTTGAGTTGGTATAATTTTCAGAAGGACAATGCATCTTTAAAATCGTCTCCCATAGACTGCCAGTCCTAGAAATAGTATCCCATGGGAATCTAATCCTGTCCAACCTACTCACCTAGTCCTGAGGGAAAAAACATGGGAAAAGTTGTTATAGTTGGCCCACTGAAAGTATGTGGGTGATTCAAAGGGTAATGGTGATCATACTGGTGGGAAGCCCTCAAAGTTTCCTAAAACAGAAAGTATTTTTTGGTGCTCCTCTCCCAGTTTTGTTGCCTAAAATACTCCAACACCTCCTTCTGCCTCTTGGCTAAGTAATTCAGGGGCTTCAACAGACTATCAAATGTTGCCTCCTAATTTCTCTTTAGCTCCCACTTATCTTCCTCCACCACTACCTGCTCTGCGGTCTTAGTGTCAGGTGTGATTTCCAACTCTCACTCTTGGCTCTGGTACTTATGCCTCTTGTAGGTAATGTTCCACTTGTCCTCTAGTATCATAGAAATAATCCCATGGCTAAGTCAATATCAGAGCTTTGATACCACTGTAATATACCTAAGGGAAAAGAAATATTGATAAAAAAAATAATCAATTGCACATGAAATAAAAATTTCACACATATAATTAAACACCCAAAAATACTCCAAAAATTCTGCCAAACTGAGCCATTTTCATTATAAATCAATGATGGGAGTATAATGAGTATGAAAAAGTGCACCTGGGCTTTCCAAAGGAAAGCTAGACAAATCTCAGGTGAGAAAACAAGATGTGTGCATACTGAAAAGTGACTCCTCCTCTATGCTCTACGCTGCTCTGGAAATCTGCACTTATGGATGGAAAGACACCCTTGTTTGAGCCCCCTAGAATGCTCAGAAAATTCCACCAAATTAATCATGGCCTCTCCTCAATAAACCCGGAAAAACCTAGAAAGGACTCAACCTAGTTCCAACATTCCAAATTTACCCCCAATTACAATGATGCTCCTCCACTAGCTGGAAAATTTGTACCACCCAGAAATATGTTGCAAATTCTCTCCAAAATTTTTTGAAAAACACTTCTAAGAATTCTCCTTATTCCCCCTAGCACAACTCAACCCCGACTCCCAGTCTATACTCCACCACAAATTTTTCTCCTCTAAAGAATGCACAGGCCCCTAGTCAGCCACTTTTGTGCATGCTCGAGAAGAGAATTCCGACCTGAATCATTGCCTCCAAACCATCCTATAAGTTACCTGCAAAAATGATGCCAAATAATCATGAAATGGACCTCTAATTCCTCGAAATAATCTCTTCCTTGTAGCTCTCTCCTCCCACAAGTGCGTGGTACTTTATTGAGCCCAGTCTATTCCAGAGTAGCTCAAATTCACCTGTAGAATCCCTCTGGTATAGCCTCATATGTGTAGCAAAGGCTCCCCTAGGGTGGCACTCAAAGTCCACAAAAGGAGTTGAGATTTCCCTTTAGAAATATTGTGTGTTGAACAACACTCTATTGACCCAGCTGAGCAGCTTTAGAAAACAATAGTTCAGATGTCAAATGAGAAAAGGTCCCAAAATGAGTCCTTCTCCTCCTATTTTTAATTTCTGCCCCTTTCTGCCCTTGTGGGCTCCACCCCATTGAGCTTATTTTTTCCATCCTCTCTCTCCAATTCAAATTCTCCAAGGGGTGTGCATTCCCTCATGCCCCACCTTCCACTGGATCCACGTTTTTTCCTTTTTCTCTATCGTGGGTCCCTTCTTTACCAAAAATTAAATATTCTTGGTTTTACCCACTTTTCCTAAGTTGTGAGCAGGAATTTAATATACTTAGGAAAATTTGAAAAATTGGTGTAGCTGCTTGAAAATTTTAAGTAGAGTGGATATCACACCCACCAAGTGAATTCGTTGGAGCCACATGAGTTAGTATAAAAATAGCTTATGAGTGGAGACATTTCTCAGCATCCAAGTGCACTCATCATCAAAGAAGAGCTATAAAATAGGGAATGATTCTAAGGCAAAGGAGAGGAGACATCATAGCCGAGTTTGGAGAGGAATACTCTATGGTTTTGGTGCATATTTTCTGGGGTATAGGATGCAACTCTAAGGTAGCTAGAAAGGTGACTTAAAGAAATATTTATGGGCAGGTTTTGAGTGTGTCTTCCTTTCCATATTATGCCTCAAGATCAGAGGTAAATTGGAGTGTTTTTTGTAGTTATTATGTGTGAAGTGTCTCTATAATAGGCTGCAGAAGGGGGCTGCTACAATAGCTCGTTTGGAGGATTGTTTGGAGGGCGTAACAGCTTGGAGAATGCCTTCTCTCTAGGATGCAGTTACCCAGAATAATGTGCAACCAAAAAAATGATCTCTTCCATGGTTTTGGGACTGTTGTATGATGATATTGGTACAAATTTTTTGTAGGGTGCATTGAGGATAAGCTTCAAGCCATAAGTCAAGTGTTTGACTACCTAGAAGTGGAAAACAAGGGAGGATACCTATGGGAGAATATTACACAAGTTTGAAGTAGTGGTTTTGGGTTGTTGGTGTTGATGCGTTGAAGGAATAACAGTCAACTAGAGAGTAGATTGGTGTTGAGATTCAGTGGTCAGGTGGACATGGTTCATTGATAGAGGAAAGTGATGCAGATTGAGAGCCAAAGGACCGAGAAAATGCATTCAAGGTACGACCAAGAGGAGCTGAGATAGCATGTTGAAAAAAAGTAGCAAGAAAGGCTCAATTTGACTTTAGCCTTAGTCAAATTGAGTAAATCGAATTTCCACAATCAACAGGACAACTTGGAGGCAGTTAACCAATGCAACATGGATCTTGTCACTCAGTTAGCTCAGTAAATTCGAGTTAGAGGGCTTGGAGTTTGAAGTGAAAAAAGTTCCTTCTCAAATTAAATACTCTAGAAGACTTGGAATATGAAAATATCCATGAGGATACAAATATTATTATATAAAAGGTATGAAGAATGAGATGAGATGATTGAGAATTAAAAATGAGGCCTGCTTATATACCTAGGCAGGTGCCTCTTCATGAAAGGTCATGTCTTATCAGACATGGCCTTTCAACCTAATTACTAATTAACTAATTAATCACTATTTACATTATTTTATTCATTACATTGCCTTCCCCTCAAAAAGCTTTGTCCTCAAAGCTTGTCGGTGAAAGGCCTCAATTTCTTTTCCTACTACAAACATCTTCTCATCTCGGGGCAGTTATCCTTTTCGATGCAAGTTGATATGATCCTCTAAGTGACAAACAAAATTGTCGCACTGAGACTAGATTGGACCATCCTAAATAAAAATTTTGTGGAATCTTATGATGACTGGCAACTTGTGATGATTCGTTAGTATTCTTCGGAATATCAGCCTGTTTCTGTTCTGAATACATAGCTTGGTTGAGTTGTTTGCTCCCATGATTTGGATGTCGATAGGGAACTATTTTGGTTTGACCTCTTTGATTTTCTCTTGGAGAGGATGTTATGGAGATGGTTACAGAATCTTCATGTAGAATGTCATGTAGAATGTTCCTCATTAATCTGGCATCTAAGTTTGTTTCTTCTACAACTTGCTTGTCGTCTTCTTCAGTTGAGACATTTACTAGATCAACGTTCGATTTTTCTTCAACTTGAACTTCTATATTTGAAGATTTCGATGCTTCATTTTTGACAAGTTGTTGCACCTTGTTTTCCAACAAATTCTTGTCTTTCTTCAGCTTCTTAATTTGTGTTAGTAATTTATCATTGTGGTCCTTGAGGCGAGAAACTTATTCATTCTTGTTAGTTGTGATTTCTTCAACTTCTCTTTGCAAATATTTTATTGCTTTTTTACTTTCTGGAAGAACTACTCTTGTGATATCTAATATGTCTTCCAGTGTTAGTGAATTTGGCTTCACCGTGACATCTTGTAACGTTATGTTTTTATTTTTGTAAGAAAATGTCAAAAACTTTTTTTTTGTATTAAGGATGAATGACCCTAGTGATTCCATCCAAAGCGAACCCAGAACTATATAACTATTATTGGAAAATAAGGTTTTAAGAGTGAATTGCGAGACAAGAGAATACTCCCCAATACTTAGGTGTAAATTCTCTATGTTGTATTGTTTGTCATTTGCGTTAAATGAATTTACTTCAGTTATATTTGAGTTATAGATCACTAATTGGTTAGCACATTCAGTACTAACATAATTATTATTTCGAGTAAAATCGATAGATATGAGAACCTATTTTCCCGCAAGTGACTCTTTGATTTCAATTAGCGCCTCGACACACATACTATAATTTTTAGGAAATATTCCCTCTTTTAGTTCTATTTTGGATGCCATTTTGTCAGATAACTTCGGGGTTTTTAAGGGTGACCCTTCCTAATATTTATAATAAAATATTATTATTTCCCTTTAATAAACCCTCAAGCTTAATTAATCTTTCGAATATCCTTTACTATTATTCCTTCAATCTTTGGTAATGAATCCTTCACTAATATTCTCTTTTAAAAGAGGCTCAAATTCTTTTATATATGTATATATTCCCCTTTTAAATAAAATCTTTAGAATATAATGATGTATCTCCTTTTCCACTTTTCCAATACTTAAACCTTTAATAACCTCTTTTTCATTTTATATACCTTCGAGCTTTAATAATGATTCCTTAATATTTTAAGAAATCCTTAAAAATATTTTTCCTTCCGATTTTTTTGAAAATTACTTCCTTGATTTCTTTTTATGAAATATTCTATAATTACTAAGAAGATGTTTGACTTTCATAACACACACACACACACATATATATATATATATATATTAACAATTGATTTTTTTAACTCTTTTTTTGGTTGAAAGGTTACAACCCTAGTGAAATGTGGCTATTCACATATATTCACCTATAAAATATATGTCCACTTATGTGTATTTGACTCGGTTAATGTTCTCCACGTAAAAGTAAATTTACCATTCACACAAATATTTTTTTATTCCTTTTGTTCTTATTTTACCTTGCAAATACCATGGGAAATTACCATGGGCTTCTAAAACCACGAGCTTGTAAACCACTTAAAGAATAATCAAAATAACCTTATCTACTCTTCCTACTTTCTTTTTCCTTTTTATTTTTAAATTGTCTTGGTATGTACGTATATGTACTACTTTATATATATATCTCTTTTTTTCTTTTTTCTTTTTCTTACTTACTTATATACTTATATATATATATTGCTTTTGCTTCTTTTTTTCAAAAATTTCTCTTTTTTTTCTTCAAATTTTTAATTTTGGCCAAAGGCCTATCGGTGAAATTTCTTCAAAATTTTAATTCTGGCCAAAGGCCTACCAGTGAAAATGGAGAACTCCAAGACTGGTAGAGAAACGCTTCGACGACAACAATGTTGACGAATTTTTGACGGCCAAAGGCCTGGACCAAGGAGTGTAGCTTTGTGCAGCTATGAGCAGATGGAAGATCGAACTCCTCTGATACCAAATGAAGTGAACAAAGTTCCTTTTCAAATTAAATACTCCAGAAGACTTGGAATGTGAAAATATCCATTAGGATACAAATATTATTATATAAAAGGTATGAAGAATGAGATGAGATGATTGAGAATTACAAATGAGGCTTGCTTATATACCTAGGGAGGTGCCTCTTCACGAAAGGTCATGTCTTATCAGACATGGCCTTTCAACCTAATTACTAATTAACTAATTAATCACTATTTACATTATTTTATTCATTACAGAGTTCATTTATGCATGTGTGATTGCTAAATTTTAATAATCCAGTTCAATATTTTCAATTGTCTTCAGTTAACTGACCTCTAACTACTGATAGAGCCAGTTGAATGTCAGTTGTGTAGTGGGACAACAGTATAACTCAAATATCTCTCAGTTAACTGATCAATTATCCCAAAATAGCTAGTGCATGAAGATAATTTGATTTCCTCATCTGAATTGGAGATGACAATATAGTGTAACATCAGTTGTAGACTAGTCTTGAGTGTACAGGTGTTGCATGCAATCTGTGTTCAATCCTTTCGAATTTTGCAATCAATTTGGAGGAAATTCCTAAAGAATAGGGGCTAATTTCCTCAGTATTTTCACAAGGAAATAGGAGCCTTGGTGAGAAAATATTTGGCTTAGTGTTGGCTAGGGCTTGTTCATTAAGAAGGAGAACAATTATTCTTTTGTAGGTTGAGCTTAGGGTTTGGAGCTAACAATTGTAATAGTTTCTCAATTCAACGGATTAATGAAAAAAGGCTTGAGGGGTTTTTCCCAATTAGGTTCCCCTAGAAATCACTGTGTATTTATGTTTTTTCTTATTTCATGTCTATGCATGTTTTTCTAAATTGTGAATTTCATTCTACATATCAGTAGAGTAGAATAGTGTCTCATGATTTTCAGTTAGAATTCTTGAGTAGTTGTAATTTCTATCAAATTTCTACATGGTATTAGAGCCCTAAATTCACATTATAATAATTATTTCGAAATTTCCTCTCAAGAATTTCAAATTTGTAGACTTCTTGTAGGTGGTTTTCTTCGGGATCGGGAGAATGTCTTTCAATGGACTGAGATTAGAGTATGCCCTAGAGGATATCTCAAATTTCATATCTTGGAAGGATCGAATTGAAGCAGTGCTTGATGAAAATGGTGTGTTAGAATATATTAAAATTGATATTGCAAAACCCTCACAGTCGAATGCACAAAGATTAGCCCATTGGAAGAAGAATGTTGCAAAGGCTAAGAGAATTTTCTAGACGATGTGAGGGACCATGTGGTCTGAAATATCCACGGAAAAGAGACACCATTTTTCATGTGGAAGACACTAACTTATCTATTAGAAAATAATAGTGACCATAGAAAATTGGCCCTGAAAGAAAAACTTCGAAACATAAGGATGCAGAAGAATGATATTATTCCACAATATATCTCCATATTTACACGAGTTTGGGATGATCTTGGAGGGGTTGGGGTGAATTTTTTAGAAGATGACCTGGTGAGCCAAGCTCTTCTAGACCTTCCAAAATCTTGACACAGTTACCAGAACTCTGTGAATGGAAGGGAAAAATTACCGAATTGGGAAAGTTTGTGGTCCAATTTGGTTCTAGAAGAGCTTAGGTGAAATACCAGAGATGGAACTTCATCTAAAGCATAGGATGAAGAGAATTTTTCCTTGGTTGGAAAGGGGAAGAAGGGATAAGGGAAGAAGAACCAGAGAAATCCTAAATCCAACCAAAATAATAGCAAGAAGAAATACTTGATCAAGATCAAGTGCTTCCACTACCACGATTTTGGGCACTATGAAACAAAATGTATGGATAAGAAGTCTACCAAGATGCATGCTATAGGAGCAATAGGTGAAGCACTAGTAGTTCACAATTCGAATCAGACTTCACCCAAATAGAATGCAGGGCCAACACTGTTATGGGGAGTGTGTGGTACCTTGATTCTGGTGTATGATTCCATATGACAGGCTGCAAGGAATTTTTCAGTAGCCTAGAGGAGAAGGATATCCATATGTATATCAAAATGGGGGATGATGGTAGGTACAGTGCTATAGGAATTGGTATTGTCACCTTTGAGAGGGAGAAGGACTCTCCTCTTCACCTCAAAGATGTTACGTTTTTACCCGGGCTGAAAAAAAAAACATGATCTCTGTAGCAGTATTGGAGGATCCTCGTTATGATTTTATTTTCAGTAAAGGGAAAGCCTTTATGAGATACAAATACCAGGAAAGTGAAGTAGATCGGGTTTCGAGTGAATAACCTATACAAACTTGAGGTGGAAGATTGTGATGCATTGAGAAACAAGGCTGATAAAGTGTAGAATAGATATGTTGGAGAACTTTGGCACAAGAGATTGGGTCATCTACTCCGTGGTTCCTTGAAGATTATGCAACAAACTACCACCAACCTCACTAAAGTCTCCCTTGACCAATAGGATGTCTACAAGGGTTGCACATTAGGTAAATATGTTAAATCCACTTTCCATGATCGCGATAGCAGAGCAGATGCAATATTGGAGGGAGTCCACTATGATGTTTGTGGACCCTTTTTACAGCCTCCACAAAAAAACATAAATACTATGTTATTTTTATTGATGATTTATCTATAAAATGTTCAATATTCTTCATGCAAAATGATGAAGAATTTTTCTCCAAATTTATTGAGTTCAAATAATTAGTGGAGAAGGAGTATGGGAAGAAGGTGAAGGCTCTCAAGTGCAAAAATGGAGGTGAATTTGTTTCACATGCCTTCAAATATTTATGTGTGAAGTAAGGTATTCGAAGAGATATGAAAACCCCCCATAACCCACAACATAATGGGGTTGCTGAAAGGAAAAAAATAAGCATAATGGGGAAAACAAGGGCCATGTTGCATGGTAATGGGTTTCAATTGCATATATGTGCAGAAACATGCAACAACACAGTCTACTTAAAGAATCAGAGTCTGCAAAAAATACTTGGCATGATCACACCGGAGGAAGCTTTCTCTGGGAGAAAGCCTAATGTGACTCATTTCAGAATTTTTGGAGATTCAGTTATTGTCATGTCTTCAAGGATTAGAGGAAGAAACTTGAGCCTACAGCAAAGTTGGGAGTTTTTGTAGGATACATCGAAACTCCACACAATTACCAGTTATATCTTCCTTCACTAAGTATGACATTTGTGAGGAGAGATGTCAATTTCGATGAAGAGAAGGCCATGATATGCTCTCTAGAATGAGATTTAAGTGTCCCACCGAAGCAGGAGCTTATAGCTCCAAAGGAGGAGCCTCGGGATGAGCTTCAAGAGGTTTTCGAGCAGCCAAATGTAGAGGAGAAGATAGGAGGTAGAGTGAAGGCACCCACTCAACCAGAATCTTCCCAAGAGGGGAGAAAGAGAGTGAAATAAGTTGATATATTATTGCAGGATGTACGAGAAAATGTGGGAGCCCCCACATCATAGTGTAGGTAAAGGAGGTCACCTGACAGGTACACTGGATACATGGATCTCATTGTACACTAAGATCATTGATACAACACCTTCTTCATTTGAGGAAGTAGTCTCTCAGCCTTTTTTGGTTGACACCATGGTGGAATAATGTGAATACATCATTAAGAACAACGTATGGGATTTGGTGTCGAGGCCTAGAATTGAAACCAACCTATTAAATTTGGTTGAATCCATGGTGGAAGAATATAAATCCATCATGAATAAAAAAGTATGGGAGTTAGTGTCGAGGCTAGAAGTGAAATAAATGGTTGGTTCAAGATGGATCTAAAAAGTGAAGCATGTTGTTGACGGGAGCATCGAGAAGTACAAGGCCAGATTTGTGGCCAAAGGATTTTCTCAGATAGAGAGAGTGGACTATGAGGAAACTTTTGCACTAGTTGCAATATTTTCCTCAATTAGATCCATTCTATCATTCCCTACGTAGATGGGGTGGAAAATCCACCAGATGGATGTGAAGACTACCTTTCCTAATGGTTTTGTTGAGGAGGATTATTACATAGATCAGCCAGAAGGATTTGAGACATATGATCAACAGTCACATGTATGCATACTCAAGAGAGAATTGTATGGTCTCAAACAGGTGCATCGAGAATCGTACACTCAAATCGAAAGTTATCTCAGAGGATTGGGCTTCACCAAAATTGAAACAGATTTGAACCTATATCACATTGTGGTAGATGGTAAGTTGCTTATTCTTGTTTTATATGTTGATGATTTAATATTGACAAGTGATGAGCAACTGATCCGCTCTTGCAAAGAGGATCTTGCAAGGGAATTTGAGATGAAATACATGAGCCTCATTCATTACTTCCTCGCGCTCGAAGTATGGTAGGGTGATGGTGAATTTTTTGTGTCTCAAGGAAAGTATGCTATAGAGATACTTCAGAGATTTCACATGGCGAGTTTTAATCCCATGGACACACCTCTAGCTACAAATTGGAGGAAGGGGTATGTTTCTTCAGGAGAAGAAATAAATGCTACCATTTACAAATAGCTTGTGGGTTCATTGATGTATGTTATGAATACACGACTTGACATGTGCTATGCATTCAAAAAGCTTAGCCAAGCTATGGTGAGGCTTACCAAATTATATTGGAAGGAAACAAAACATGTGTTACAATACCTCAGGGGTACTACCCATTATGGATTATGGTATAGACGGACATATAGAGTGAAGTTTCAAGGTTTCACTTATGTAGATTAGGAAAGGATTTTGTTTGTTCCCTGTGATTTGCAAGAAAGGCAAGACCAAACACTACAGGGGGCCACATCAGAACCACTTTGGAATCCTAGGACCTAGCCTTCCTAGATTCAGAGAGGGATCTCTCTATATAAGTGTTTTCAAAGGATATATCTTTATGCTTTGTTTATGATATTAGGCTAGTTATAAAGCTCTGAGAACTTATTTTTTTGGGATGGATATCATTAAATGAAGAGGTCAATTGAAGGGTGAAAGTGAGAGTAAATTGAAAAAATATTTTGGCTGAAAAGATAGGTCATGAAACAGTGTCAACCCATTGGGCTATGGAGTCACAAAAGGATTTAATTGTACAAAAATTCTTCAAGAGTTTCCATAGGGCAAGTCATCTAAATCAAAGGATCTTTTATATTAAATTATGATATGAAACATTAAAATGTTGTGAAGGAAGAAAAGCTAATAAGCAATGAAGAATCTATTAACTTCACTAAACAAGAAAAGACTTTCAAAGTAATTGTTTGAAGCAAGCCAAAGGACAGGGAAAACCATAGACTTCTTTGGACAAACTTTTATTAAAGCACTCTTTTCAGACAACAATCCAGTCATCCTAAGACTACTTTCAGAAAGGAGATAACATATAAGAAAACGAGGAAAATAGCCTAAGATCAGACAGAAACTTTGAATTCTAGCATGCTTTTGGCATACTCTCAAGGGATATTTCAAAACAGCTTTTAAAGATTGACCAGAGGACAGGGCTAACCATAGACTTCCCTGGTTTAGACTCCATTTAGCAAACTTTGAAAAATATCTTTCAAGAAAAATATCTCAAGTTGTACTCAGAAAGACATGGGCTCACCAACTTTTCTTCACTGGTTATACTCTATTTGAATCATTCTCAAAACAACAAGCTGGATAAAACTGAAGGGAAATTAAGAATCCTTCAATCAAAGCTTAGCAAAAGAAAACATAAAGATAAAGCTTTCAGACAGAAATAGGGTACTTTGACAATAAATCCTACTCTAAATTTTATGTTCTTTATCAGAGAAAATGGACAGCATGTAAAACATAAGGAAAGACAAAAACAATGAGAAATAACTTCACCATTGACATAGACCAGGATCCCATGAATTAGCTTGTCTTATTGATGTTCAAACAAATTACATACTTCAATTCCAGCAGGTCTTTACAGCTCAAAACATTTCTCTTCTCAGCCTAGTATTCTTCAACTACTCAACAGCGCTTCTACAGCTTCAAATAATAGTCCAACCCACACTAACAATGAACTCCTCATGTAGTATTTATAGATAAATGAGGAGGTGGAGTGAAGGAGGGGGTCTCTAATGGTTCATAAATGACAGAGTGTAATGTTTTTGACCTTTGAGACCACGCAAGGCCCAAGGCAAAAATGTATTTATGTCTAACTCTGCGTTATATTAATTTTTTTAATTACTTAGTGGCTTTTGTTGACTTTTAGGCATTTTTAGGTAGGCTGGCAATAACTTTTGAGCTGTCATTTGGAAATATCTCTGACTTGGAGTAAATTTATGTGTCTTTTGAGGCAAATTAGGCCTGTAGGTCGCATTGGAGGAGTAACTTCTTCTGTGGATGTGGCATTCGAAGCTTTCCCTCTGCTGATCTGTTTGTTTGGAGACTTAAACTCTGATTAGGCCTTTGATTTAGCTTTAGGACTTCTTTAATCATCTTATGCTTGTGTCACTTTTGCTGACTATTTTGATTTTGATTAATCTGTCTTTGCACTGTGTGCTTTATCATTAATCTGTTGGTTAAGCTTTAAATCTCCTGGCTCGTGCTTTAACCTTTAACTTTCACTGATCTTCTTTGTTTTTCTTTTTTATACAAGTGGTTTGGCTTCCTTCTGCACTGGAGAGTTTCATTGATTGCATCGATGGTCATGAAACATCGATTGGAGCTTTGAATCGAACCCTTTATCCCTTTCTTCATGTATTTGGTCCTTGGATCATCATCCAAAGACAGAAAGCCACTTAGATTGGCTGTGGGAAGGCCTGCAAACTTCAAGCCACCATTAAAACCTGCAACACAAACTAAATATATTAACAAAACCTGCATTTTTGGGTCAAACTGCTTTCGGAGGTTTCGGGATGGTGGAGGAGCGATTGCAGAGGAGGAATATGCGCAGAAGGGGTTCCACAAATGGAACCAAGAAGAACAGCGAGTTTTTTGAATATTTGGCACGAAATGGTGGAAGAGTGGTTTTGAGGAATACCGGGTGGTTTTCACGTGAGAGATGGGTGGTTAGTGGTATTGGCCCATATGGACGCGATACCACTCAGGCACTGACACATGTCCTCAGGGAAACCACTTATTTTGCGTAGAAACGCAGTGTTAATGTGTTTTGGTGAAATGAGTGCGAAAACAATTCTGGGCCGTCAGATCTAGGAAATCCAGATCTATGGCGGAGGGTTAACACGACGAGAGAAGGTGCTTGGAAACGGAGAATGGAAGAGGATAGGTGGCAGATGGTAAATGGATCAGTGGGAGGGTAGTGGAAGGCGAGCCATGGTGATGACATCCGCAATTTTTTCGGGGAGTGAAATGATGTCGAGCGGGATCAAAGGTGAGAGTGAGCGCGATCGTGCGATGACCGTCAGATCAGCAAGATCTACGGCAGAGATCGATCTAGGATAATACATAGAGCGGAGAAATGAAAGATAAAGGATGAGGGCTATAGGTAAGCATGGAGGTAAGGTCCTGTGGGGAATAGGATAGGACCGAGGGTTAAGAGACAGGGGCAGGGGCTTAGCAAAGGGTCTCGGGCTCTCAGTCTTATATGGAAAAGGAGCAGAAGGCTTAAGCCCTAAGGGGCTTAAGGCCTAATTTTCAAATGGAGCAGATTCAGGCCTAAAACAAAGATTTTAAGTCCTTTTGATGTTCTGACAGGATTAAAAGGGTAGTTTAAACCATATAAAAGGGATTTTTATGATTTAAAGGGTTTTTATGGGAAAATGAGGGTAAATGAGGAGAAAAGGGGATTTCTAGGGGAGTGAGATGATGAGTTAAGATAAGTGAAAAATGAGTGAAAAATGGGTGAAATGGGGCTTATGAAATGATGGAAAATGGCTTTGAAACAGTTCCTTTGATATCAGCAGGATAATCTTAGAGGCTTTTGAGTGAATATTTCAATGGAATGATTCTTTTTGAAGATAATGAAAATAGTGGGATTTCAAGAACTCACATATTTTCATAAAATTTGTTTCTTAAAAGATAAGGAACCTATTTAGCCATCATGAGGTATAACAGAATTTTTAGATGGCTAACAGTGGCTCCACTTGGGGAGGGAAACTCCTTGGAGGTGTCAAGAACCTCAGAGATAAATCTCTGGAAAGTAGACCAGTGCCTTGTATTTTGCTGCACTTTGACAACCTCTTCCTTCTTTGATCATGATGCTTTAAAAGATGATCAGTAATATCATAATCAGATGGTTTTTTCTCCCAAACTTCTACCTACACATCCTAATTTTCCTAAAAAAATTTCTTCAATGTGTGCACTTGGACTTGCAAACCCTTTCAACATCATGTTATTCTTTTATTTGAAAGCAATAAACTAATATATTTCTATCCTTATATCTTCCATGAGTTCATATTAAACAGTTGAACTCAATAATTCTCTACCTATTATAACTATCTGTCAAGATTGAGCTGTTTGACAGATTTTATTCTCTATTTTCTAAAACAGAAAATTTAAAACATAGTCAAATCAGGATTATACAGTCTGATTTTCTATGGGGGCTATGGCATTTTGTACAAGTTGCACATAGACTTTGTTTGCAGAAAATGTAAAACAAAACTTTGAAGGCTTAAGATCTGAAATTTTGTAAGCATCCTTCTTTCTTTCTTTGACTCAGGTTTTGATCTTTTTGGAGCCATTTCTCTTTTATTTTATTGGTTCATATTTTGAGTTTGTTAGAACCATTTCTTTTCTATCCTAATCTATTATACTGATAAGCCAAGATTACACTGTTTGGAAAATCTGTTTTCACTAACCTATCAACGCAAAATTGAAATTTACTTAGTCATGATTAGGCTGTATGACATAAATAATAGTTTCTTTTCAAGCAGTGGCATTTTGACTTGCACACTTTCAAATTTTTCTCTTTTTTGGTATGGGTTGTAATTTTCTTCTTTTTATCTGCCCTCTTTTCTCTTTTTCTAGTGTTTTTGTACTTCATTTTCAAACTTTATTTTAAGCAATGTTATTTACAACGAATAATAAAAAGAACTTTGAACACAAACCTTAACAAAAACAATGTTTAAGCATCCTGCCATTGACAGGACCTCCAAAAAGTTCAGCTCCATCCATCTCTTGAAGAAAAAAGGCATTGTTTCCTATAGAAGATTGAATGAGATAAGGGCCCTTCCATAAATTTTCAAACTTTCCATGTTTGCCCTTATCTTCTTTCCTAGAATCCCATTTTAAAACCTTGTCACCAATTTTAAAATCACTTTCCTTTGTTCTTTTATCAAATAGCTTCTTGATGTTTTCTTGTACTTGTTGTGCTTTTTTGTAGACTTCCTCTCTAGTTTGCTGTAATTGTACAGTCTGGTTTATTCTTCTTGTCATGTCATCTCCTTCAGACTGCACTTCTTGGATCAACTTCATGACTGGCACTCCTAGACTGGTTGGAAATATTGTATCTGCTCCATAAATTAGCTGATAAGGGAACATTCCAATTGACTTTTTGACTGTCAACCTGTCTGCCCAAAGTGCATGTACCAGCTTACTATGCCATGATTTTTTATTTTCTTCCAACAACTTCTTGATAATGTTTACCAAAATTTTGTTTGAGGATTCTGTCAGCCCATTACCTTTAAGGTAATAAGCTGTGGAATGGCCCAATATAATCTGATATTTGTGAGAAAAATCAACCATCTTTTTGGATCCAAATGCAGTTGTATTATCTGTGATAATTTTCCTAGGACAGCCAAATCTAGACAAGATATGATTTTCAAGGAAAGAAATTATGAGAGAGTCTATGGCATTCCTAGCAGGGATGGCTTTTATCCATTTGGTAAAATAATCAGTAGCTATGAGGATCCATTTGTGTTGGGTAGATGAGGAAGGATGGATTTCCCCAATGAATTCCAGACCCCATTGTTGAAAAGGAGCTTCTACAATGATAGGATGCAGAGATAAGGGAAGCAATTTTCTTTTCCCTTTAAAGATTTGACTTTTATGACAGGAAATGACCATTTTTTGGATATCTTGAAAGAGGGTGGGCCAGTAATAACCAGATCTAAGGATTTTGTTCACAGTAGTTTTCCAGTAGAGGTAGTCTCCACATTCTCCTTCATGGAACTCATGCTTGATATTATCTGCATCATTCTCAGGCAAACATTTAAGCAATAATCCACTAGCATTTTTCCAATACAAACATTTATCTAAAATGCAGTAATTAACAACTTTTAACTTTAGAAATCTTGCCTTCGTTTTTGACAAACCGGGAGAGACATTTAGATTAAGCAGCACATACAAAATATCAACATACCAAGATGAATTCAGAAAATGATCTTCAATAAGTGGAGTTGCCAACTCCTCTTGTTCATATAATGTATTAAACATGTTTATATCAAGAGCTTGAAAGTTGGATTCAACCATAATTCTTGCTAGTCCTTGACCTTTGATGAGCTTCGTGGGCTTGATTTCTAAGTCATATTCTATTATTACAGCAATTCACTTTCCTCTTTTTCCATCTGGATCTTGTGTCAAGATGTCTTTTACCACTGAATGAGGCACAAATGCTATGATGTGTGAGTTTAAAATGTAAACTCTAAAGTATTTTAAAGCTTTGACCAAGGCAAAGGCTTGTTTTTCCATTATATTATACTTCAAAGGTACATCTCTTAATTCCTTGTTTAAAAATGCAATAGGCTGCTCTTGTCCCTTTATTTTTTTCTGTAGGAGGACAACAGCCACTGTGTGTTTTGATGCAAATGAAAATATGAAGAAATCTTTTGTAAAATCAGGACTAAAGAGAACTAGTGTTTTTGTAAGTGCATGTTTTACCAGTTCAAAGGATTTTTTTGCTTCTCAGGTCCATTTGACTCCTTCTCTTTTAAGCATATTTTTCATGTTTCTAAGGAGTTTAGATAGTTTGGGTACGAACCTTCTCAAGAAATTAATCTTTCCAATGAAAGATTTAAGTTCCTTGATGTTTCTAGGATGATTTATTTGCAAGATTCCGTCAATCCTATTTGGGTCTATCTTTATTCCCTCTTCAAATATGATATGTCCAAGAAGTTTACGTTCTTGGAAACCAAACAATGTTTTCTTGGGATTTAAGGATAAACCATATTTTTTTCACTTCTCAAAGACTTTTCTTAGGTGTATTAGGTGTTCTTCATCTGTTTTAGAATAGACTGTGATGTCATCTAAGTAAATCACAATGAAGTAGCCTATTTCTTCTGAGAAAGCAATATCCATGGTTCTCTGGAATGTGGCACCAACATTCATTAACCCAAAAGGCATTTTCACATACATGAAAGTGCCTCGAGGTGTAGTAAAGGCTATTTAAGTTGATCATTAGGATGTACCAATACTTGGTTATATCCGGAGAAACCATCTAGAAAATAAATTATTCTAGAACCTACCACCCTTTGTAAGATATGATCCATTTTGGGAAAGGGATAGTTGTCCTTTAATGAGGCTTTATTTAGGTTTTTGAAATCAATACAAACCCTTATTTCTCTTGTTTTCTTCCTAACAGATACAAGATTGGATACCCATTCTGAGTATCTGACAGGGACAATAATTCCAGCATCATACATTTTTCTGATTTCTTTCTCAACCAAAGGTAATTGAACAGGGTTTATTCTACGCAGTTTTTGTCTAAAAGGTTTCTGGTTCTCTTTGAGGGGTATCTTATGTTGAATTATTTATGTATCATATGATTTTAAATCTTCATAACTCCATGCAAACACATCAGAAAATTCTCTAAACATCTCAAGGTATTTCAATTTAATGTGAGTTGGCAGTGTTTTGGATATTTTGATCATTTTAGGCCTTTCTTTACTGCCTATATTTCACTCTTCAACTTCAGCTATAGTAGGTTCTATCTTTGGCCTTTTTGAAACATCATTAAAATCAAACAATTCTTCTAATAGCACCAGCCCCTTTGGCAAGCTTTCAGTTTTGGATTGCAACACTTCTAGATATTCTTTTTCCAAATCTGTGCACATTTTTTTTTTATGTTTGGGTTGTTTGGTTAACAAATCTATATCAGCAATCTCAGGAGTTTCTTCTTCTTTGAAAAGTGATTTTCCCTCAGTAAGACAGTCTTCATCATAATCTGAATTTGAACTTGGCATTTCAAATTCATTTCTGGACTGTAGGAAGTCTTCTATTTGTTTATCTCCTTCAAAAACTTGCCAGTATTTCTCATTGTCTGGGACTACTGGTCTATATTTGACTTGGATTGTGTATTGCTTGCTTTCATAAGGCTTCAGACATGTACTAGTAGCAAAGGCTAATCCATTTAGAAGAATATTTTGGTTTCTAGGGACAAAAGTGAGTTCAAATTCTGCAAATGATTTCAAAAGGTCCATGGAATCATCTCTATACACTCTTAGTCTGGGATGTTTAGTAGTATATTCCCCATTTACTTGCCTAATAATCAATTCTGAATCCCCATGAACTATTATCCTCTTGGCTCCTAGTTTTTTCAATAAATGTAGTCCTAAGAGGAGTGCTTCATATTCTGCTATGTTATTTGTGCAATGAAAGTTTAATCTGTACGAATGACCTTCAGCATGGTTGTTTTCAGTGTTGTGCACCCATATGCCTACTCCTGCACTAGTTTTAGTGCAAGACCCATCAAAACTCATGCTCCAAAGAGGATTTTTTTCAGATTTATCATTAATTTCCTCTCTGTCTTTTTTATTACAGCTGCCACTGTGTTGTTTTTGAGGGTTTGAACTATGTTTATTTCTATTTTGTTCCTCAAGGTCTTCAATGTGTTGAGGATATTTTCTTTGAATTTCATGATTGGCATTGTGTTGATGACTGTTTTGATGTTTAATACCTTTATTTTGTTTGTTGTGATTCTCTGAATTAGCTAACTGTTTTGGTGATTCTTCCCCTTTTTCCCCTTCTTCTATGGCTACCACTATGTTGGCTGATATTTCATTTTCTAATCCTTGCTCATTAGGAATCTCATGATTGTAAAGAATGAATGAGTCAAGTTCAATATGTATAGAATAAAGAGGAGAGTTTTCAGGCCTTTCTTAGCTACTCACCATGTATTTCATGTGTGTTTCCCTATATAGCCTTCTAGGTTGATTGAAGACAGAGATGGTGGCATAAGTCATATCCATTTGCATTGTGCCTTGCAACTTAACACCCCAAGATCTTGAAAGGAGCATGCCATATTTGGGGGGTATATCAGCCACTACAATGTCCATTACTAAGCTTTTGGCTGGGATTTGTGCTAAATTGACATAGAGATCTTTTATTAGGCCTAGGCATTTGACTCTGCTGGAATTAAAGGAGTATAAATCTTTATAAGGTCTGGTCACCTCAAGGCCTAATATTTCCATTATTACTTTGGGCATGAGGTTATGTGATGCTCCTAAGTCAAGCATGGCATTGTGCAAAATGTTATCGTGGATATTTAAGCTAACATAAAAAGGAGGAACTGCTCCTTCTTGAAATTTTCCTTCAATTTTTGGTCCAAACAGAAGCTTAGGCTGATCATCATTTAAGTTAACAGAATCATTGTGATCTCCTATGTTCAAAGCCTTTAACAATTGGGACCTATATACATCTTGAGTGACTAACTCAGTGAGAGGGATGGAGAGTTTTATCTTGGCAATTTCACTCTCTATGCTAAAAGGAGTTTGAGTTTTGGAAATGTTTAATTTAGTCTTTTTAGTCACTGTTTTGTCAGCAAGATCAGCTTGCTGATTTTTATTATTTACAGCAGTCAAAATGGTTTTACTAGGAGCATTAGCTGAGGTGCTAGTGCTACTTTGGTCACCACCATGTTTGTCATCGTTTTGGGTGTTTTTTCCTTTATTTTTATCAGAACTTTCAACCACTATGTTATGATTTTCTGTTAAATTTTTGGACATATTTACAGGGATGTTTTTAGCAGAATTTTCAGATGTATTCTTCTTGAGAGTGTCTTGGTTATTTTTACTTCTCAAGTCATATTGTTTGTGTACTTCCATTATGGCATTTTCAAAGCCTAGTTTGTAGTCTTCTGATTCTAGGCTTTCTTCCTCATCAAGTATATATGTGACTTTTTCTTCTTCATCGAGGAAAACAGTATCCTCATTGTTTACCCCCAATAAGTTTATGTGATTTCCCTTTGTTTCTTCAGTCACTCCCTCATCATCATCAGCATAATTATGTTGAGAAGGAGGTCTGACTTGTTGATCAGTGCCTCTTTGTCTAATTTGAGGGGGATTCCTTCTAAAGTTCTGATTTTGATTTTTATTTTTATTTTGAGGAGCTATTTGGTTTTCTTTAGGATAAGCCCTCTCATTCATGTTTATCCTTTCCAACATCATTTCCATGGTTCTAACCAAATTACCAATTTTGGAGTCTGATGTGGAAGGTCTTGCTTCATCTTTGTAGGTAACCTTTTTCTCTGCTTTTAATCTAGCCCTTCTGGCATTCAGGTTAGCTTCTACACTTACTGCCCCCTTTTGCATATCTTCTAATGTGAGGGGTTCTCTTTCACTTAATTGATAACACATGTCTGGATCAAATCCTTTAGGAAACTTTATCAAGGCTAAGCCTTGTGGGAGTTTCATTTGTGGAGGGAGTGCATTATAAACACTATTGAATCTAGTGCAATAATCTTGGACACTCTCTCCAGTATTTCTTTTAAGACCATTGTATTCTGATAGGATTTGAAGGGGGTTTATTTTGACTTCCCATTTGTTTAGGAACAATTGATGGAAAGTAGGGAGATCATTGATACTGTTAGGGGTTAAGCCTTTGAACCATTTTCTTACTTCTCCCCCTAAGCTCTGATCAAACATTCTAAGTTTTATAGTTTCATAATCTATTTCTTCTCTATGAAAGAAATCATTCATTCTATCCACATGTTATTGAGTTGTAGTAGAACTACTAGCATCATATAATGGAATTTTGGATTGATAGTCCTGTGGTAGAATAGGTAAAGGTAAAGGAAGGACTAAGGGAGCATACCATGTTGCCATGATATAAGGTTGTGGAAATAATGGGGGGTTTACAAGAGGAGGATTTGTGATAGGAGGTTGATGATGAGTTGAGGTGGTTTGAACAATGGATGGGTGAGTGGGTGTAACATAAGTACTAGGACCAACTAAGTACTATTGAGCGGATTTAGGATGGGAGAAGCCAAAGTTGTGAATGAAATGAAGATCGGGTGGACTGGATGGGGAGGCTTCTCTTATGCTTCTTTGTTGTGAGTCTAAGATCTCAAGGTTTATATAATCTATACCACTAAGTGACTTGGTTCTAGATAGGTTTCTTATGAAAGGCAAGTCAACATGGGTATCTTGCAGAGCTGTAAGTTTTTCAAGAACTAAACTTGCTTTGTGAATTGGTCTGACAACAGTTGGATTTTTAGGTGTAGGATACTTTCTCAGAATACTTTCAAGATTATCAACTGTTTCAGGAGGATTTAGGTCAGGATGGGATCTAGTATGGATTCTTCTCGAAGCCAGAGCTTTGGACCCAACAAATCAGAAAGGTTTTTCAAAGATATAAAAGTCTTAAGACACAAACCAAACTGCAGAAAAGAGATACTTAATCCACTAAGTATTCTTTGACTGGGTATTTTTTGAATGTTTTGATGACAGGGTAAGTTTCCCAGTGGAGTCTATGGAGATCAGTGGAGTCACCAGGTGGAAGATATTTACTTTTTTATGGATGATTTTTTCCACCATAAAAAATCAGAAACCTTTCTTGGGCAACATTTGATTTATTCAATTTAAATGATTTTTTTTGAGTTTAAAGTTCGTCTACAATGTTAAAAACTCAAATTCCCCAGTATGGTCACCACTATGTTTGCTCCTTATGATTTGCAAGAAAGGCAAGACCAAACACTACAGGGGCCCACTTCATAATAGCTTTGGAATCCTAGGACCTAGCCTTCTTGGATTCAGAGAGGGATCTCTTTATATAAGTGTTTTCAAAGGATATCTCTTTATGATTTGTTTATGATATTAGGCTAGTTATAAAGCTCTGAGAACTTGTTTGTTTGTTTGTTTGTTTGGTTGGGATGGATATCATTAAATGAAGAGGTCAGTTTGTAATGTCCCACCTTACCCACCATCAGTAAGATAGAGAAGTAGATGTCACATAATCACTAATACTCATTTGCACAAAATCCTAAAGAATTAGTCACTGTAAAATTGTTTCCAACAAAAGGCCCTTTTTATTTTGAAAGCTTTAGATAATACAAGAAACAACTGTCTTAGTCACACTTCAGCAAATTATTAAATTCATTTTCACATTCATACCAAAAACTTGCAGACATAGGAAGCTACACCCATTAAATAGTTTATTTAAAATTTATAGTAACATAAAAACACAAGAGTAACTAATAATTTTACACTAACAATTTATATGCACAAAAGCTACAGCCATTCAAGATTTTTGACAAACACTTTGCAGACATTCACTCTACACTCATTCAGCCCTTTTGACAAACACTTTGCAAGCACGCAATTAAAAGCCATTGAGGCATTTTGTCAAATACTTAGCAACAATGAATTTAAGATTATTCTTCAACATATTTATCTCCTAAAATTCAGAATTTAAACTATAAATGTTTCCATCTTAAGACAGAGACTAAATGATCTTAGTTTTTCATCAAAGACTCAACAACAGGCGCATATAACTCAGAGCAGCAATCTGCCAAATCACCCAGATTTCCGATCTGGGTTCTGAAAAGTATTTTTTTGGAATGAAATCAGGGGTTACATGACCATTAGGCACGGATACCCCTTGATGTTGGGCTGAATCGAATTCAAAACGCCCAGAAACACGATTCTTGAAAACAACAAAATTTATAGCCTACATGCTTCATTTATGACTTTTGTCAAACATATGGAATGAGAACTTACAACTACACCTCTACATGAGGAAAAACAACCCAAAGTTATGCCACTAAGATATGCTCATTGAAATCACACATTTCTAAATCCACCATATGAGTCCTTAAAACATTTTACCATCCACAAGCTAATTCATATGATTTGACAAGCTTTTTGAACCAATTGTTACAATTTGACAAACACATGGCAGCCCTGAATGCTACAGCCATTAAGGCTTTCTCTCAAAATTCTGATAGTACTATTACAACAACTTGAATAACAAAACATTGAATTATTAATAAGAATATGAAACAAAAGCCATAACTGAAATTTATCTCCAACTTACCTCAAGCATTTGATCTTCCAAACTATATTTTAGTTGCCATTGTTTTTGCATTTTCTTTTAAGGGTTGATTTTGTAATTCCTCCAAGTATATTTTGGATACATGTCCATTTTCTTACTTCTGATGTAAGCTGCAAGTTAGCACTTACTCATGCATAAATAAATTGATAACATTACTCATTCACAGATTTTGTCAAACACTTTGCAAACTATCCTAAAACCATTTATAAAACATGCATCTATTAATTATTTGAAACAAAACCATAAATCATGAAATACTTACCCAAGTCCTTTGGAATAAATTTATTGCAATTACCTTCAACAATATTTGGCTTTCCTTTTTCAAATGCTACAATACCAAGATTAGTACCATAAACTACACCAATAATAACTCCAATATTGAGATCTAAACATCCATGCATATAGATTAATCTAGTCTTCATTTTTAACTAAGCAATAATATTCTAGATAACATAAGCCTAAACCAAAATTAGATGCTTACAACAATTTAAATGTCTACTTTTTATTTTATGCCAAAGCTATACTACAATTTTAGGACAATGGAAATTATACCTGAAGAGATATTCAGCTCCAATCGTTGAGAATATGATCCACCTTCGATCCCTTAACCAACTCATTTGAACCATCCGGTTTTCCACCCAACCATATCCAGGGAGAACTCCTCCCCCTAGAACCCCCGAGCTGTAAAAGCTCACAAACAGTACCCAAAATACAGCAGTAGAGAGAGAGATGCAAGGAAAACTAAGAAAGATAGTTTTCACTTCCTCTAAATACCACTCATGTTCAACCTCAATAGATACTTAGTAGATTAGTAAGAAATTCAGATTTTTGTTTTGGAAGTAATTGGATACTCTCCATATCTTTCCCTCTCACAATATTCCTCAAGTCTCTTCCACTCTTGGCATTACCTCCTCCCCCAAATGAGAATACATGAGACTCATATATAGGATGAGCAACAAATTCTTGTCATAAAGGAGGAGTAATATGCATGCATTGTATTCCTTTTAGAGGAGTGTAACTTATGCCATTAAGGAGAGATATGCATGCCTTATTTAAGGAGAGTGTAACATATGCATTAAAGTGAGTGTAAGAGGAATATTTTATGACACATATTTAATGAGTGTAAGAATATTTTATGACATATATTTAATGAGTGTAAGAGGAATATACCATTCCTTGATGAGTGCATAAAAGAGAGTGTAATGTAATATTTAAAATAGAGAGAGTTACATAGAGCCATGAGAGTCATGAAGGAGAGAGGTGTGAAGTGATTGAGGAGATATAATTTCCTTTTAATAATAATATCATAGTCTCATAAAAGATAATATTAATATTAATAATATTAATAATATTGAGGATTAAGTCGAGATTGAACTATTACAATTGATTAATCATAATTTAAGTGGTTTTCCTTCAAGTATACTTGTTTACCCATTGATTGGAGGTGATTTACTATTTTTGGAAAGTCATACTTGAAATGGTAGACATGACTTTCTATTTTTAGAAAGTCACTCCAAAATTGGTAGGAATTAGATTATTAAGGAAATTCATCTACGAGTTGCCCATGAGTGGTATTTTTCTTCCGGATAATAGGGATTCCGCACCCCTATTGTATGCATCTTCATGCCTTAGTAGATTGAGGACTCCACGCCCTGATCTACTCTAAAGATCCAAGTTCCACACCTTGATCTTTTTAAATATTCAGGACTCCGTGCCCCAAACATTTCCTTATATATTCAAGACTCCACGTCTTTATATTTCATGGATTTAGGACTCCGCGTCCTAATCCTTTTATCATATATCCAAGACTCAACGTCTTTATATTTCATGGATTTAGGACTCCGCGCCCTAATTTCCATGGCTTCTCATCTATTCTGCTTTGAAACTCTGCGTTTCACCTTAAGGTACTGATTGTGAGCTTTTACCCATCTGATGGTTCGTTGGTAAGGTCTTCTTCCAAGACCTGCACACATCACAATCTCATTGATCAAATAAATCAAATGAATTTCATAATTAACTTATTCAAATTTTACCAAATATTGTGCATGACTTCCCCAGTCATTTTGGTTTTGGAGAAATGACTTCTGCAGTCATTCATAACTTGAGCATCCATGTTGGCAATGACCAAGTCCCCTGCCACATCATGCTTAGTACGAGATTATGCACATATAATCATACAATCATGTATCATCCATAAATCATAATTAACCATATGTTCCACATAACTATGATTGTCCATGGATCTGTGTCTCAATTATAAATCACCATTCACATTGTACACCTATGTCCAAAATAGGATACCAAATGAGAAAACATCGCTAATATTCTCTTAACCAAAATCAATCCTTGTGCACGCAACCATAGATATTATCATAAGCACACAACAACCAAGTGACCCAAACCAGCTCATAGCATATAAGCATGTACATAAGTCTTTCATACATAATATTATATCAAAATCACCATCTCTAAGTGTCATCAAAGCTATATCACTAATAAGGGACACTACACAGTTGAAGGGTGAAGGTGAGAGTAAATTGAAAAAATATTTTTGCTGAAAAGATAGGTCATGAAACAGTATCAACCCATTGGACTATGGAGTCACAAAAGGATTTAATTGTACAACAATTCTTCAAGATTTTCCATAGGGCAAGTCATCTAAATCAAAGAATCTTTTAGATTAAATGGTGATATGAAACATTAAAATGTTGTGAAGGAAGAAAAGCTAATAAGAAATGAAGAATCTATTAACTTCACTAAACAATAAAAACCTTTCAAAGTAAATGTTTGAAGCAAGCCAAAGGATAGGGAAAACCATAGACTTCTTTGGAAAAACTTTTATTAAAGTACACTTTTCAGACAACAATCCAGTAATCCTAAGACTACTTTCAGAAATGAGATAACATATAAGAAAACAAGGAAAATAGCCTAAGATCAGACAGAAACTTTGAATTCTAGCCTGCTTTTGGCATACTCTCAATGGATCTTTCAAAACATCTTTTAAAGACTGACTAGAGGATATGGCTAACCATAGACTTCCCTAGTTTAGACTCTACTTAGCAAACTTTGAAAAAGATCTTTCAAGAACAATATCTCAAGTTGTACTCAGAAAGACATGGGCTCACCAACATTTCTTCACTGGTTATACTCTATTTCAATCATTCTCAAAACAAAAAGCTAGATAAAACTGAAGGGAAATTAAGAATCCTTCAATCAAACCTTAGCAGAAAAAAAAAACATAAAGATAAAACTTTCAGACAGAAATAGGGTACTTTGATAGTAAATCCTACTCTAAATTTTCTGCTCTTTATCAAAGAAAATGGACAGCATGTAAAACATAAGGAAAGACAAAAACAGTGAGAAATAACTTCACCATTGACATAGACCAAGATCCCATGAATAAGCTTGTATTATTGATCTTCAAACCAGTTACATGCTTCAAGTCCAGCAGGTCTTTACAGCTCAAAAAAAATCTCTTCTCAGCCTAGTATTCTTCAACTACTCAACAGCACTTCAACAGCTTCAGCAAGTATCTTACACTCAAATAATAATCCAACCCACACTAAAAATGAACTCCTCATGTAGTATTTATAGATAAATGAGGAGGTGGAGTGAAAGAGGGGGTCTCTAATGGTTCATAAATGATAGATTTTAATGTTTTTGACCTTTAAGACCACACAAGGCCCAAGGCAAAAATGTATTTATGTCCAACTCTGCGTTATATTAACTTTTTGAATTACTTAGTGGCTTTTGTTGACTTTTAGGCATTTTTAGGTAGGCTGGCAATAAATTCTGAGCTGTCATTTGGAAATATATCTGACTTGGAGTAACTTTATGTGTCTTTTGAGGCAAATTAGGCCTGTAGGTGGCATTGGAGGAGTAACTGCTTCTGTGGATGTGGCATTCAAAACTTTCCCTCTGCTGATTTGTCTGTTTGGTGACTTAAACTTTGATTAGGCCTTTGATTTAGCTTTAGGCCTTTTTTAATCATCTTCTTCTTTTGTCACTTTTGCTGACTATTTTGATTTTGATTAATCTATCTTTACACTGTGTGCTTTATCATTAATCTGTTGGTTAAGCTTTAAATCTCCTTGCTCATGCTTTAACCTTTAACTTTCACTGATCTTCTTTGTTTTTCTTTTGTGTATAGGTAGCTTGGCTTCCTTCTACGCTGGAGAGTTTCATTGATTGCATCGATGGTCATGAAACATCAATTGGAGCTTTGAATCGAACCCTTTATCCCTTTCTTCATGTATTTGGTCCTTGGATCGTCATCCAAAGATAGAAAGCCACTTAGATTGGTTGTGGGATGGCCTGCAAACTTCGGGCCACCATTAAAACCTGCAACTAAAACTAAAGATATTAATAAAACCTGCATTTTTGGTTCAAACTACTTTCGGAGGTTTTGGGATGGTGGAGGAGCGATTGCAGAGGAGGAATATGCGTAGAAGAGGTTCCACAAACGAAAACAGGAAGAAAAGCGAGCTTTTTGAATATTTGGCACGAAATGGTGGAAGAATGGTTTTGAGGAATACCGGGCGTTTTTCGTGCGAGAGATGGGTGGTTAGTGGTATTGGCCCATACGGATGCGATACCACTCAGGCATTGACACATGTCCTCAGGGAAACCACTTATTTCGTGTAGAAACGCGGTGTTAACATGTTTTGGTGAAATGAGTGTGAAAACAATTTCGGGCCATCAGATCTGGGAAATCCAGATCTACGGCGGAGGGTTAATGTGACGAGAGAAGGTGCTCAGCAATGAGGAATGGAGGAGGACAGGTGGCGGATGTTAAATGGATCAGCAGGAGGGTAGTGGAAGGCGGGCCATGGTGATGACATCCGCAATTTTGTCGGGGAGTGAAATGATGTAAGTCGAGGTCAAAGGTGAGAGTGATCGAGATCATGCGATGACCGTCAGATCAGCAAGATCTATGGTGGAGATCAATCCAAGATAATACATAGCACAGAGAAATGAAAGATAAAGGACGGGAGCTAGAGGTAAGCGTGGAGGTAAGGTCCTGTGGGGAATAGGATAGGACCGAGGGTTAAGAGACAGGGGTAGAGGCTTAGCGGAGGGTATCGGGCTCTCGGTCTTATAAGGAAAAGGAGCGGAAGGCTTAAGCCCTAAGGGGCTTAAGGCCTAATTTTCAAATGGAGCGGATTCATGCCTAAAACAAAGGTTTTTAAGCCCTTTTGATGTTCCGACAAGATAAAATGGGTATTTTAAACCATATAAAAGGGATTTTTATGATTTAAAGGGTTTTTCTGGGAAAATGAGGGTAAATGAGGGAGAAAAGGGGATTTCCAGGGGAGTGAGATGATGAGTTAAGATAAGTGAAAAATGAGTGAAAAATGGTGAAATGGGGCTTATGAAATGATGGGAAATGGATTTGAAACAATTCCTTTGATATCAGCAGGATAATCTTGGAGGCTTTTGAGTGAAGATTTTAGTGGAATGATTCTTTTTGAAGATAATGAACATAGTGGGCTTTCAAGAACTCACAGATTTTCATAAAATGTGTTTCTTGAAAGCTAAGGAACCTATTTAACCATCATGAGGTATAACAGAATTTATAGATGGCTAACAGAGTCCATCTGACAGGAAAAGTACATCTGGTTTTATATTCAGTTTTGGGTCCACAGCTATTTCCCGGTACAGCGGGAAGTAGAGGTCTATGGTGCTCACAAAGGTTGAATACATGGTTGCAAGTCAAGCAACATGTGGAGTAATCTGAATAAGGAAAATACTTATGGGATTATTTAGTTAGGATATGGATCCGATAGTGATAGATTGTGATAATCAGAGTTGAATTAAGATCTCTCATAATTTGGTATTTCATGACAGGTCCAAGCACATTGATATGAGGTATCACCATTTGCAGGATGATGTACAAAGGGTAATGATGTTGCTACAATACATTCCAACTTAGGAGAAATATGTTGACATATTGACAAAGTCATTGTCAAAAGGTAAATTTGAATTCTACAGGTGCAGGATAGGGGTGGTGGAAAATCCCTTTCTTGCTAAGAGGGAGTGTTGAAAAAATGTAGCAAGAAAGGATCAATTTGACTTTAACCTTAATCAAATTGAGTAAATCAATTTTACACCTCAACAGGACAACTTGGAGGAATTTAACTAGTGTGAAATGGATCTTTTCACTCATTTAGCTCAGTAAATTTGAGTTATAGGGCTTGGAGTTCAGTTATGCTTGTATGATTGCTAGATTTTAGTAATCGAGTACAATTATTTTTAGTTGTATTCAGTTAATTGTCCTCTAACTATTGATAGATTAATTTGAAGGTCATTTTTGCAATGGGACAACACTCTAACTCTGAGATCCGTCAGTTAAATAATCAATTAGCCCAAAATAGTTAGTGCATGTAGAGAATCTGATTTCCTCAACTGAAGTGGAGATGAAAAGGTAGTGTAACATTAGTTGTAGACTAGTCTTGAGTGTACAAGTGGTGCATGCAATTAGTGGCCAATCCTTGGGCTAAATTTGGAGGAAATTCCTAAGGAATAGGGGTTAATTTCCTCAATATTTTCTCAAGAAATAGGAGCCTTGGTGAGCCAATATTTGGCTAAGTGTCAGCCAGAGCTTCTTCATTGAGTAGGAGAACAATTATTCTTTTTCATGTTGAGCTTAAATCTATATCTAGCAATTATAATAGTTTCTCAATTAAATTGTTTAATACAAAGAGGCTTGAGGGGTTTTCTGAGTTGGTTTCCCCTAGAAATCATTGTGTATTTGTGGTTTTTCTTATTGCATTTTCTCTGCATGTTGTTCTAAATTGTGGATTTAATTCTGCATATCAGTAGAGTAGAATTGTGTGTCATGATTTTCAGTTAAAATTCTTGAGCAGTTGCAATTTCCATCAAATTTCTACCAAGTGTGCCATAGTTAGATGGTCAAATTATCTTGATTAGGGTAGATTGATGGTCATCACGAGAGACACCAAGCCCTAGTTGTTGTTGTCTTTTACTAGTGGAAAATTGAGGGCCATTATCCCTAGTAAGGGAGACTTAGACTGTTGTATTATCAATTTGATTAATATAACGAAGTTGGGTTGTTGTATAAATTTGTAAAAAATTGTGTATATTTGTGCACTAGTAGATTTACTATTGTTTATATTTTGCTATACAAATTAGAATTGTTGTGATAATTGGTTTGGTAGCATCATTGATTTAAGATTCTATCCTAGACAATTGTATCGTGGAAAAACAACATGGTATCAGAGCTACTTTGAAGGGCCAGTGAATCAGAGTGTGCACAGTGAAGCCGCTCATTAGGAGTTGTGGTTTTCTAGATCATGGAGAAGAGGGTTTAGCTGAATACATGGAGATGTGGTCTCAATATGCCACATGGTGAGATGGGTTGGAAGTTATGGTGGATCGGTGGTGAACCTAGTGCACTACAATATGTTGTGTATCAGTTTGTAGATTGTGGACTTCCTATGTCTTGTATGGATGGTTGGGACAACTTGAGGACTTATTTTGTGTGGACGAGATCAACATGATCGAGATTGCTTCATGTGATGGACTGGATATTGGTAGGCTAGTTTCTTTATTGGATCGTGATGTTGAATATCTGAGATTGGAGGGATGTGCACAAGTTGTGTTTGATCTAGGAGGATGATTGCTTGTAGAATTGGTTTGCAGGGATGATGTTTTGAGTTCTACCGCAACTCAGAATGACCTTGTAGGACACAAGATTAGTGACAGGTTGAGCCAGTGGAGATTTTGTAGACTCAGAGGGATTCTAGCTTCAAAGGGAGAGACCCTATGGAAGTGTTTAGGTCTTCAGGTTTAGAAGATATGAGGCAAAGGCACTATTGAGATTGCACGGTTCATCCTACAAAGTATGATGTAGTGATGGAAGTCAGATGGGGTAGTGTCGCTAGAGATGATGTTGATGGAGACTTACCAGTGTTGGAGGTTCCTCCCTTGCTATGAGGGAGTGTTGAGATTTGTATCTTGGGATGTATTCCAAACCTTAGGCTAGAGGGTTGTGCAGGATTTGGCACACTAATATGTCTGTGGGATTAGAACCCAAGCCTATGGGCTTTGCACCTAAGCATGTGGGTGTGAAATCGTGATGAGGAATGATGGTTTTAGTGATGGAGATTGATTTTTTGAGTGATGGAGGACTTCAAGAGTACAAAATGCAATGAAAATCATTGAAATCTGAGTTGTAGAAATGGAGTTATAAATTTTTGAAGTTAATGTGTGGGCATGGTGGCACAAGGTTAAGGAAGTATTTGTGATTAGAGGCATTATGAGAGGTTTTCAAGCCCACCAAGGGAATTGGTTGGAGCCACATGAGTTAGTATAAAAAGAGCTCATGTGTTGAGACATTTCTCACCATCCAAGTGCACTCATCCTCAAAGAAGAGCTCTGAAATAGGGTGTGATTCTAAGGCAAAGGAGAGGAGATAACACAACCGATTTTTTAGAGTAAGTATCTGTGGTTTTTGTGCGTATTTTCTATGGAACATGCTACAAATTTGAGGCTGTCAGAAAGGTGACTTAAGGGAATATTTATGGGAATATTATGAGTGTGTCTTCCTTTCCATATCAAGGCACAATCAGAGGTAAATTGGAGTGTTTTTTGTGCTTATTGTATCTGAAGTATCTCTATAATAGGTTTTTGAAGGAGGATGCTAGAACAACTCATTTGTAGGACTACTTGGAGGGCATAAGGGCTTGGAGAATGCCTTCTCTCTAGGTCGTAGTTACCCAGACTAGTGTGCAGCCAAAATAGGGATCTCTTCCATGGTTTTTGGACTATTGTATGTTGATGTTGGTACAAATTTTTTGTAGGGCGCGTTGAGGAGAATCCTCAAGCCCTATATCAAGTGTTTGGGTACTTAGAAGTGGGAAACAAGGGAGTAGATATGTGGGAGAATATTGCACATGTTTGAAGTAGTGGTTTAGGTTTTTTGGTGTGCCCTAACCAGTCTTCTATAGGCACAAAAATTGAGATCAAGGAGGCAACAACGATGATTTGCAGATGGACCCTTATTGATGATAGATACTAAGTGTATGAGATCCTGGGAGAGGATAGTTTATGAAGTTTGTTAGCATCCAAGAGAAACAATAATAGAAATGATCATATTCCCTAAGCAATGAAAAAATGCTACAACATTGTAGTGGACACTCATGGTCTGTTGGAGGGAAGCGTGAGAATGGACCAAGTTTGGGCCTAGATACGGAATAGTTGGAGCAGCCTAAATAACAACTTGGGAGGATTGTATAAGTTTTCTTCAAGCCTGAAGAAACATGTCTCTTGAAGGAATAAGGGATTGTTAGATGTGGTAGAAGAGAAGCTCAAGGATCTAATAACCCAGGAGTAGTTTCAGTAGCCCTATAATTTCCATGTGCAGAAGGACATCTACAACAGAAGTTGGGCAGTCCTCCTAACTCGTCTTCATTGTTGGAGAAGGACTTTGAGAAATGATAGGTGGCAACCATATCAGCCTTATGTTAGTATTTATTGGAGTAGCACAAGAATATGATGCGCTGAAGTCCCTAAGTAGTTGAGGAGAAACAATGGGAAGATGAGAGTTGTTTACGAACGGAGTTGTGAAAAACTCGATAGGAGTCTTGAAGTTTTGATGTGTTGAAAGACTAATGGTCGACTAGAGATAATATTGGAGATTCAATGGCCAGAAGAACTTGGTGCATTGATATAAGCAGGTGTTGCACATCGGGAGTCGAAGGACCAAGAATATGTGTTCAAGGTACGACCGAGAGGATATGATAGAGCGCGCCACAAACAAATGCTCAGAGTATCTTGATTAAGGTAGATTGGTGGTCATCACGATAGATACCAAGCCCTAGTTGTTGTTATCTTGTACTAGTGGATATTTGAGGGCCATTATCTCTGGTACGGGATCCCTAGACCGGTGTATTATCAGTTTGATTTATATAATGAAGCTAGGTTGTTGTATAAATTTTTAAAAAGTTGTGTTTATTATGTGAACTAGTAGATTTATTATTGTTTTTATTCCATTGTCCAAAGTATACTTCTTGTGATACTTGGTTTGGTAGCATCAGTGATTTAAGATTCTATCCTAGACACCAATATCGTGGAAAAACAACAACATTCAAATTTTTTTTGTGGTTTAGGAGGTTTTGCACAAGTTACTTAGAATTTTTTTATTTATTGTAGTTTTATTTGTTTTATAATTTGTTTGTTATGATCTTGGTGGTCCACAGTACTCTCTAGAGAAAATGGATGATTGATAAAAACCCACTAATTCATGCGAAGAGAAGATGGGTCCATCCCTCCCAAGGGTCATAAAATATATGTTGAAGAATTATCAAAGGAAATCTACAACAGTCAAAGTCCATTTTCTCACCTTCAATCATCATGAGCATAGCCCAAAATATTGTAACATCTTACCAAGTTTTTGACTAATAGTTCAATCAAAAATATGCCAGAAGATGCTTGAGTCATCCCAAAAATTTATCAATAGCATTATGCATGCACCCAAGTTTAAGATAAACACCATCACACACAGTGATGAAATCATCCCATTTAAGGTGCAATTCTTTGTCTAGGCATACCCCTATTAGTCCCTACTTCACCAGGGACTATAGTGCTTGCCTTGTGATCAAATTTCGTTGAATTTTGATTATTTTGTTGAGATTTTGTAACTTTAACTAAATTTTTTTGGAAAATGTTGAATATTCCTATTTTTGCAAGAATTCAAAAGTAATTTTCTAATTTCTCGGGATCTTATTTCTAATTTTCCATTGGATGAGTGATTCTTGATGTGATATTATTCCCCTAGTGGAGGGTGTTTTATTTTCATATTTGTCAGTGCTTGAAAATAATTTTAAAATAGAAAAAGAATTATTTTGTGAGTGGCCATTCCATTGGTGGCGGCTATGACATTGACATTTTTATGCCCGAAACTACAACTGCTATGCTCAATGATGCTAGAACTAATGGGGTGTTATGTCCCTTACATAATTATGGGGGTTGCATAACACTGATACATTGTGCAGAGTGCCGAGGAATAAATGAGAGGCTGGGTGGTTGAATAAATATCCATATCGTTGATATATTGTTCAAAGTGTGTAGGAGGCTTTCTTCCTCCACACCTCCGCACTCTACCTAATGTGTCAATCTCTTCTACTGGTAGCAATAATTAATTTCAGTCAATATGTGGATTGGTGTGGGGATAAGACTAGAAGCGCTAGCTTTAAGGTTTGCACTCTAGATTTGCAACAATTATGAATACCATTTTCATTCTGGTTATAATCCTTCCAATCTTCTTCATTGAATAACTGTTCAATTTTCTTTGAGATGCCATAACACATACCCACTCTGCAAAATAATTTAGAGGAGCAAAATATTCACACATAAATGGTAGGTATGGCCAGATCAAGGGTTAGTGTATCCAATATCAAATGGGATATTAGCATTTCTTAAATCTCCTTCGACCTCGAACCTAAAACTCCCAAACACCTTCATAAACAAGTGTTTGAGAAGATCCACCAAGTATTCGGTGGCATGAAACCATACGTTATTTTCCTCTACAAAGCGGTTTGGAAAGATCTAAGAAGAAATTTTCACACTATAAAGGTGGGAATCACACATGTTTTGGTTTCCCTCTTCTATTTCAATTCAGCGTTGGTAGATTTGGATCCTACTGTTAAACATGGAATAATCATTCCTCGTGGTAAGTATACCTACTTCTCAACATATTAAAGGGAAAAAATTAGTGTGAGAAGAAGCACAAGAAGCTAATATATTCCCATTAATCACATAGAATCACCATCTTTATCCTACCACCAACACTCACAGTAAAATCTCCACTTCAAAAGCCAAAAATTAAGGTTAAGGAGGATCATTTTAAATAAAAGTAATAGCTGCCATTAAAATTCTCAATATCGTGATACATTGTGCAAAGTGCAGAGGTGTGAAAGAAGCTTTCTTCCTTCACACCTTTTCACTCCACACAATGTATCAGCATTACCTATCGATATTAATAATTATTTTCAATCAGTGTGTGGATTGGTGCAAGAATAATACTAGAATCATTGGCTTTAAGTTTTTCACTCCATATTTGCAACGATTTGGAATACCGTTTGCATTTTTGTTATCATCCTGATAAGGTTCTTCATTGAATAACTATAAAATTTTCTTTGAGATGCATTTTTTGATACCCACTCTGCAACGAACTTTGGAGAAGGAGAAAAATCTTCACTTGTAAATGGTAGGTACGACCAGATTGAGGGTCAATGTATCCAATATCGAATGGAAGATTAGTATTCTCGAATGGGAGATTATAATTCCCGAAATCTCCTTCAACCTCAAACCTAGAACTCCCAAACGACTTCATAAAAAAGTGTTTGATAAGATCCTCCAAGTATTCAGTGGCATGAAATCATACGTTATTCCTCTCTGCGAAGTGGTCTGGAAACATGCATCAAAGGATCCAAGAAGAATTTTTCATGCTATAACAATGGAAATTGCACTTTTTCTGGTTTCCATCTTCCATTTCAATTCATTACTGGCAGATCTGGATCCTACTGTTAACCATGGAATACTCATTCCTCATAGTAAGTATATTTATTACTTATCATATCAAAGGAAAAAAAATAGTGTGAGACAAGTAGAAGAAGCTAATATGTTCCCATTAATCACACACAATCACCAACATTAGCTTGTCACTAATCCTCACTGCAGAATCTCCACTTCATAATCCAAAGCTGAAGTTAAGGAGGATCATTTTAACTAGAAGTAATATTTTCCATTAAATTTCTCAATCTCATGACCGTTGTTAAATTTGGTGGATTTTTATGGAGGCATGGGACTGTGTTTAGCAAGGAACACTCTATTCAATAGAAGCACGTGATGTGTTTGAAGTTGTCTAGAAAATAAAAATCAAGGATACCCATAAACTCTAAGAGTTCCACACCTCAACCCTTCCTCTATGCTTGTGTCATGGGTAATTTGTGGGATTGATGATGTGTAAGGGGTAGTCTTCCCTCCAACTGATATTTTATCTCCTCAAATTTATCTTGAAAGTTTCACACTGGATTCTTCGGAGTTCAGGGTAAGGTCATTGTGTGAAGTGCGAAGGTCCTCCACACTGTAATATTCCTACTTAGGAAATACAATGATAAACAAAGCAAAAACTGACATGCACACAAAAAATTTAGAAATATAAGTAGACACCCATAAAATCTCCAAAAACACCATATAGCTGAGCCATTTTATTATATATGGAGCAATAGTACAATGGGATATGAAAAGAGTGTGTGAAAATTATGCTAACCCCGAATCCTATTGCTACAACTCATGTTATTTCTTCTAATTGTTAATTCTAATTAACAATTTATCTGTTGTTTCCTACAACAAATATCGAAATAAATACACTGCAACCTTCACAAATAAAAATTGTGGAAGAAATAAACATTGGAAGAAATGCTAGCACGCACACATAAAATAACACACTTATTTTTAGACGAAAGTCCCCGAAAAAACCCAACTTGAAAAAATCGATGTAGCAACTGAGGGTTTTAATATTATTCAGCATTGAAATAATTTGAGTACAACTTGATTCCCAAACTGGCAATCCTACAAAGAAAAACTAGCAAGAAAAATCTAGAGAAGAATTTTCTCACTCCGCAATTGAATCGGATTACTGACCTCAGCTCAAAATTGAGCCGTCCAAATTGCCTCTGCGCAGTCACTGCGTCACTCTAACGCAGACATTGCGTCACCCAGTTGTGTTCTAGAAAAATGACTCTCCTGGCCTCTAGAACCTCTGCCCAGCTTTCAGCACTAAATCTCTACTTCTCCCCAGCAAATACAGAATTGCCTCTAGAGGCTATTGCGCTGCCTCTGCGTCACCCTCTCTATGGCACTTATGCCTCTCTGCAAATGCACTCACTAGATCTAGAATGCCTCCTCTAGCTTCACTGTCTCTACCCCTCTCTCACTACTTCGATCTCACTGAATCGCTCTCTGGCAACAAACAACTTCTACTATGGAAATCAATTTCCCTGTAAAATTTAACTGTTGAGGTGTATTCTCCAATTGCACATCGACTTCTTCTTATAATCCTCTATTGAGACTTCAACGGCCAATATTAGATCTTAATCGATGGTTAGGAATAAATCGAAATCGATCCATGTGAGTCTATAGAACATTCACACCTTGAATTAATTAATTCTGATTAATTAATCATATTCCCTAAGTTTATACTTAGGAAATGTTTAAAAACTGACTGATAATCTAATTAAGTCATCTCTAGGCGAAGTTTCCAGAAATGATTTCTTGGTTTTGAAGATCTCATGTATTCTAGTCTCTCTGCAATATTCCAAGGCTAGAACACATATGATGTTCCAAAAAATAACACTCCCTCTTAGCGAGGAATGTGTTCTAGTACTGTTGCACCTATGGTAGCAATACTCTGTGTATGCACCATCTCCTGGCACGTTGCTGATGTCTGGCTACTGCTTCCCACCAACCACTGTGTAAATCTGATATTCCCTTCATCTATGTTGGTGTTTATCCCACTGAACTATTTCCAACACTTCATTTGCATTGTAACTCCCTCTCATCTATTTTTACTACAACTGCAACATCTATAACTGAGAAACATCCGAAATATTGAACCAATTGTGTTCAATGTGATGCATTTGTCACCCGAGTCCTAACTACTCCTAGTATTTGCACTGTCCCTGAAGGCACTATGATGCTTCTGACTTTGCATTATGCCAACTTCACTGCTGCCAAATCTGCACTACACTCCCCAGCATCTGACTGCAACTATTCTCTGCAACTGTCACTCTAGCATCTGACTGCATCAAATGCCACTGGTCCATCCTGCTACTACGTACTGTGGGCTCCCATAGCAAGGTACTAATTCAAGAGGTGGACATCCTCAAGAATTATACCCAACTGTAGTGCTCTAGGGCTATAAAACCAAGTCACCCCACCTCACTCCTAGAGGGATGTCTGCAATCATGGCAAAGTCTTCCTCCAGCCTGGAGGACAACCTATCGATCTCTGCAAAATATGTCAAATGTTCTTGCTTCTCCTCCTTGTCCTTCAACTTGAGATGACACTGGGAACTATGCTGGCATAGCTTGCCACACCTGAACCACTTGACCTTTGATAGGTACTTCATCTTATAACGTTGCTCCCCCTCTCCCTAACTGGGACCCTTCGATGCGAGGGCCACATTCTCCTCCTCCTTCACCTACTTTGACCCGTTGTTGTTGTTGCCAATAATGGAACTCTTCATCAAGTCCTGCCTTAACTCCTCCTGCTACAACTTTTCCCACATCCTATCCCATATTGGCAAGGTTTCTCTCCCCAAAATAATTTTTACAAACACCTACCACTCTTCTCAGACACTATTGAGAGCTACTCGAACTAGCTCTGTGGCTTAAGGAACTAATCCAACAGCTGCAAGCTCATCTCAGATCTCCTGAATCTTGGTAAGGAAATGGTCCATGAGCTCCCCTTTTTGCATACTGGTGCATATCAGCTTCTCCTCCAATTACAACTTTTGTTGTTCGGAAGATCCCTGGTATAGCATGGAAAGAGTATCCCACATCTCTTTGGTCGTTCCTTGGGTCACTATGTGTGATACGAATTGATCCTGAACTCCATTGAGGATAAGCCTCTTTTCCTTCACCACCTCCTTCTTGTATTTCTTCAGTTGATCTGAATCTGTGGGGATAGCTACCACGTTATCGATAGAAGCCTTGATATCATACTCATCTAGAAGGAAGGAGATCCTTGCCTTCCAGATAACATAGTTGGAAGCTCCATCCAACCTATCCTGATCTCGAAGCCCTGTTGTGGCCATCTCAACATAAATGTTGAAAAATATCCTCTTCCCTTCTGCTTAGTTGTTGCTCAGCTATACGCACTCCCTTTTGGAGTGATAAAATATTCTCACAACGATTGTTGATCTGCAAGGGAAATCAAACTTCTTAAGACTAGAAGTTCCCTGAGGGAAATTTTCCCTCAGTGTGTGCTCTTCTTCTACCCAACGTTAGTTCTGATCTTGAAAACTGCTACAAAACTACTGCATCCATCTAGATATCTTCTCTACAAGAAAATATTGGTTGCTTCCTATGTCTTTGGAATTCCTCGATCTGGAGAATTCGATTCTGTATGTCGCTCTCTCAGAAAAACTAATTTTCCTCAAGAAATATGGACTCTTGGCCAAGGTGATTACGCTTCCCTCTGAGGTTTCGAACTGCTACTCACATTGAAAAATGAAACTCCACTTTTTTTTTTCGATTGAGCTATTTGGATTATCATCTCTGCTCTAATACCATGTGAAAATTCGACTAACCCCGAATCCTATTGCAACAACCAATGTTATTTCTTCTAATTGTTAATTATACTTAACAATTTATCTGTTGTTTCCTACAACAAATATCAAAATAAATACACTACAACCTTCACAAATAAAAACTACGAAATAAATAAATGTTGGAAGAAATGTTGGCACACACACATAAAATAACACAGTTATTTTTGGACAAAAGTCCCTAGAAAAACCAAACGTGGGAAAATTGGTGCAGCAGTTGAGCATTTTAATATTATGCAATAGTGAAATAATATGAGCACAACTAGATGCCCAAAATGGAAATCCTACAGAGAAAAATTGGCAAGAAAAATCTAGTGAGTAATTTCCTCATTCCACGGGCGAATCCGAGCACTTAGCTCAGCTCAAAATTGAGTCATCCAAACTGCGTCTATGCAGTCATTGTGTCACTCTAGCGCAGTCACTACGTCATCCAACTTGGAAATACTTCTCGTCAAGATGTTTGGTCAGTTGTTCTCTGAGAAAATGACTCTCTTGGCATCTGGAACCTTTTCCCAACTTCCAACACTAAATCTCTTCTTCTCCCAGCAAATATGTAATTTCCTTTAGAGGTTATTGTGTTCCCTCTGCGTCAGCCTCTTTGTGGAATTTCTACCTCTTTGCAAATGCACTGACCGGATCTAGAATGCCTCTTCTGACTTCGTTGTCTCTGCCCCTCTCTCACTGCTTCGATCTCATTGAACCTCTCTCCAGAAACAAATAGCGGCTACTCTCGAACTGATTTCCTAGTAAAATTGAAATGCTCAAGTGTATTCTCCAAGTGCCCACCGACTTCTTCTTATAATCCTCTGTTGAGATTTAAACAACCAAGATTAGATCTTAAACGATGGCTATGATTAACTGGAAATTGATCCATTTGAGTCTATAGAACATTCACACCTTGAATTAATTAATTCTGATTAATTAATCATATTCCCTAAGTTTATACTTAGGAAATATTTAAAAACTGACTAATAATCTAATTAGGTCATCTCTAAGCAGAGTTTCTAGAAACGATTTCTGGGTTTTGAAGATATCATGTATTCTAGCCTCTCCACAATATTTCAAGGCTAGAACACATACGATTCTACAAAAACTAACAGAGTGCACCTGGGATTTCCACAATGGCAATCTAAACAAGTCTCATGTAGGATAATACAATGCCCACATGGGAAACAAGCTACCCCAAATATTCCCTGTGTTTCCCTAGAGAAAAATTCTCTATCTATTGGAAATAATATGTTGAAAGTCCCTCCTCTAGTGCTCATAAAATTCTGATAAATTAACCCCAAACTCCTCTCTAATAACCCACCAGAACTCAGAAAGGGTTTGGTCTGGCTCTGACTCCCGAATTGACCTCTAGATACCACGCCCTTCTCAACTGGATGGAAAATACTTCCTTCCTAGAAAAATCGTTGTAGCAGCCCTCCAATTACCCCAAAATGCTGGGCTTTACTCCCGCGGATGACTCCCACAAATCCCCTACACAACCCAACTCCACAAATCCACTCCTCAACTCCTCACGTGTGCCGAGAAATGAGTCTCCTGCGTAGGCCCTAGGGAATAGAAATTCCTCCTTCCTCGTCTTTGGTCCCAAAACTCTTCACAATGCATATTCTTCCCCTAGAGAAACTATGCTAAATTTCTCCCTGAAAACCCCCCCTAGAAAATAGTTGAAAAGAGTGGTACGTGATCCTCTACTGCGTCCTCCTAGAGCACGAATTAGCTCAGGGAAAAGGTTGAAAGATGCTCCCAGAATTTCCACAAATATCCCTATAATTTAGTAGCAAATTTACCTCCCTAAGGTGGCACTTGAAGTCCACTAAAAGAAGGGTGACATCTCCCCTTGGAAATATTTTTGTTAAGCATCACTTGTGACCAAGCTAAACAACTTGAGAAAGAAGAAAATAGTTAAGTTAACAGAAGACCCCAATAGCTGATATGCCCCTTCTATTTATAAGTTTGACTTACCTCACCATGTGGGTCCCTCCATCCACCATTTCGACCTCTTTCCTTGGAAACTTCGACCTCCCTCTCCAAGGAGTGTGTATCAGATGTGGGTGTGGCCCCCACATTCCACTAAAAAAATTATTTAAACCCCCATATTCTAAGTCTCATCCTAAACATTTCGTGGGCCCCCATAATATTAAAAAATGAAAAATTGTGAAATTAAATTTATGGAAATTATCCAAGGAAGGAAAATTATTGTCCTCCCCTCCCAAACATTGTTTTTCCCAAGAAACTATAGTGTTGGATGTTGAAGTATGTGCTCTCCCTCCCAAGTGGCATTCTCATCTGGTAAGTTCCTCCAGCGTACCAAGTATTCCCTGATAGTTCTACTCCTCAAATTCCTTTCTCTAGTCTCCAAGATGGCCTCCGGCACTAACACTAGATGTCACTCATCGTCCAACAGAGGTAACTCTGTGGTTGTTGTCACCTATTGTCCCAACACCTTTTTGATGCATGAGATGTGGAAAACATTGTGGATCTTGGTGGAAGCTCCAACTCATAAGCCACCTCTCCAACTCTCCTGATCACCTTGTATGGCCCATAAATATGGGGTTGTATCTTTTTGACCTCCTTCTGCTTCAACATGGACTATTTGTATGGTTGTTCTTGTAGAAAGACCAAATCCGCCTCCTCAAAATGCCTCTTGATATTGTTCCTGTCTGTATAGATTTTTTTTCGATTCTAGGCTATCAATAGGTTTTCCTTGAAAGCCTTTAGGATATCTTGTCTATCTCGGATCCAATCTTTCGCCTTTGGGACCCGGTTGTCTCTAAAAAAAATGTCAGAAAAATACAAAGCATCATATCCATACAATGCACATAAATGGGACATATTGATGGACATGTGATGGGTGTTTTTTGTAGCAATACTCTCCCAAATGAAACCACCGAATCCATGCTCGTTGTTGCCCGGTCACATAGTTTCATAGGTATCCCTCCAACCATTTGTTCACTCTCTGGATTTGACCGTCCACATTCGAGTGGTAACTAGTACTAGGGGTGAGTTAAGTGCCCACTAACTGGAAACTCTCCTGCCAGAATGCTCCCATGAAGCGGATGTCCCTGTCCCTAACTATGGTCTTGGGAAGACCATGCAAATGAAATACCTCTCTAAAAAATAGCTCAGCTACTTGCAAAGCATAATACCAGGCTGGAATAACAAATAAATGTGCATATTTGGTCAATCAATCTATCACCACATATATATTGTCTCTGCCCTGCACCATGGGAGGCCTTGTGATAAAATCCATAGAGATACTTTCCCATTTCCCCTCAGGAACGAAAAGTGGCTACAACAACCCAATTGGATGAGTCAACTCTCCCGTGTTCCTCTAACAAGTTTCACACTACTACACATACCTCAACACCTCTCCCTTGAGGGCCTTCCATGTGAAGCATTCTCTAACTGTCTTATACATTTTCAGGAGCCCCTGGTGTCTTAACAATGGGGAGTCATGGGATGCATGGAGAATATTTTCCCTCGACTATGAACCCAACACCAAAAATATGCATCCTTTGTAGTATATGACATCATCCATCACCCTATAATGATAATTAGTATGTGTAACCTCCAAGGTCTCGCACACTTGTCGATCTTTCGAAGTACTCTACCAACAACTGTGCCTTCCAATCATGGAAGGTGCTCATGAGTGAAAATGTCATGGGCCTCCTAGATAATGCATCTTCTACTACATTGTGTTTTCCCTTGACGTACTCAATATCAAAATCGTAGGCCTAAAGTTTGCTGACCCACTTCTGTTGCCTGTCATTAAGGCCCTTCTGCCCCAGAAAATGTCAAAGACTTTTGTGGTCAGTCTTCACTCTAACCCTGTTGCCCACTAAGTACTGCAAGAATTTGGCCAATGCATGCATAGTGTCAAACATCTCCTTGTCATAAATGGAATACAACCTCTCATGCTGAAGGAGTTTCTGGCTCTCAAAAGAGATGGGGTGGCCATCCTATGACAGTATTGGTTCAATGCCTTCACCTGATGCATCGCACTACAAGGTGAATGGCTGAGTAAAATTGGGGAGCACTAATACTAGACAACTCCTCATCACCTCCTTGAGGTGCTCAAATGTTTCTTGTGCCCTATCTGTCCATGCGAAGGCCCCCTTCTTGGTCAAATCAGTAAGGGGAGCTACCAACTGTGAGAATCCCTTCATTAACTTCTTGTAATAGGTTCATATGCCCACAAATCTCCTCAACTCATTCACATTCCAAGGTATTTTCCAATTTCGGATGGCCCTAAGATTCTCCTCATGCAATCTCATGATGATTTTTGTAGCATCGGATGTTCTCTAGCCTCGATATTTTGCAGACAGGCTAAGACACATGCATTCTCCAAGACCTAGAAATCGTTTGGGGAAATTCCACCCAGAAGTGACTTAATTAAAATAATTAATTGGTTTGTAATATTTCCTAAGTCTAAACTTAGGGAATATTATTAATTAAAGGGTATTAATTAAGTCGGGTATGAATATTCTAGATAAAGGCGTGGATCAAGTCCAAGATAATTTGAGCCATCGATTAAGATCTAATCTTGGTCGTTGATATATCAACGAGAGATCATAAGAAGGAAATCGATGGGCACTTGGAGAAAACACTTGAGATTTGCAGAGATCGATTTTGCTAGGAGATCGAATTCTCAGAGTAGTAACGTTGAGTTTCCAGAAAGAGATCCAGTGATTTTGTTGTAGTGAGGGGTAGAGATAGTAGACCGGAGGAAGGTTTCTATATCTACGGAGTGCAAGGCAGAGAAGACATCGAGAGCAACAGAGAGGTTGTGCAGTGCCACACAAAGGCAGTGCAGAGCTTCAGAGGGAGTATGTTATTTTGCTAAGAGACATTCGAGATCCAGTGCCAATAGCTGGGGTGTGAGTCGGAGGGCCAGGGAGTCGAGTTTCCAGTGGGAAGAAGATCAGAAGGAGAAGCTAATGTATTTCCTCGAGTTGTGACACAATGACTGTGTAGGCTGATGTAGTTACAAAAAAAAGACAACATAGGGCATCTCATCCTAAGCCCAGATCAGTGTCGGATTTCCTCTGACAATGTGAGATTTTATCACTAACTCTTTTATCAGTATTTCTCTATATCAGATATCCATTTTGGGAGTTCTACGATTTGTACTCAGATTACTACTACATAATAATAAAATCCTCAGATACTGCACCGGTTTTCCCAAGTTGGGTTTTTTTGGGGACGATTGTCCAAAACAAATAGAGTATTTTTTGTGTTTATATTTTTCTTGCGTTGTATTTTCCACAGTATTTTATGTTGTGTATGTTGCACTGTATTTGATTTTCATATTTACTGTGTAACACCGTAAATAATGTATTTAGTTACATAACAAATAGGATAAATCTAATCAGTTATTGTAGTGGGATTCCAAGTTCTGTAATTTTCACATGGTATCAGAGCGCAGCTAGAAGTCGGAGAGCTCAGTTTCCATAGGAAAGAGGGTGATTCAAAGCACTACGTAGGTAGTTGCTTGAAACCCCAGGAGTTTTCACAGTCCAGAGGCCAACAGGACATATTTTTGAGGAAATATTGTGTCTTTGAGTGAGTCAACAGAGCACAAAATTTCCAGAGGTAAAGGGATCAGCAGCAACAATTTCCATGCATATTAAATCTTCAGCTGGGACGCAGTCATTTTTCCGCAATAGCTGGCAGAATAGCGTCAGGAGGAAAGAATAACACACTGAGGGAAATTTTTTCCTCGGAGAATTTATATCCAGGAAATTCTAATTTTCCACGTAGATCAGTGGTAGCTGAGAGAATATTTACCCACTCCAATAGGGAGTGTGTAGAGCCAGTCAGCAACTGCACAGAGGGATAGAGGCAAAGTTTGACTTTGTTTGGAGATATGACATCAGATGGGTTGAGAGATCAGGATCGGTTGGGAGGAGCGTCTAACTATGTGATCTGGAAGGCAAGGATTTACTTCCTTCTAGAAGAATACAATCTCAAAACCTACATCGATAATGTGGTGGTTGTCCCCACATATCCATGTCAGAACAAGATGTACAAGAAATAGATGGCTAAGGAGAAGAGGATGATCCTTGATGGAGTTCAAGATCATGTTGTATCTCACATAGCGGCCCTAGGAACGACCAAATAGATGTGGGACTCTCTTGCTACGTTGTACAAGCGATCTTCCGAGCAGCGGAAGATGTATCTGGAGGAAAATTTGATGAGTACACATATGCAGATGGGGGAACACATAAACCACTTTATCACTATGCTTCAGGATATCCGAGATTAGTTGGAAGCTGTAGGGTTAGCGCCTCAGGCTACAGAGATAGTGCAGATAGCTCTAAATTCAGTTTTAGAAGAATGAAAAGTGTTTGTCCAAAGTATTTTGGGCAGAGAAACATTGCCAAAGTGGAATAGGATGTGGGTAGATCTACAACAAGAAAAGATGAGATGAGACTTGGTGAAGAGAACCATAGAAGGCAAAAGCAACAGTGGGACGAAGGTAGAGGTGAAGGAAGAGGAGAATGCATCCCTTGCATCAAAGGGGCATCAGGAGTAGCGCAGAAGAAAGAAGGATGTTTCGAAGATCAAGTGCTTCAAATGTGGTGAACTTGGTCACTATGCTACCCAGTGTCCACTCAGAAATAGAGACAAAGGGGAGAGGCATAATCAAAAGGTTGCATCTGTAGAGATCAACAGGTTGTCCTCCAAATTGGAGGAAGATTTTTCCATGATCACCAACATACCTCCAGGGGTGAGGTGGGGTGATTTGGTTTTGTAGCCCTACAAAGATACGGGATGGGTAGGATCCTTGAGGATTCCACCTCTTGGATCAATTCCTTGCTACGGGAGCCCATAGAAATAGTAGCAGGATGGATCAATGACAGTCAGTGCAGTCAACTGCCAGAGTGACAGATGCAGTAGCTAGTAGCATTCTGAGACTAATAAATGCAAAGAATAATTGGCAGCAGTGCAACAACATAATGCAAAGTTAGCAACATCGTAGAGGCTCCAGTGACAGCACAGAGACTAGCAACAGTCACAACTCGGGTGACAGATGCATCAAAATAAACACAGTTGGTTTAGTATGATGGACATCTCTTAGTTGCAGCAATGAAAGATAAGAGACAGTTGTAGATGTTGCAGTGGAAGTAGCAACAAAGTTGCAGTGCAAATGTAGTAGTTGGCAACAACATGCAGAGTTAGTAGCAGCACAGATGCAACGCAGGATCAGAGTTGTTCAGTAGTTGGTCAGCAGTGGGGCCAGACACCAGCAGTGTAGCAGGAGGTGATACAAAGTCAGAGTATTGATATAAGTAGAAAACAAATACTAGAGCACATTCATCGCTAAAAGGAAGTGTTGATTTTTGTAGCATCGGATGTGCTCTAGCTTCGATATTTTGCAGCGAGGCTAAAACACATGCATTCTCCAAGATAAATAAATCGTTTGGGGAAATTCCACCTGGAAGTGACTTAATTAAAATAATTAATCAATTTTTAATATTTCCTAAATCTAAACTTAGGAAATCTGATTAATTAAAGGGTGTTAATTAAGTCAGTGTGAATCTTCTGGAGAAAGGCATGGATCGAGTCCAAGATAATTTGAGCCATCGATTAATATCTAATCATGGTCGTTGATATGGATCAGAGTTTCGCATTAGTTGGTGGGAAGTGAGGTAAGACACGAGCAGTGTAGTAGGAGGTGATACAAAGTCAGAGTATTTCTATCACGAGGACAGCAGTACTAGAGCATATTCCTCGCTAAGAGGGAGCGTTGATTTTTGTAGCATTGGATGTGTTCTAACTTCGAGATTTTGTAGAGAGGCTAAGACACATGAATTCTCCAAGGCCGATAAATCGTTTGGGGAAATTCCACTTGGAAGTGACTTAATTAAAATAATTAATTGGTTTTTAATATTTCCTAAGTCTAAACTTAGGAAATCTGATTAATTAAAGGGTATTAATTAAGTCGATGCAAATATTCCAGAGAAAGGCGTGGATCGAATCCAAGATAATTTGATCCATCGATTAATATCTAATGATGGTCATTGATATGTCAATGATAGATTATAAGAAGGAACCGATGGGCACTTGGAGAACACACTTGATATTTGCAGAGATCAATTTTTCTGGGAGATCGAATTCTCAAAGTAGCAGCGCTAAGTTTCCAGAGAGAGATTGAGTGATTTCGTTGCAATGAGGGGAAGAGATAGTAGACCGAAGGGAGGTTTCCAGATCCGGGGAGTGCAAGGCAAAGAAGACATTGAGAGTCACAGAGAGGCTATGCAGTGCCACGCAGAGGTAACACGGAGCTTCAGAGGGAGTCCATTATTTTGCTGAGAGACAGTTGAGATCTAGTGCCAGTGGTCGGGGTGTGAGTCCAAAGGGCTAGGGAGTTGAGTTTCCAGTGGGAAGAAGATCAGAAGAAGAAGGTGACATAGTTCCTTGAGATCTGATGCAGTGAATGTGTAGGCTGATGCAATTATAGCGTAGAGACATCGTAGGGCAGCTCATCCTGAGCCCAGATCAGTGTCAGATCGCCTGTGACAGTGTTAGATTTTCTCACTAACTCTTTTGTTGTTATTTCTCTGTATCAGATAGCTATTTTTGGAATCCAACGATTTGTACTCATATTACTATTGCATAATAATAAAACCCTTATTTTTTGCACCGGTTTTCCCAAGTTGGGTTTTTTCGGGGACGATTATCCAAAATTAACTGAGGATTTTTGTGTGTGTGTTTCTATTTTCCTGTGTTGTATTTTCCGCAGTATTTTATGTTTTGTAGGATACAATGTATTTGAATTCGATATTTATTGTGTAACATCATAAATAATTTGTTCAGTTAAATAAAAAATAGGGTAAATTTAATTATTTGTTGCAGTAGGATTCCAAGTTGTGGAATTTTCACATCTTACACCATCCTCTCCAATAATAAGCCCGAAATAGAGCATCTTTGTCAACCCAAACTCGCACTTGGACAAGTTGACGTAGAACTGTTTCCCCACTAAAATGCACAACGCCACCTCCAAGTGTTGTATATGTTCCTCTCACGTCTTGCTGTAGATCATAATGTCATCGAAGAATACCAATACAAATTTCAGTAATTTCCCACGAAAAACATGGTTCACGTAGGACTGGAAAGTAGCAGGTGTGTTGGTCAGCCCGAAAGGCATAACCAAGAACTCAAAATTCCCATGGTGGCATCTGAAAGTCATCTTGGGGATGTCATGATTCCTCACTCTGATCTGGGGGTACCTCGAACACAAGTATATCTTAGAGAAGTACTTGGCCCCTCTAACCTCATCCATTATCTCATCGATGCATGGAATGGGGTAGAAATTCTTCAAGGTATTCTTGTTGAGTGCCCGGTAATCTATGCACATGCATAAATTCCCATCCTTCTTCTTCACTAGAACAATTGATGAAGCGAAGGGGCTAAAGATAGGCCTAATGTGCCCAAGTGCCAGTATCTCTTGAATAGCTTGCTCAATCTTATCCCTATAGGCTTTGTGATGTCTATATTGAGTGGTAATAACTTCCTGTACCCTCGGCTCTATATTCGTCATGTGCTCAAACCCTCGGTCAGGTGGTTTCCCTAGTGGTATGTCCCCAAACACTATTGGCTACTTGTCTAGGATGGCCTGAATGTCGAGGTGTGGTGGCTTGGGCTAACTCCCAGCGTCAGAAATCCTCAACTCCACCACCCACTCAATTTCCCCATGTCTCAATTCAACCTCCATCTCGTGCATTGAAACTATCTGTGGGGAGTATGAATGCATGCCTCGGAGAACAACTAACTTTCCATCCGACCCCATAAATTCCATCTCCAACTTCCTTCAATCCATAGTGACTCATCCAAGATAATAGAGCCACTAGACACCCATCACCATATTGGTGTCTGGTACATCCACCACAAATAAATGATCTATTACTGAATAGTTCCCCACGGTGGTGGGGCCCTAGTGTCTTACCCCCTCTGTTGGAACACTAGTCTAAGCGGTATCTACATTTTGGTTCTAGGTAGAACATCCTGCAAATCCCGAGATCTTTCGGCTGCATCGTGCAAAGTGGTAGGCCTGTTGTGCCTCACCAAACCCCTAATTAGCTCTTCTAGCCCCTCCAGGAACATGAAGACCCTCCTGGCCTCTGATAAATCGAGCACCAAAACCAAGAAAGGTTTGGTTTGGCTCTAACCCCCGAAATTGACCCTCAAATACCACATCCTCCTCAACTGGGTGGAAAATACGACCTTCTTGGAAAAATCATTGTAGTAACCCTCCAATCACTCCAAAATGATAGGCTTTACTCCCCAGGATGACTCCCATAAATCCCCTACACAACCCAACTCCACAAATTCACCCCTGAACTCCCCACATGTGCCCAGAAATGAGTCTCTTGCACAGGCCCTGGGGAATAGAAAATTTTCCTGCCCCCAAGCAACAATATTTAGTCCCAAAACTCCTCATAAGGCTTAGTCTTCCCCTGTAAAAAATATGCTAAATGTCTCCCAATAAACAACCCCTGGAAAAAAACTGAAAAGAGTGGCATGTGATCCTTTACTACATCCTCTTAGAGCACGAATTAGCTAAGAGAAAAGGCTGAAAGATGCTCCCATAATTTCCACAAATGTCCCTCTAATGTAACAACAAATTTACCTCCCTAGGGTGGCACTCAAAGTCCACCGAAAGAAGGGTGAGCTCTCCCCTTGGAAAACTCTGTTCTAAGCAACACTTGTGACCCAGCTAAACAACTTGAGCAACAAGAAAATAGTTAAGTTGACAAAAGACCCCAATAGTTTTTATGCCCCTTCTATTTATAATTTTGACTTGCCTCCCCAAGTGGGTCTCTCCATCCACCATTTCAACCTCTTTCCTTAGCAACTTCGACCTCCCTCTCCAAGGAGTGTGTATCACATGTGGATGTGGCCCCCACATTCCACTAACAAAATTATTTCGGCCCCCATCTCCTAAGTCTCATCCTCAAAATTTTGTGGGCCCCCATAATAGTCAAAAATGCAAAATTGTGAAATTAAATTTAAGAAAATTATCCTAGGAAGGAACATTACACACACTAAGCACAATGAACTTACTGTGAAGACTCTACATTAAATTACTGATATTTTAACCATAAGATTGAACCAAGCATGTGAATATTCATTATTCATGATATTAAAATTCTTAATTAGACATATAAAACTTTTCATGACCCTCTTGATGCAAAATGCAAATTGGAAGCTAACAAATTACATAGACCCTTGATCTAAATGTAAGAGCACTTTGTCCTCCCCACTCCATGCCCAATGTATCAACAAAAAATAATGAAGAATCAATTTAAAATATATCACTGAATCATTATATTTTACAAAACCTTAAAATTGGGAAGGGAAGGAGTACGGGAAAATCACCATTATCCGTACTCCCGCACACTACCTTGGTCATTGTCATTCACAAGTAATATGAAGCTAGTGAACTGTCCACTTGAATGCCATCTCTATATAAAAGTTCAGATTGAAATTTTGAATTATCTGCCCACTTGGTCCCAAAATTTTATTGACATGCCTGTGAATCACAACCCAAGGGTTTGTATGAGGAAGATGATGTTGTGTCGTAAGTTGGAGTGGCTTGACTGGTGGCCTTGGAATTGTTTGCATGGAATCCAAGAAACATCACTACCAGTGGTTATGAGTGTATAGATGCTTTGCTTGGGCATGCCAAAATTGACTTGTATTATGTACTTTCTAGATCCCGACTTAACCTAACATGTACTTTGACACTGGCATCCACTTTGGATGAACGAGAAATCCATTTCAGAAAGTGAAGACGATTTTCATCGGCTCTAATTTTTTGAGGCATCAAGCTTTCCCAATTCCTGTTAGGAGGAAAAAATGGTGAACACTCTGAATAGATACGGATGAGGGGGAAACTAACGCTATGACTCCAGTTTCCCACTTTTCTATTCAAAATTTTTTGGCTACTTGGACACTTCAGTGTAGGAGCGATTGCAACGACTCCAGACATAAACGTGATTACAAGTGACAAAATAAGAGAGAAGGCAATCATTATAAACTTCATCTTCATCATGGTGCTCTATTATGTAGAAATTTAATACAAAATACATGTATTTCCTGGATTCTCCTGATCTAAAAATAATATGCTATTGTTAAAGTGACAGAATCACTTCTACAAATCTTTGTGGAATTTGAAACACAATCGCCAATCACAATATCATGAAGAAATATCAATCACACATAACATAGATAATTTACCCAGGGAAATATTATAGCTAAAAACCCCAATATCTTCTATTATGTATTATATCATGGATCATGAAAAAATTACATACAAAGCTCTAATTTAAGAGCTCTCATTACATGAGCTAACTGTCTCACACTGTCATACAAAATTTGGCAAGTTCCTTAGCCAATTTACTGTCTCCAGATAGCCTGCTTCCACTGTACAATCCCAGCTGATATCAATCCCTGAATGGATGCAATATTGCCTGCCTTGACTTTGCAATCCTCATGGGCACATCCAATGTGTGTGTAGTTGCATGTGTGCAACCGGATAATGTCACAACTGATACTTATCTTCCCTTTCACCTAGAACTCAACTGGGTCTCCACTGGATATGACATGCATGTAGTTAATAGTAGTAAATCTTCAGTTGCATGTGAGGTCACTAATTGTGAATTAATTAATAATTAATTCAATTGATCTCTCACTAGTGTATCTTCAGTTACAACTAGCACAACTGAGTTTAACTCACTTAACTGAGTTAAACTACTTTACAACTTTCATAACTACACTTCCAACTCTGTTACAACTTCGAATCACTCAGTTACAACTAAGTCCACTTGCATGTCCCACCAACCAACCTCTTAACTTGAAATTCCTTTAGCTAACTTATTTGACACTTCAGTTAACTATTTCCAAGTGCTCATTAAGAATAGATTATTGTTTATTGTCCAACTAATATTAAGTGATAATAATAGTCGACATGCATCTATAAATAGACACGAAATTTATAAATAGAACTTGTGCATACATCTATAAATAGACATGCATCTATAAATAGAATTTTCTCATGAATTTGTAAATAGACATCCATCTAAAAATAGCCTGAGGCTCTATCCTAGTGTAAGTGCTTAATTTTCACTAGGATCTTCTTGTTGAATCTCAACACTCCATTTCAACAAGAAAGGGATTATCCTCCACCCTGATCCTGTCTTTATGGAATTCGAATTTTCTCCTGGTGAGCGCCTTCGTCAGAATATCTACATCCTGATCTTCTGTAGGAATGTACTAAAGCAACATAATTCTCCTATACACACAATCTCTAAGAGGATGGTACCAAATATCTATATTCTTAGATCGATAATGAAACACAGGATTAATCAAGAGTTTATGTTGAAAACTTAGTTAAACTGAGAGGAGGGGGGCGGGTGGGGGTGAATCAGTTTAACACCTTCAAGAATTTTTTTAAACTTTTCAATTAAAATTATTTACAATTTATCTTTCATGATCAATTTCATATGGAAACAAACTTATATGTGCAAAAATGCTAAGATAATGTAACAGTAGAGTTATGACAAGAGCAGTAAGTATTAAGCAGAATGAATAACCATATCAACACATAGACATCACACACAGAGACAACAAATATATGTGGAAACCCATAAAGGGATAAAACCACATCTTATTATTTTTGTGATGTAAAGGCAAGCTCCAACTCCCTTTCACCACTAATTTTCTGTAAGCACCAACCTACAAAAGGCTCCAACCTCAAATTCTGCAAGCTACAACTTGCAAGGAAGCTTCAACTCCCTCTTTTTCATAAAAAAAACATTTACCTTGGATATCAGCTCTGTTCTGTACTTTTATTTTTATTTTTTTACTGAACTCCAATCTTCATATTTGCTTCATTATTTCTTTTTCTTCAATTCTGCATTCTCTTCTCTTTTATCAATTTACTCAGAGAAATGTATCCATTTCAACTTTACAGTGGAATTTTATCTTTCTCTAGAGACTTTCCAATTACATCACAAACAATGTAAACAGTTAAAAACTTTCATTCAATTACAGTATAAATTTTGAACAACTCTGCTCTCTCTCTGTTTTCCTCTCTCATTCATCAACACCCACTCCTCACTTTTTCGTTTCACTATATTCATTTTCCCTGTTCATTGCAGCTGCATAACTGTTGCCTGTACAACTGTCTTTTAATCGAATATAAATAACTCTCGACGTTATTAGAAAACCTTTTTAATAACCTTGGATTTTATATTACTGAACAACCAACGCTAACCTTTAAAAGATCGGGGTCCCACGGCTTTATAAACCCTTCTGCTTTATTTGCCGATGCGATTAGTGAGGGTCCCACAGTATAAGTCTTTGGTTGTATTAGGCTCGAGCTATAGAGTACTTCACATATATGTATATATATATACACATATATACTTTGACCCTTTGTTTAAAAAGTGCTACCCATATATATATACATAAGCCTAAATCAATCTTCAACCATGGCTTTAACCCTTGGCATATCACAATATATTAACGTGCACCAGCTATATAATCCGCACATAAACCTTTATAATAAGAAAACTATCACTGCGCTCACCATTGAATATCAAAACCATATATTAGATTAAAAATTCGGCAAATTATATTCATATCTGGCCCCACTGCACTTTTATCACCGCATTCACCTTTTAATTCTAAAATTCATATATTAAGCTATTGGGTTTTATATCAATACCGCAACTATTAACTTCATATGGGTCCCATAGCAAACATAACTCGCCTCTTCAATCGATGGTTGAGGAGTCGTCGTACCGATTGTCGTGATCAGATGGACACAACTAAATATCACATTTATTTATTGCATGGTGTTTAAACCTCAGATCCTGTGTGATGAACTGGGCCCCACTTATTATCCTCCCATTCACTTATGACGGCTGATATCTTATCGCATCAACCTTTTTTATCCAACAGACATAAGTGAGTTTAGCGTTAAATTATTGCACGAGGGTTAATTCCCCAACATCGCGTGAAATAAATTGTTTTCGTAAACCACTTATGGACACACGACAGTCAAGAAGCTATATCACGTTATTTTCTTCAAAACTGCTTACCATATTTGAGACCACGCGAAAACCATGGTTTCTTTGTTCCTTGGTTTCACTGTTCACTCAAGGTTCCATTATCGGCTCAAGGTTCCACTCAGCTTTATTTCTTCAATGCTTTTATATATATAAACTCTATCTTTCGTGTGCAATTCCTCAACATTGTTTCTTCACAGGTTTCACCTTCATTCAAGGTTTTGCCTCCGCTCCAAATCCTTCACGCCTTCGTTATATACAAAGATATATGTACTACGTTAAAAGATTTTCCTTCTTATTTCTTCCTTAACATAAAAACCTGTGTTTCATTCTTACCTTAATATGACGCTACCATAAGATTTAACCCCAAATTCCATTAGTTTTTCACTGCTCGAAGCTCGGTTCCACCTCTTACCCTCAGGGTTCCGTCTTGACCTTTCAATGATTTATTATACACATTTTGTTGCACTCCTGGTGCTTCCGCATGCTAAAACAACAGTTCTATCAGAAAACTCAATGCGCATTCCAGGTTTGTATTTCGAATTCTTCAAAGACTTTACTGTATTTCCTATATGTGCAGTCTGTTGCTCTGCCAAATGTAAACACCTATCCTTTCATGCTCTATATGTATAGCCTTCTGTAGTAGTGTAAATCTGCTCCTCATGCTTCCTGTCTACACATCTTGTCACTGTACTCTGCTTTGCCTCTTTCTCACTCTGTTCTTCTCATGCTCCTGCATATCTTGTCACTATATTATGCTCTGCCTCTGCTACTGTCCTGCTGCTATCCTTTGCCCTCAATGACAACACTTCTAACAGTCTCCCCCTTTGGAATTGATGGAAATAACATCTGTATGTTTATAGCTATTATCTTCGTTGTACTCTTCTTATAGCTTTCCTCCCCTTTGACATCAATGGCGAAGCGCTGATATTCTGATCTTGAGGACCTGTTTCATGCTCTTTGTGGATCTCCCCCTGAAATGATGTTTTCTCTTCTATTCTCCCCCTGAAACGATGCTTTCTCTTTATATCAGAGAGTAGCATCTACAGACACTACCCTAGTCTAGCTCTGAGATATCAAAATGGTTCTCTAGCAAGAGGTTTTGTAAATATATCTGTTGTCTGTTCTTTTGTTGGCACATATTCCAACTTCACTACTTTTTGAGCTACTTGTTCTTCGAGAAAATGATACTTGATTGGAATATGTTTAGTTTTTGAATGAAGTACAGGATTTTTTGATATGCTTATGGCACTTGTATTATCACATTTGATAGATATAGGTTCATCAATGCTTACCTTCATGTCTTGGAGGGTTTGTTTCATCCACATGACTTGTGTGCAACATGTTGTTGCTACTATGTATTCCGCTTTTGCTGTAGATAGAGAAATAGATGTTTTTTTCTTGCTTAGCCATGCCACCAAACTCTCTCGTAAATAGAATGCACCTCCACTTGTGTTTTTCATATCATCAACACAGCTGGCCCAATCTGCATTTGTATATGCTGTCAAAATGAAGTTTTCACCTTTTGGATACCATAGCCCATAATGTGCAGTCCCTTGTAGATATCTGAATATTCTTTAATTTCTAGTAAGTGATTTTGTTTTGGTGTTGCTTGATATCTTTCCACAAGTCCTACATCCAGCACAATGTCTGGTCTAGAAGCTGTTAGGTATAACAGACTTCCAACCATGGATCTGTACAATTTTTTATCTACATCAGTTGTTCCATCATCTGCACAAAGTTTGCATCCAGTAGTCATGGGAGTAGACACAGGTTTGCAATCTTCCATTTTGAATCTTTTCAGCATCTCTTTTAGGTATTTTTCTTGTGAGATAAATGTGCATGCGCTCTTTTGTTGAATTTGTAGTCCTAGATAGAAGGTAAGCTCTCCAATCATAGACATTTCAAACTCTGATTTCATCTCTTCAGCAAATCCTTTTGTTAACTCATCTTTGCTGCTTCCAAACATGATATCATCTACATACACTACTACAATCAGAAGTTCATCTTCATTTTCTTTTATGTACAAGTTGTTGTCTACTCCTACTTTCTTAAACCCTTGTTTCTGCAATTATTTGTCCAGTCTTGAATACCATGCTCGAGGAGCTTGTTTCAACCCATATAATGCTTTCTTTAATCTGAAAACATAGTCTGCATTATCTGTTAAGGATAACCCTTCTGGTTTCTCCATGTATACTTCTTCCTCTAAATCTCCATTCAGGAAGGCAGACTTCACATCCATTTGGTATACCTTGAAGTCATGATAGCAAGAAAAAGCTAAAAACAGTCTGATAGCTTCCATTCTAGCTACAGGAGCAAATGTTTCATCATAATCAAGTCCTTCAACCTGTGAATATCCCTTGCACACAAGTCTAGCTTTATTTCTGATTACTTGTCCTTTTTCATTCATCTTATTTTTGAATACCCATTTTGAGCCAATGACATTTTTCTCACTGGGTCTTGGAACTAGTTCCCAAGTGTGGTTCTTCTCAATTTGGTCCAATTCTTCATTCATGTCATTCACCCAATGTTTGTCTTTACTGGCTTCTTCAAACTTCTTTGGCTCTATTTGTGACAACATTGCCAAGTATACCTCTTCAGTCTGTTCAGTTAGCTGTCTTCTTGTTTGTACACCTACACTCTTGTTCCCAATGATTTGATCTTCTAGATGGTTCTTCTGAATGTATCTTAAGGAGATTTTTTATCTCAGATCTATATCTTCTGTTGGCTTGATTATTTCATCATTATCTTGATTCTCTTCTTCATAAACTTCTGGAGGATCGCTGCAATATGTACTTCTTATCTTTTCTGATAGTTCTTCATCAAATCTTACATCAATACTTTCTACAATTTTGTGAAGTATTTTGTTGTAGCACCTGTAGCCGTTACTCTTGGATGCACATCCTAAGAATATTCCTTCATTTTCTCTTGCATCAAACCTTCCCAGATTTTCATCATTATTTTTTATAAAACACTTACTTCCAAAAACTCTAAAATGCTTGATTGATGTTGGTTTACCATGCCATAATTCATAAGGAGTCTTGACATTGTTTGGTCTTAAATGAGCTTTGTTTAGGATATGCACAGCTGTGTGTACTACTTTTTCCCAAAAGGTTTGAGGAATGTTACTTTCTTGCATCATGGCTCTGGCAATCTGTTGTACAGACCTATTTTGTCTCTCTGCCACTCCATTTTGCTGAGGTGTTCCTGCAATTGTGAATTGTTGCTTTATCCCATGCTCATTGCACAGATATGCAAAATCATAATCTGTAAATTCACCCCCTCTATCTGATCTGATGCACTTTATCTTGCATCCTGTTTGATTTTATGCCAAAGCCTTGAATATTTTGAATTTCTCAAGCGCTTCTGATTTGTGCTTGAGAAATGCAACCCATGTCATTCTGGAAAAATCATCTATTATTAGCATGAAATAGGATTCTCCACTTGGTGTTTTAGTTCTCGAATGCCCACATAGATCCATGTGAACAAGTTGAAGAGGTCTGCTTATAGATAGCTTCTCTTTGGTTTTGAAGGATGTATGGGTTTGCTTACCTAGTTGACAGGATTTACATATTCTATTTGAAGGCTTATTTATGGCTGGCATATCTCTGACTGCATTCTTTTTGCTTAGACTTATGATATGATCAAAGTTTAGGTGTCCCAATCTCCTATGCCATAACCAAGACTCCTCAAATTTGCTAAGATGACATGCTTCATTTCCTTCTTTTACTACATAGACATTGCTTTCTGTTCGAACACCTTTGATCCGGGTTTTTCCAGTGGTGCTTGATCTTACTTCATAGTCTTGAGCTCTAAAAAGAACTTCACTCACTTGAGCCACATGATTAATATCAGATGCCGCAACCATCCACAAACAGTATCCGGGTTTTTCCTCACTGTCCCGGTGACTTCCATCGTAGCCTCCCCCCGCATTTATTTTCATCAAAGGTTATAAACTTGCTTCTATCTCCTGACATATGCTTTGAGCAACCGTTGTCCAAATACCATTGGCTTTTTAGATCTTGAGCTATTAGGGCCAAGTCACATTTATTCACTTTCTTTTTCCATTGCACGCATCCTCTTGTTTGGTACATTTTTTGAGATGATAAACCATATCCTCTCAGAGGACATTTGGAAGACATATGTCCACTTTTATTGCATACATAGCATTTGGATATTTCTTTAGTAGAATTATAATTAGGAGTAAACTCTCCATGATTCATAAACCTCCTTGAGGTTTTGAACATCAGTATTTGTCCATATTTCCTGCATTCTATGATTTTATGGCCAAATTCATTACAATAAAAACAATATTCATAAAAACAATTTGCATACCTGATAAAAGGTTGTCTTCTCCATTTTCCTGCTTGAGTAAAACTTTTTTCTGTTTGCATCCTTTGTTGGTTTGTACTTATTCTTCGTGTATGACAATATGCAGCAATATGTCCCAATTTGTGACAGGCATAACAAGTGGCACTTTTCATAGGAGGAAAAAATCTCCTTTGATAACTTCCAAATTTGACATATTCAGGAGTATACAAGTTTTTTCCAGTTGACAATTTATTTACTTCATCATTTGTAATTTGAGCTTCCTCCTGGTTTTTATCTACTTTATTGCAGGATTCTTCTTCCTTTGAAATCTTCTGAGTTGCTTGGATATTATCATCTGCTTTTACAAAAATAATATTTTTGTTTTCTTTTTCTATGCCTTTGCTTGATTCTCCTACATAGCCTATCCCAGTTTTTATCAGAGGATATCTTTGAGCATCTATAATCTCATTTAACTTATCAAAGCTTGTTATTTGAGAAGTATCTATTTTCCTCTGGGCATTTTCTAATTTCTTCCTTAAGCAAACTACTTCTTCTTCCAACTTCTCTTGTTCCTGAGTTTTATCCTTGATCTGCTTAAGCATAATATCTTCTACCTTCTTGGCTTCTTCAAGCTCTACTTTCAACTGAATGAGGGCTTCTGAATTTTGTTCCTCTCTTACATATTTGAGAAGAATGTCTTTCTGTTTTCTGCACTTCAGTTTTAGTCTGTCAATTTCCTCCAAGGCACTTCTTAGCTCTCCCTCAAGGTCCACTTCACCTTCTTCCTCATCTTCTAAAATACATTCTTCCAGCTCTTATATAGCCATCAAAACAAATTCTGAAGTTCCTTCTTCACTTGAGAATTTAGCTGAGTCTTCTGATGCACTGCTATCTTGCTGAGCATAGAAAGATTTTCTATTGAATTTCTTCCCTTCCAGTTCTTAGATATGGTCTTCTCTGATTCCTGAACCTGATTTTTTGTTTTCTTATAAGGACACTTAGAAGCATAGTGTCCAACTCTTCCACAATTGAAACATTTAAATGGAAGTTTAACTTTATACTTACCTGAGCCTTTATCCCACTTCTTGATAAATTTAGCCTCTTCTTCATCAAAACAAGAGCATATATCTTATTTTTCTTCTTTCTTCTTCTCTGCCTTAAAAGTTGCCTCCCTTACATTTGACTTCCTCTGTGGCAGTCTCATCTCATAAGCTGTTAGTTTTCCAAGAAACTGGTTCATGGTCAAGGTTTCCCAATCTGTTGTTTCTTCTATGGCAGAGACCTTGGGATTAAAACTAGATGGCAAAGATCTTAGGATCTTTTGAAAAATTACACATTCTTGCATGGTTTCACCTAGTGCTTTCATATTATTGACAATTTTTGCAACCCTTAAAAAGAAACTAGCAATATCTTCATCATCATTCATCTTTAAATTTTCAAACTGGGCTCTATAGACTTGAAGTTTAGTTGTCTTCACCTTTTTGTCTCCTTCATGAATATTTTCTAGAGTTTCCCACATTTCTTTGGCAGTCTTGATGTGCATTACTTTGATGAATTCTGCCTCAACAGTCCATTCAAGATTGCATTCATTGCCTTTGCATTAGCCACAAAATCTTGTTTAGCTTCTTTCTCTGAGACATTTGCCTTAGAGTCATATCCAAATTCCACATCAGCCCAAACTTCTATTCCTAAAGACATTATGTATGTTCTCATTCTGATTTTCCAGAAGGCATAATTTGCACCAGTGAAAAAAGGGGCTTTGTTTGTTGAGGATCCTTCTTGACCAACCATCTCAAAAACCTAGGATCTCCTTTCAGTTGTTAAACTGCTACAAAAAGGAACCGGCTCTGATACCAATTGTTGAAACCTTAGTTAAACTGAGAGGGGGGGGGGGGGTGAATCAGTTTAACACCTTCAATAAATTTTTTAAACTTTTCAATTAAACGTATTTACAATTTATCTTTCATGATCAATTTCATATGGAAACAAACTTATATGTGCAAAAATGCTAAGATAATGTAACAGTATAGTTATGACAAGAGCAGTAAGTATTAAGCAGACTGAATAACCATATCAACACATAGACATCACACACAGAGACAACATATATACGTGGAAACCCATAAAGGGAGAAAACCACATCTTACTATTGTTGTGATATAAAGGCAAGCTCCAACTCCCTCTCACCACTGATTTTCTGTAAGCACCAACCTACAGAAGGCTCCAACCTCAAATTCTGCAAGCTACAACTTGCAAGGAAGCTTCAACTCCCTCTTTTTCATAAAAAAAACATTTACCTTGTATATCAGCTCTGTTCTGCACTTTTTTTTCTTTTTTTTTACTGAACTCCAATCTTCATATTTGCTTCATTATTTCTTTTTCTTCAATTCTGCATTCTCTTCTCTTTTATCAATTTACTCAGAGAAATGTATCCATATCAACTTTACAGTGGGATTTTATCTTTCTCTGGAGACTTTCCAATTACATCACAAACAATGTAAACAGTTAAAAACTTTCATTCAATTACAGTATAAATTTTGAACAACTCTGCTCTCTCTCTCTGTTTTCCTCTCTCATTCATCAACACCCACTCCTCACTTTTTCATTTCACTATATTCATTTTCCCTGTTCAATGCAGTTGCATAACTGCTGCCTGTAAAACTGTCTTTTAATCGAACATAAATAACTCTCGGCGTTATTATAAAACCTTTTTAATAACCTTGGATTTTATATTACTGAACAACCAACGCTAACCTTTAAAATATTTGGGTCCCACAACTTTATAAACCCTTCTACTCTATTTGCCGATGCGATTAGTGAGGGTCCCACAGTATAAGTCTTTGGTTGTATTAGACTCGAGCTATAGAGTACTTCACATATATGTATATATATATACACATATATACTTTGACCCTTTGTTTAAAAAGTGCTACCCATATATATATACATAAGCCTAAATCAATCTTCAACCATGGCTTTAACCCTCGGCATATCACAATGTATTAACTTGCACCAGCTATATAATCTGCACATAAACCTTTAAAATAAGCAAACTATCACTGTTCTCACCATTTAATATCAAAACCATATATTAGATTAAAAAGTCGGCAAATTATATTCATATCTGGCTCCACTGCACTTTTATCACCGCATTCACCTTTTAATGCTAAAATTCATATATTAAGCTCTTGGGTTTTATATCAATACCACAACTATTAACTTCGTATGGGTCCCATAGCAAACATAACTCACCCCTTCAATCGATGGTTTAGGAGTCGTCGTACCTACTGTTGTGATCCGAAGAACACAACTAAATATCGCATTTATTTATTGCATGGTGTTTAAACCTCAGATCCTGTGTGATGAACTGGGCCCCACTTGTTATCCTCCCATTCACATCTGACAACTGATATCTTATTGCATCAACCTTTTTGATCCAACAGACATAAGTGAGTTTCACGTTAAATTATTGCACGAGGGTTAATTCCCCAACATCGCGCGAAATAAATGGTTTTCGTAAACCACTTATGGAAACGCGACAGTCAAGAAGCTATATCGTGTTATTTTCTTCAAAAATGCTTACCATATTTGAGACCATGCGAAAACCACGGTTTCTTTGTTCCCTGGTTTCACTGTTCACTCAAGGTTCCGTTATCGGCTCAAGGTTCCACTCAAATTTATTTCTTCAGCGCTTTTATATATATAAACTTTGTCTTTCATGTGCAATTCCTCAACATTGTTTCTTCATGGTTTCACCTTCGTCCAGGGTTCCGCCTCTGCTCCAAATCCTTCGCGACTTCGTTATATACAAAGATATATATACTCCGTTCAAATATTTTCCTTCTTATTTCTACCTTAACATAAAAACCCGTGTTTCATTCTTACCTTAATATGACTCTACCATAAGATTTAACCCCAAATTCCATTAGGTTTTCACTGCTCGAAGCTCGGTTCCACCTCTTACCCTCAGGGTTCTATCTTGACCTTTCAATGATTTATTATACACATTCTGTTGCACTCCTGGTGCTTCTGCATGCTAAAACAACAGTTCTATCAGAAAACTCAATGCACATTCCAGGTTTGTATTTCGAATTCTTCAAAGCCTTTACTGTATTTCCTATATGTGCAGTCTACTGCTCTGCCAAATGTAAACACCTGTCCTTTCATGCTCTATATGTATAGCCTTCTGCAGTAGTGTAAATCTACTCCTCATGCTTCCTGTCTACACATCCTGTCACTGTACTCTGCTTCACCTCTTTCTCACTCTGTTCTTCTCATGCTCCTGCATATCCTGTCACTATATTATGCTACTGTCCTGTTACTGTCCTTTTCCATCAATGACAACACTTCTAACAGTTTAATGCAACTCTGATTATCACAATGAATCACTTTTGGATCTAAATGAGAACCAAACAAACCAACCAAGATATTTCTCATCCAGATAGCCTCACATGCAGCTTGACTCGCTGCGATGTATTTTGCTTCTGCTGAACTGAGTGCCACAGATCTCTGCTTCCTGTTGTACCAAGAAACAGTTGTAGATCGAATGCTAAAGATCCCCCCCGGTGTGCTCTTTCCGTCCGATGGGCTTCAGGCCCAATCTGCATCCGTGAAGTCGTGCAACTTCACCTCATCTGTCTGTCTATACCATAAACCATACTTTGATTTTCCCCTCAGGTATCTCAGGACATGCTTTCCCGCCTTCCAAAAGAGCTTGGTAGGCTTAACCATAGCTTGACTCAGCTGGTAAAACTCATAGCAAATGTTTGGTCTCGTGTTCACTAGATACATTAGTGAACCCACTATCTATCAATATATAGTAGCATCCACTACCTCTCCAGAAGTAGCATCCTCTTTCCTCCAGTTTCCTCGAAGAGGAGTATCCATGGGTTTGCAGCCCTCCATGTGAAACTTACCCAGTATCTCCCTTGCATACTTGCCTTGAGACACAAAAATTTCACCATCTTGCTGGCATATTTCCAATCCAATGAAATAATGAAGGAGGCCCATATCCTTCATCTCGAACTCCTTTGCAAGGTCCTCCTTGCATGAGTGTATCAGCTGCTCATCACCAGTCAATATTAAATCATCAACATAAAGAACAATGATTAAAAGCTTACCCTCCACCACAATTTGGTATAGGTTTGCATTTGCTTCACTTTTGGCGAAGCCCAGTCCGGTGAAATAGCTGTCTATCTGAGTGTACCAAGTACGGGGTGCTTGCTTCAGCCCATACAATGCTCTTTTGAGTCAGCACACATGTGACTCGCTGTTGAAGATCTTGAAACCTTCAGGCTTCTCTATGTACACCTCTTCCTCAATGATTCCATTGAGAAAAATAGTTTTCACATCCATCTGATGAATGCACCAACCCATCTGCGCTGAGAGAGCAAGGATGGTCCTTATGAAAGAATACTGTTAAAATTGGACAACTAGGTCCAAACTCTGGGTTGTACTGCTTAGATGACGATCGCAATATTTTTATTGGATTCCTCTTTCGGAGAGGTGTAAGATTGATCTAAAGATCATCTCGATCGGATGAGCAGAACATGTACTTTGAATTTATTCCACTTATGTGCTAGGTCGGCCTGGAATAAAATATTGACTTAATTTTCTTAAAGGACGTGTCACACACCCCAAAAGATTCCTATATATTGGAGAGACTTAGAGTTCATTTGACACACACATTGGTGTGGAGGAATTCTCTCTCTCTTGATGGGTTATTCTTTTTTTGGGTTGTTCTGGGCAATGTGTGACACGCTTGGCTGAATGACCTATTGGAGACTTTGCTGGTAGAAGCATCCTGTTGATCACCATAACGCCACCATTTATTATCTCTGTTTTGGCTTGTCTTCTATTGATCTATTAGTAGGTTATATCTTCTTCAGTATTATGCCCTAATCTTAAATGGCATAGAACATATGCAGAATTTAACATGGTATCAGAGCAAGGAGAAGACAATGTCCAAATTTGTGTGCCCTAGACGCCACTACCGCAACAAGAAGAAGGAGCTCCGTGGTTTTTTTAATATGCTGTAAATAAGGCCTCCGTGAAGCAAATCAAGGGCCTCCCTAAAATTCCGCTGGCCTAGAGGCATCCTGCCACAGAAAAATATAAGGACCATTTTCAGATAACCAAGCTGCTGGAAAAGCGATGGTTCATTCTCCAACGTAAAATTCGATGTTTTGAGGTTCGATGTTTCCAGGCTACTTCAATATGATTAAGTGTCATGTTGGGCAGTTAAATCAAATTGACGTCTCGAATCCTCTTCGCTTGCAAAAATTTGTGGCATTTAGCAGACATAATGGAGCGATTAGTTTGCATAAGTTGTTGCAGCCCTTTGATTTCCGTATTAGAAAGCCCGCAAATTTTTTCTTCGGAGCAAGACGCCGCTGTTAGAAAGGGATTACAGTTACTGTAAAATGAAATTTCAAGGCCGGCACATATATATATATATATATATATTTATTTATTTATTTATTTATTTATTTATTTATTTATAAATATTAGTAATTCATGGCGCCCAGTTAAATAATGTTATCCACAGTTCTGCTCAGAATTGGAAACTGAATTTGTATGACGTGGGACATTCAATATGCCACTGTGACAAATGAGAATGCACACAACAGATTTCTGTTGTAAATGGTATTTCACACAGGCATTGATGCGGCTGAATGTCTGTACCGATTGGTCACACAAACATCATGGAGAATTCCCCACGTTACAGAAAATTTGGGTACTTGGATAAAATCTAGCATTCGCAGTTGAGATTCCATAACTCGAGGGCCGATTCACAAGATCCTCGTGATTTAATTAAGGTGATCATGTTTATATCTGGAAATCAGGATGGCTTCTGATTTATGTCGATGGGAGGTCAATCCCTTCTTTGCAGCCGCGGAAGTTGTGCTGGACTCAGCAATCAATTTTTTTTAACTCCCACTCTTTATGGACCTGTATTCTTTCTTTTGGGTTTCCCGAATCCTAAACCCATGCCGCCTGAAGTTGATGTTGTTGCATCAAGGGTTGACAGTCGGCTCTGCGGTTGATTAGTTTTCACATTATCAGCATAAGCGTGAATTTATAAATATCGATCGGATTGCTCAAATGAGAAGAGTCGGGTATACGCTGTATTATCAATGCAATCGTTTCATTACGCGGGTTGGATTTATCTGATTCGATACACTTACTGGTATTTCCGCGTGAAAAAGACAATGGCAGGGAGGGGTCCGAGTGACACTATAACTCGGTGTCTGTCGAGAACACATACAACAGGGAACGTGACGAAGACACAAACTATGGTGAACCTCTCTGAATCAAAAATCAACCGTGAAGTCATCCCTTCATCCCTTTCCATGAACGCCAAGATTCTTCGTGTGGCTATCAATAACAGTGATCACGTCGCATATCTCTGTCGATTCTATGCATTCGAAATAGACCAGCTCGACGTGTTTAGCCATCTTCTAGGAAGTGAGGAAATTGTCATGTGCGTGCAGCAAGTCGACCACCCAAAATCGTTGACGTTGACTAGATAATGGGAGAGCACCAAATTGAAGAATTTTAGTTAGATGATAGAGGAGGCCGAGAGGGATATATTTAGGAAAATAATTTATTTTTTTTGTTTTTTTTGTTGTTTCTGGTTGATACCTTAAACTCGGATTGCAGCAAAGATCCGTGGAGAACAACTAGCACAATACTCTCCAACAGAACTCAGACCTATAGTTGTCTCATACATTGGGCTCGGATCACTTGGAATAGAACCAAACCACTATAAAGTGCAAGAGGAGGCTCGGACCTCCCTTTGATTGCAGACACCTGTAGCAAGCAGTTTAGATCTGTGGTAGCTATAGGATTTTGGAATCTCTTTTCATAGCACAGTCTCGGATCAAGAACAGTATTGCAGTGTCAGGACCTCACCCTATGCCTTGAAGCAGTGTATGCAACAGTTTTGAGGAAATTTTTTTTTTCAATAGCATTCAGAACCTTTGGAGCCCTCTTGAAGGATTAGAGGAGCAGATTTAAAGAAGGCTAGTAGCTGACTTGAGGACCTTATTAACAGTAGCTTGTGGTTTGGGCATCATATTTGGAGCTGGGATTTTTTGAAGACTTTTGGAGACAATCTTAAGAAACAAACAGTGTGATTTGATGGAGGTGATGCAAATTCCAAGGCAAGATTCGTTGCTAGTGAAAGGCTGAGACTATGAGTATGCATCTAAATTGCTGTAAAAATTTGAATGTGTAAATGACGCAGTTCGTGTGTTCTGTGATAAGAATATTTCAGCACATACCCTCTTACAGGAGTGCGATTGAGTTTTGATGAATGTATCTGCATGCTCGAGCGTGACTTCTTGTATTTTACAGTGCGATGTAAAACAATGGTGGTTTCTTGTAAACCATATGCTGAAGATATCCTTGTATTGGCAAGTCTAGTACACAAGCTATTCATCTTAAGGCAGAAAGGGGACTGTTAGAAGGCTGAAAGGCCTTGTGAACAATACTTATGATATGACAAATCACTGTTAGAGGGCACTCTGATATAGGCCCATAACAATGGAGGAGCATTGTCATTGAAAGAAGGCAGATTGATCAGCAAATATGTGAAGCAGCAGAGGACCTTGTGAGCAGCTAAGGTAGAAGTATTGGAGCAGTAGCACTCTTTGCAGATATAGGAGGAAGAAAACCCTTCCTGGTACATCAAGGACAAGAGTCCAAGAGATGTAAGTGAAGTGCATATTCAGCAAGCAGTGATGAATGTGATAGTTCTAAATCTGTGATTCTATGTCACTGTCATTATGACAGTGACATAGACAGTCACCCATGTTTATGAAATTCATAATAGTTGTAAGCTTGTGACAGTATTACAGCATAATGATAAACTTGAAGTGTGAACTGAGAAGTCTTTGCAGCCTTTCAGTCACGTCGTTGGAGTCTTTAACCATGCTTAGCAAAGCCTGTAAAGTTATGAATAAATGATTTCCATTATTTGACAAGCATACGATACGTGTCAAGATGCATGGAAGCAATATTACTGTATATGGAAATAAGTCTTTAATGGCTTTGACTATAAAACTCCTTACCAAGCTGGTGTCTTGGATGCCCTCATTTAAATTATAAGTCTTCTCCCGAAAGAGAAGCTGGCATTAAGAGGGAGAATATATCTGTATATACTCCTGAGCAGATACCTTTGCTGAATGAAAGAAGATCCTCATGGCTCAGGGATATATGGCTTCAGAGGGGGAAATTCCGCAGGAAAACCAAGAAGCCATATAAATACCAGGGTATCTAGCAGCCATGAGTACAATATGAGCCTAGATCATGTGAAGAAGCTATAAATTATCTAAATCTGCAAGGATGCGAGGATGTGAGGGTGATGGTTCCAAGACCACAGATCAAAGCTATTGTCACCTCAATATTATATCAAGATGGATCTGATGGGAAAATGTGTTTCCTGAAGGTATTGATTACTATTGCACCTATTATTTCCCTTACTGCTACGTAGGGATGGAGTCTTCATCAGATGGATGTAAAGACCGCATTTCTGCATGGTGCAATAAAGGAAGAAGTGTATGTAGAGCAACCTCTAGGGTTTGTAGTCCAGATTCGAGACATCGATGTTCGCAGGTTGAAGAAAGCCATCTATGGGTTGAAGCAAGCACCCAGATATTGGTACGAGAGGATAGATAGCTACTTGATGAAGCTGGGCTTCACTCGAAGTAATGTTGATCCGAACCTTTACTTCAAGGTTGTCAAGGGAAAACCTCTCATTCTGATGATGTATGTGGATGACCTCTTCCTGATAGGTGCTGACCCTCTCATTCATCAGTGCAAGAGGGAGCTCACTACTGAGTTCGAGATGAAGGACCTAGGACTGATGCCTAGGCCTGGAGGTCTAGCAGAGACCTGGCGAGATTTTCCTTTCTCAAGGAAAATAAATTATGAAGCTTCTGGTATGATGGACTATAAGTCTGTGTCGACACTGATGGAACTCAACTTTAAGAAGTTGAGTGGCAGCACTGCTGGGCCTGTCCTACTGAGTATCGTCAACTCATAGGGACCCTGATGTTCTTAGTGAACACCTGTTCAGACGTATGTTGTGCAGTGAACACTTTGAGTCAACACATGGTTGATCATAACATTCACTGGGTTGGTGCCAAGAAACTCTTGAGATATCTCTGAGGTACGATAGACCATGGGCTGAGATACACTGTCGGGAGTATGACACTCTATGGATATACTGATGCCAATTGGGCTGGCAGTGTGGTGGACCGCAAGAGCACATCTGGATGCTACTTCACATGTAGATATGATTCGAGCAGGAATCTAAAGTCGGTAGCCTTGAGCACCGCTGAGGCCGAATACATTGTAACATGTATGGCCTATTGTGAAGTCACTTGGTTGCGAAAGCTCTTCTGTGAGTTGTTCGAGCATGTGTTAGATGCCACCGTTATCCTTTGTGATAACCAACGGGGGATTCATTTGTCATAGAATCCCAGGTTCCACGATTGATCCAAGCATGTTGATGGCTAGTACCACTTTATCTGGGATATGGTACAGCGAGGCGCCGTAAGGCTCGATCATATAGGAACTGATGAGCAGGTCGCGGATATTCTCACAATGCCCTTGGGGAGGTCATGTTCATAACCTTCCGTGAGAATCTTGGGATCGTGGAACGACCCTATTCTTAGGGTCTTGTTGGATGATGAGCTCTGGGAGCTCTGGGGGGCTTTGGGGACAGCTTCTCGTAGCTATGAGCAACCACAAGGCTAGGCTTGTCGAACCTTGTTGGTGTGCTTGGACCCCACCATTGTGATTATTGAGTTGGTTTACCTCTCATTATCTATGCACCGTATGCATCCTACCCATTGAGTTTAGGGCTCATGAGAAGTACCTCTCATTTGGCCAATGAGATGGGAAAGGCTAGAGACTAGTAGCAAAGACTGATGGATGCATCAGAAATTGTCGTACTCTCTATCTAGGATGGCACGGTCCAACCACTTGCTCTGGGATCAAGTCTAGTAAGGTCTCAAACCTCCGCCTGACTTTGGGTCACATGAACCAACTTCGGGTTGATTGGAGACTCTTTGTGAGTCTTATAGAGGTTTTGACCTCTGGGCTGAATCTATCAGTGGGGAATGATGTCTTTGTGACTGGCCCACTTTTGTTTTGAAATAAAGAGGCCAACAAAGCAAGTTACGGCGGGATGACGCACGATGTTTGGATTGCACTTGTGGACAAAGTTCTCCCTAGTTGAGAGGGAGTGTTAAAATTGGACAACTAGGTCCAAACTCCGGGTTGTACTGCTCAGATGACGATCGCAATATTTTTATTGGATTCCTCTTTCGGAGAGGTGTAAGATTGATCTAAAGATCATCTCGATCGAATGAGCAGAACATGTACTTTGAATTTATTCCACTTATGTGCTAGGTCGGCCTGGAATAAAATATTGACTTAAATGTCTTAAAGGACGTGTCACACAGCCCCAAAGATTCCTATATATTGGAAAGACTTAGAGTTCATTTGACACACGCATTGGTGTGGAGGAATTCTCTCTCTCTTGATGGGTTATTCTTTGTTTGGGTTGTTCTGGGAAATGTGTGACACGCTTGGCTGAATGACCTATTGGAGACTTTGCTGGTAGAAGAATCCTGTTGATCGTCGTAATGCCACCATTTATTATCTCTGTTTTGGCTTGTCTTCTATCGATCTATTAGTATGTTCTATCTTCTTCAGTATTGTGCCCTAATCTGAAATGGCATAGAACATATGCAGAATTTAACAAATACCTTGTGACAGGGGCAAAGGTCTCTTCATAATCTATACCCTCGATCTGTGAGAAGCCCTGGGCCACAAATATGTCCTTGTATTTCTCCACACTCCCATCAACAGCTTTCTTTACCTTGTAGATCCATAACGAACCTACCACTGATTTATCAACTGGCCTTGGAACAATTTCTCAAGCACTGTTTTGACAATGCAGTCATATTCCTCCACCATTGCATCTACCCATGTGGGCTCCTACACTACTTCCTGAAAGGAAGATGGTTCAATCACAATACCTTTTCTCATGAGAGCCATGTATCCAGTAAATCAATCAGGAGACTATCTTTGTCGGGACTGTGAAGTAGGAACTCCTACATTCTGTGCAGGATCAAGTCTTAGCCTATCAGCTTTTGTGGTATGCCTTCTACCAGTTCTGATGGTTGGCTCTGTCTGAGTGGACTCCTCCACTCCATGAACCTCCTCCTGTGGCTGATCCACATCTAGAGGCTCATCTTTGGGAACAAATAGTTCCTCCTCCGCATGCAAGTCCAGCTCCCTCTCAAGTGACAACCGCATGGCTTTCCCCCCATCGAATTTTATATCTCATCGCACCACAGTCATTTGACTGTTTGGAAAATACACATGATAATTATGGGGTGTTTCTATGTACCCCACAAAAATCCCAACTTCAATAGTCGACTCCAGCTTCTTCTTGGAATCCTTGGTCACATGCACATAAACAGATGAGCCAAAAATCTTAAAGTGTGAAACATCCGGTTTCTTACCAGTGAAAGCTTCTTTAGAAGTACTCATGCCAAGTACTCTATGAGGACAATAATTTTGCACATAAACCACAGCGTTGCATGCTTCCACCCACAAATGCATTGGTAGGCCCTGATTATTCAACATCGCTCATGTTTCACCCATGATCGTTCTATTCTTCCTTGTCGCGACCCCATTTTGTTGTGGGTTATTAGGTGTTATGAGTTCTCTTTGAATTCCTTCTTTGCTGCAGAAGTTTTTTAATTCATTAGAGATGTATTCTCCACCATTATCGCTCCTAAGAGCCTTCACTTGCTTCCCCGAATCTTTCTCCACCAATTCCTTAAACTCACAAAACTTTGAGAATGTTTGATCCTTCTTCTGCATAAAGAAGATCCGGCATTTACGAGAAAAGTCATAAAAAAAAAATAACATAGTATTTATGTTTTGTTGTTGAAGCAACCAAGAACAGTCCACACACGTCTGTGTGAACTCTCTCAAGGATCCCCGAAGTACAGTTCTCCTTCTCATGAAATATTTTTTTTACATACTTCCCCATGGTGCAACCCTTGCACTGATCTAACTGAGCAAGTGTTCCTATTGGAATTCCAATAGATATTTGTTGCATGACTTTCAAGGCTTAATGATGAAGATGACCCAATCGCTTGTGCCATAATTTTCCCTCATCCCAGCTCACCACTTTTTCCACCTTGCCCATCATGGCAGTGTATCCATATAACCCCAGCTTATAGAGATTCTTAACTCGAATCCCTATCCTCTTGGCTTGACCCGTTGTTTTATGTCAGAGGAAAGCTTTTCCATCACTGAAAACAATGTCATAGCCTCTGTCCTCCAACATTGCCACTGAGATTAAATTTTTCTTCAGACCTGGAACATGCATAACATCTTTCAATTGAAATGGTTTACCTGACTCCCTCTAAAAGGTAATGGTACCAATTCCAGTCGCATTGTACAGTCCGTCGTCGTCCATCTCTATATGCATCTGGAGATATTTCTCCTCCAAGTCACTGAAAAGTTCCTTATCTCCCATCAGGTGAAAGGAAGCACCACTATCCAAATACCACACTGATCCCAATTCACTTGACACCATGCATGCGATCAAAGAGAAGTCAAGCTCAAATTGCGAGGCAAGGGCCTCACCAGCTGCAGCTCCAGCATCCTTCTTGTTCTTCTTCTTTTGTGGATAGTTAGTAGCAAGATGCCCATGTTCGTGACAATGAAAACACTTCACCTTGGACATATCCAGCTTCTTGCCTTCAGACTTAGATTTAGAATGGAATTTCTTCCCCTTCCCCTTCTTTGCCTTGGCATCCAAAGCACAATCCTTTTCATCATCATGCTTTTATGAAGATCCATCTTTGGTGCTCCGCCTGAACTTCTCATGCACCAGATCCGACCACAGGCGTTCCTAATCCAACAATTTTTCCCTTCCGTTGACAGAGTCTTCATAATTGTGACAACTCTTAGGAATTCCTAGGAGAGCCAAGCTCACCAAATCATCATTAGAAACAGTTATTCCCAAATTCCCCAATTCATCCCTACATTGGACAAACTTTGTGAGACACTTTGGAATGGTGTCGCCCTTTTCCATCTTAATCTTACTAAGTTTATCTTTGAGCGCCAATTTCCTATGGTCGTTGCTGCTTTGGAATAGATCCGTCAAAGCCTTCCACATAGCATATGGTGTGACTTTCCCGTGGATGCTTGAGACAATGTGGTCTCGTACTCCCTCCAATAGAATCCTCCTCGCCTTTGCCACTTTATTTCACCATGCATCAAGATTTGCAGCATTTGCAACATCTTGCTTAGGAACATATTTTTCAATGAATTCCTTCAAGCCATTTTCTTCGAGTACTGCCTCCATCCTGTCCTTCCAAGCAATGTAGTTCGAGATGCCATCGATTGCATACTCTAACCTCAAGCCATTGAAATCCATTTTGATATTGAATCAGCTGTAGTGCCAAGAAAGTCTTTCTGCAAATTTGAATTCTTTCCACCAACAAACTCAGCTCCTGCTTCAAAATTGCAATTTCCTTTGCTCTAATACCATATAGAAATTTAATACAAAATACATGTATTGCTTGGATTCTCCTGATCTAACAATAATATGCTACTGTTAAATACAGAATCGCTTCTATAAATCTTTGTGGAATTTGAAACACAATCGCCAATCACAATATCATGAAGAAAGATCAATCACACATAACACAGATAATTTACCCGAGGAAAGCTTATAGCTAAAAACCCCACTATCTTCTAGAATTTATTATATCATGGATCATGAAACAATTACATACAAAGCTCTAATCCAAGAGCTCTCAGTACATAAGCTAATTGTCTCACACTGTCATACAAAAATTGGCAAGTTCCTTAGCCAATTTACTGTCTCCAGATAGCTTGCCTCCACTACGCAATCCTAGTTGATAGCAATCCCTCAATGAATGCAATCCTACCTGCCTTGACTGCGCAATCCTCATGGGCACATCCGATTTGTGTGTGGTTGCATGTGTGCAACTAGATAATGTCACAACTCATAGTTATCTTCCCTTTCACCTAGAACTCAACTGGGTCTCCACTGGTTCTGACATGCATGCAGTTAATAGTAGTAAATCTTCAGTTGCATGTGAGGTCACTGATTGTGAATTAATTAATAATCAATTCACTTGATCTCTCACTAGTGTATCTTCAGTTACAACTATCACAACTGAGTTAAACTACTTTACAACTTTCATAACTGCACTTCCAACTCTGTTATAACTTTGAATCACTCAGTTACAACTAAGTCCACTTGCATGTCCCACCAACCAACCTCTTAACTTGAAATTCCTTTAGAAAACTGATTTTCCACTTCAGTTGACTATTTCCAAGTGCTCATTGAGAATAGATTATGGTTTATTATCCAACTAATATTAAGGGATAATAGTAGTCTACATGCATCTATAAATAGACATGAAATATATAAATAGAACTTGCACATACATCTATAAATAGACATGCATCTATAAATAGAATTTTCTCATGCATCTATAAATAGAAATCCACCTAAAAATAGCTTGAGGCTCCATCCTAGTGTAGGTGCTTAATTTTCACTAGGATCTTATTGTTGAATCTCAACATATTAATTGGAGTAACACCCACAACATCCACCTCATTTCTTGTATTTGAAGAGGCCAGCCCGTGGATGTTTTATAGTGAATGCCTTGACTTGTTTAGTAATCTCGTGTTGCATCACTTTCACATGGTCTTTTTAGTAACGCTAAAAAGGTTGCACTAGCATGTATTTTATAATTTAATTTCATGTGCATTCCTAGAATTTCACCAAACTCCTTGTTATTTTTCTTGAGTGTGAAATGAGAGGAAAAAATATGATTCAATACATTTTGGAAAGTGCCATGTTCGTTGGAGTTAATTCCACACGGTATTGGGATCCGTGGAAATCTCAAGTGGCCATCGTTGCTATTGTAATCCTACGAGATTCCTACAGGATTCTGTATAGTTAAGTTAGGTAGTTAGGAAGTTATTCAGTTAGTGATAACTAATTTTTGAACTATAAATGTAATCCAGAATTCAATGAAAGATATGCAAAGATCACATCTTTTTAATTCAACAATGGTTGTTGGCTTGAGGGGTCCTGACCCAGGTTCGGCTTCATGGTTTGTCAACAAAACCTTATACTATTGGCCCTTTCGGCAATGACTTGCTGCGCAGGCCAAGGTTTCACCCAAAGTAGTATGGGAGGGTGTTCGAACCAGGTTTCTACACCTTGAGAGAGAGAAAGTTAATTGAAGGGGGTCCTTTCGGATCGATCAGACCGGTATCCTATACCGAGACTCATTGACTGCGTGCCAACGAAATACTTCTAGAAGAACTTATAAATCATGCAATAGTAGATCAACTGAAGCAACAATATTCAAATCTAACCAGATCTATACATTTACCACCATATATATTATCGCATCCACATGCGCTTCAAACATCATTATTAGATAGTGAACAGATATAGGTAACACAGTGTGTAGCCAGTAATCACAACACAGAAGGTTCAATATTCAGAAAAGGGTCTTCTTATTCATTACCATTCAGATACATCTTACAGACTCTATCTACTAAACCACGCACACAGCTAGCGGGGTCTGTACACAGCAGGACTTGGGATCTTCGTGCATATAGCCAGCAGGAGCCCTTACCTAGACAATTGACCAAGAATCCGCAAGTTCGTATCTAGCTTTCTCTTTCTTCTTTCTTACCTCTAGACTCGACATAGCCACCTATTTATATCATGCTAGCCTGTGCTATCCTATGGTCTGCAAACCGTGGTTTGTGGACCCTAGGTCTACCCTTTTGACCCATTACAATTCATTGGGGATTTTGACCCACCCCAAACCCCTTGTGTTAGACTAACTATTACAAAATATTACGAAACTGGACAAATTGAGGCTAGGAAACCCTGTTCCAACAATCCCCCAACAAAATCTTGTGACTTGTCCCGAGTCAAAGTGTTGGTGGAGTCTTCATCCTATCCTTGATTTGTTCCATCGTGGCAGTGAGCGGGGGCAACATGCGAATGCTTTGCGCAGTGGAAATCTGCGCGATATCCAACAATTCCTGTAAGGTTGGTCCTTCCGTGGCAGCGGTGACGCTGTCTAAAGTCTTGTTCAATTGTCTCATCGCCTCGTCTAAGTCCTGCGAAAGCTTGAGGGCTTCGTCCGACCAAGGTGTTAGATGGTCGTTGAGTACCTGTTTCTTGTATCAAAGCCCCACAATTTCACTGTGAAGCGTGTGGCTGGTTCGAAGATGGGCTAAGCACTGGGCTAGAACAAGGGTGGGCATTGTACCTTCCAGCTGCTCAAAGTATTGTTCCTTTTGAGTTAACTCCTGGTCGATTTCGCAGAGGAGAGGGTCGTGTTGTACCTGGGACCATAATTCCATATCCTTCTCAAGCAAAGTGACGCCCTGGCTAATCTGCTCATGATAGTGGTCGTGGCTTCTGTAACCAATGTGGCTTGCTAGACGCATACTTCCAGAGTGGTCTCAAGCTAGAGCTTGGCCTGCAACGATGCGAGTTGAAGTTTGAACTCAGCCTTGACAACATACACCTTAGTCCGGGATGCCTTCAGGGCAGCGACCAATCCTTCTACCTTGGCTTGGGGTTCAACGGAGGCGGGAATGACTTCTGGCATGTCTTCGCAGAGCCTATTGATCAGCTATTCTAAGGCGGCTTGATGCGCGATGGTGGCGACATGCATAGCCTGGATTTGAGCGACTTCGGAAGCTTGGGTCAGAACAGTCTGCTCGACATTGCTGAGGTACTATTGGGCATGGAGCTCGCGGTGTTGGATTTCACTGGTGATGGTATTCGATAATTCCTGCAATTGCACACGAGCTAGTCGACCTATATCAAGGTCGACGAATGAGCAGGCCTGGACTTGGGTGCACAATTCAGCGGGGTCTATGATAAAAGCAGCACCAGGGAGAGGGCAGACTCGGCTGTCTGTGACGATCGATGGCCAGGGCAGTGACGGGGATTGGCTGGCCCACAGGAGTCTGCCTCGCTTGATCCACGCTCGCTTTATGCTGCCTTTCTTGATCGACGCTCACTTGAAGGGTGTTTGCTTGGAGCTGGAGGGCTTTCAGCTCTACTTGCAAAACTTCCACAGCAGCCTCGTGTTTTTCTTCCCAAGTAATCCATCAATCAACAAACGCAGTGGTGACAACATCGGTAATCTGTTCAAGGTCATCCTTTGTTAGGGTAACCTTCACATTGGTACCGGTCTAACTGGCCTTACGCTTCTTTCTAGGCACCTGAGACAACCCGCAGGGCCGTTTGAGATTATGCAAGACGGACGTACCTTTGTCGTCAACATCGTTTATGTTTTGATCTGGTGGGGAGTCTAGTTCTGGTTGCGCAGTAGTGCTTCTAGGGGTCGCTTGCTTCGCGGAGGCTAGAATCGCCGACTCCGTTGTTGGGCCGAGCGGAACGGTCGGTTTTGATATTGCGTTGTGGCCAGATGTGCCGACTGTGTCTAGGTTAGGTGGCGGGGCTGCGATCTTCCACGCTGATGGCCAAGTGGCAATTACCTGCTCAATTTCAGCCTCAGTAGTCATGTATGGGAGATCATGCCAAGTGTGATATTTTCCGGCCCAAATTTGCACATTGTGCATGGTTACTTGAAATGCTACGATATGCTTATACTTTCCATAGATTGTTGGGGACAGTCACGGTTGGGAATCAATGGCCACAAATATAGCCCCATCATAGAGTACCTAGAAGGACTTGTTTTCCTCAACCCGCTTGGGGTCCTTTGATTCCTACTAGTTGGAAAACCGCGCCCTCTTGCACATGCCAGGCTTAAGAGGAGGGAAGATCGCTTCTTCCGGGGTCTCCCACACAATCAAGACAGTGAGTAGGATTAGCCACAAGTAGTAGAAATATTTTCCCTGCTCCTGGGCCTCACACACATTGTCGAGAAATTATTCAACCAGGTACTGGGACCAATTATAGTAGACTCCCTTTTCGCACTAACCAGCAATTTGAATTACATGAGCAGGGGCAGTCACTGCCTCGAATTTCCGAATCAATTTGCAAGCAAGAAGTAGAGTGCCCATGCGCGTCCCTGGGTCATTGATGGTATCAATCAGGAAGCCCTGCTTGTAGCGTGTGACATTGTACTTGTCCCAGATAGCTTCAGCGGTATGGTGATCGAATTTATTGCACGTTCTGTCCCTAGGGTTGGGCCTGTTCATAGGGAGGCTTGTAATGCGGTGAATGAGAGCAGCATCGATTGGTATGCAGCCTTGGAGCCACAAGCATCCATCATGGACAAGTTCCAGAATTTGATGAATGACGAGGTTGGTTATGTTGTAGTGACCAAAAAGGGGGAGGCGCAGCAAGTTCAAGATGCCTGCACCGACTAATCCCTTGACCCAAACCATTGGCTCGACCTTAAGCACACCATCTTCGATAACCTGTTCCAGGTATAGGTGTGGAACTAACGAAGTGAAAGAATCCAGGTTCCCCAGGTCATGGTTTTCAAACTTTATGTGGGGGAGGTGGCCAAACATATCTCCTAGCTGGGGCACTTCTTCTCAGACTGGAGGCATTTGAAGATAGGAGCGGACGACATCCACATTGGGCATACGCATTGCTATTCGTCGCGGCCGAACATAAGGGGGTAACCAAGTCAGCGGAGTCACCTGAAAACCTTCTGTAGTGAGCGCCATTGGGTTCGGGGGTGTGGCAAGCGATCGCTTCTTAGGCACTTTCCTGGGGGAGCGCTGAATCCGAGGGGAAGTACTAGGCTTCCCACCAGCCCATTTTTCTTTTTTTACCTTTCCTTTCCCCTTCCGGTGTGCTAAAGTTGAGAATATTTCTTCTACTGCAGGGGTTACCTCCCAGACCTCATCAAATCCTATTTCCTCGAATGTTGTTTCACATGGAGGCGCGTTTGGGGTGGTAGCGGTCATCCATGCTTGGAAGATGAAATCAGCGTTGCTACTATCGAACGGTGGAGGTTGCTTAGTCATGCGGACAGTAGGTAGACAGATGAAATGGTATATACAAGAGTGGCCAGGGTGCGACACTCTTATTAGCAATAATTGAATCTCGTAACACAAACAGTCCTCATCTTATTGCTTCTGTGAGGGAGAAATGGTTGGGGGATCCTTAATTGCCTTTCATCATCACGGGAACTGTCAGAAGTCCTCGTAAACTGCCACATTAATTGCCAATCACCCACTTCATCAAATGGGAAACACGGTTTTCCATGCTCCTACTCCATCCCAAGGGCTAGTTTTGTCCACTGCGTGCAACACTTGCGCCTGTCTTCCACCCACCCGTACTGCTAGTCCTGTGCATCCATTCCTGCACACCATCCCTGCACATCCATTCCTGTGCACCATCCCTGCCCGCAGTGTCCATGGTACAACTACTCCAGCCATATAGTCATTTGATCGGCACCGAGGAGTCCCGATAGGGCTTTAGTCGACTCCCATTAACATATCCTGGCAGGGAATCGCCGCATAGTGTAGCCAATCTGACCGCTCCGTCGTTGGGAATTTTCTTTACCACATACAGACCTAACCAGTGTTGTCGTAACTTCCCCAGGTGTTTCGCAAACTTGCTATCATATAGTAGGACCAAGGCTTCCTCCAAAAAGTCCTTCTACCGAATATGTCGATCATGCCACGCTTTCTCCCGCGCCTTCTGAACCTGTTGGTGGAATTGGGCAATGAACCGGTCTTCTTCCAACACTACTTGCTGCACCAGGGGTTCCTCCATAATGTTTGGGTATGCCATATTTGTGAAGGCCGAGATACGCAAGCTAGGAACAATGTATTCCATAGGCATAATAGCTTCATTTCCATAGACCATGCGGAAGGGTGTTTTTCCCATGAGCTTCTTACACGTAGTTCTATAGGCCTAGAGTACAAAGGGGATGTGTATGTCCCAATCACTCCATTGTGCGTTATAGACCTTGGTGAGCGCCCGTTCCAAAATTTTGTTGAATGCTTCTACAGTTCCATTCACCTATGGATGATATCGAGTACTTTTGGCATGGTGGAACTGGAATTCCTCAGTCAGAGCCTTAATTGTTTCATTAATGAAATGCGTCCCTATGTCACTCATCAAGACCCTTGGGCACCCAAACTTGGTTAAGATATTTTCAAAAAGGAAGTGTGCTGGCGTGTCCGCAGTGCAGTCCAGGGAAAATTTTAGGGGCTAATATTCGCAGGTGGGCTAATTTTCAGTGCTTTTTCCAAAAAAAAGAATCACCAATTTCCATTTTTTTTATAAAATGATTCGCCCAAATTTTCTAATACACCATTATTTTACCTTAAAAATCGCCAAAATCTTATACTGAATAATATAAAATCATTGGAAATATAAATATTTCTACAAAAATATAGCAAAAATATTTTACAATTTGCATATTAGGGACTAGTAAGATTTTCCAAGGTTTCTAAACTTTAAGATAAACTTCCATCTTTAAAATTATCCCTGGTGCAGTCCTTGACAGCTTTAGCTTCTGCCCACCTGGTAACGTAATCTATGGCTATAATGATATATCGAGCACCTGTCTTCTTACTGGGAGGGTTAATGGGGCCTACAAAGTCGATGGCCCACTTGTCAAATGCATGCAGGGCCATCTGTGGTTGCAGGGGCATCTCATCCCGAAGTGAGGGTTTCCTGGTCCATTGGCATGCGACGCAGGCTCGATTAACCCAAGCGCAGGATGGAGCGCAGCTATTTCTCCGTGGTTGGAACTGCTAAGTTGATGATAATCGCAATCTTGGTCGGGTCAACCATCAGCCCCTGCCGACATACCATGTGTCCTAAGAGAATTCTGAATGGGACACAGAAGATGCATCATTTGATGTTTAGCGATATTTGGTGTTTCCTGCATGTGTCCATCATCATGCAAAGATTTGATACATGGTTCTTTACTAATCCAAACACCGTCCAGTCATCAAAATAGAATTCTAGGAACTTGTGCATGAATTCATTGAATACGGCTACAACAACGCGTGAAAAGATGGTAGGGGCATTCTTTAATCCAAAGGGCATGACAGTATACTGAAAGGAGCCCCACTCCATCGCGAAAGTTGTCTTGTTGCGATCTTCTGGTGCAATACGTATTTGATGGTACCCTGAGAATCCATCAGTAAACGAATAAGCCTCCGGACCCCCTACGTTATCTAGGATTTCATAAGAGAACGGTGTGCGGAAGGGATTATGGACATAGGCGTCATTTAACTTCCATAGGTCGACGCAGATCCTTATTTCTCCTATAGTCTTCTTCTCCTAGACTACCATGGGGCTTACCCAATCTGACTGCTCTACTGATTCAATGATACCTGCAGCCACCATTTTCTCGATTTCCTCCTTAACCTTTTTCTTGTATTTCGGGTTTAGGCGATAGGGTCGTTGTTTCAGTGGACGCGCATCTAGCTTCAACATAATCCTCATGACTCCCATATCTCCTATGATTCCTTTAATTTCAAAGAACTTGGTCGGGAATAGGTCTTGATATTCAGTTAGCAGCTCAGCGACCTTTCCCACCGTGTCAGCATCCCAGTAATCCCCAATCTTGGCCATCTTGGGCTGTTCTGCCAAGCCAATATTGATTTCTTTTAGTTTCATAGGTTTGCTGACATCCATTGTTTGTAGCAACAGACTGACAACAACCCGTTCCCCTTCTAATTCTTCGATCATAATATTCCGGGGATCTTCATCATTTGCTTCTATTGACAGATTTCTACAGTTTATGATACCTTGCAGCCGCACATCCCAAGTTGGTGCAATACGTTCTTGCTCAGGGCGGGCCTCACTGAAGACCAGATCATCTATATCCTGTAAGGCTTCATCAAGTTTCTTTGTACCTCCTGTCATTCCAAACGTCCTTACGAAGTCTTCAGCCATAATACTCCAATGCTTTTTGTGTTGATGTAGTTCTACGTCCAAGTACCAGGAAGTGGGGATTGGTCCCAATGTGTGAAAAAATATGTGGACCCATTCATTCCTTATGTACTCATTCCATACTTCTAGCTAGAGATTTATGTGCCTGCGCGGATCTCCTTGCCCCAAGAAGAGTTATGTTGGTGGATCAGCTGGTATATGGAATCGGCAGGTCAACATCCTTCGGAATTCTCCCCAGTCCCAGAAAGTTTCTTTATGAGTTTCCCACCAGCGTGTAGGGATTGTGCGCATAGCCAAGTCTAGGGCCCAAAATCGCTGCTCTTTAGGAACGCTTGCCTCAATTTCTGCAAGGAAAGTTTCACCATTACCAGAGCCATCAAAGTGGGGTAGTTCTCTTACCTCTGAGGAAATACGTCAGAAGCTCTTCGTGATTTTAAGACATCTTAGCGCAAACACATCATGCAGTCATTTTTTCCAGTTTTCGATCTCTTCATCTGAGTCGGATAAGCACTCACTATCTATTTCCCAACATAGCATGCCATCAAACGTGGGGTTGATCCAGTCGTCATCCCGAGAAGTTAGTTTGTATATGTGATCAATGTCTTCTTCCTCCCATATTGATTCAATATACCGTTCTCCTTCCACTGGGTCTAGCAGGACTATTACCCTTGTGCCTCCATTCTCAAATATCATGCTTCTCCTCTTGAGATTAATAATACCTCCCATGTCAATAGCCCAATCCAGACCTAAGAGCGCAGGGTAAGGGTTTGCGTCGTCTACTATCTGGATTACTTCAAAATCTGCGAGGACCTTAACACCTGTAATCATTAGGGGAATTTTGAGGTCTAAAATGGGCCTCCTAAGAAAAATGTACAACTAAAGTAAACTTTATAAGAACCAATAGGATTCAAGATGATGATGTCAACCATGGGGGATGATTCACCATTTTTGGAGTAAAAAAGTAAAAACATTAAAAAATAATAAAATAATAAAATTGTTTTTTCAACTCGTATTTTCAACTTATCTCCTTAAGGATTTACTCAAATTTCGAGCGGGAATACTCGTTGGATGAAAATTTTAATTCCTCATCCAAGGAGTACCTATCTTGCATACTTTTGATAGACCCTTCTACACGAAAAATGAGAAATACATTAAAAAAATGTGATTGCAATCATGTTTTTTATGTATTTCTCATTTTTCGTGTAGCAAAGTCCATCAAAAGTATGCAACATGGGTACTCCATGGATGAGGAATTAAATTTTGCATCCAATGAGTATTCCTGCTTGAAATTTGAGTAAAACCTTAGGGAGATAAGTTCAAAATATGAGTTGAAAAAATAGTTTTTTATTTTTTCCCTCTAAAATTTGATGATGTAATCAAATATTATTTTATTATTTCCACTATTATTTTATAATTTCCTTAGGAGGCCCATTTTATACCTCAAAATTCCCCTAATGATCTACCACTACCTTTGTTAGTCTTCCCAATGGGATAATCTTCTATTGATTATCCATTCATAGTTGAATATTCGACCATTCCAGTTTAGGTTCTCCTATTCATTGTCAGGTCTGCTTGGGTAGGACGTTAGCATCTGAGCCTAAGTCAAGGATAAATTGGTCCATTTCGTACTCCCCAATCTGTGTAGTCATGCGCATTTCTCGTCTCATTTGCTTTTTATTTTTGTATATGTTATTCAATGTTTTCACCTCAAGTTGTGGAGCAATTCTTTTTGCGCAGTTGTTTATTAGGGCTTGGAGATTTTCTACAGCCTTATGGTTGTGCAACAGCTTCATACATGCCTCGAGAAAAAGTTTAACTGCTTCGTCTACTTTTGGATCTACTGCTCCTTTTGCGGCAAGTGTTTCGGTTTTAGTCACCTCCTTCCATGTTTCAATGAAGGTTTCATTTTCCCTTTTCGGGTCTAAGCCCTTAGCCTTCCAGATTAGTGATTCAGTTTCCACGTTTTCCTCCACTCCTCCTGTGGAAATTCCACTATGCGTGATTACATTGATACATGGTCCATCGTCCTGTGGTTACATCTTAACTCTTTGCACATTCTATGTAGGTGTCTGTTGCTTTTCTTTCATTTTCGCTATTAGCACAGGGAAGTCTTCAATGACATGATCAAACTGTCGGCAATATCTGCAAGACTGGCATGCCAGGTTTGGGAAATATCGTGCGAAATGTCCCACGTCTCCACAGTTATAACAAATCAGCTGTCCATGCCCTCGACCGGCACTCCCCCCTTTTCCTCCTCCCCTTCCTCGTGTGGGGGATCCTCCCCATCCCGACAGAGACAGTGGTGATGAGGGGTCTACTTGTACTCTGTATAACTTACACCTATCTACCATAAGGTCAAGGGTTCGGCAGTTTTTCTCGTCATGACCTACAAATGAGAAGAATCTGCACCAATGTTGTTTTAATTCTGGTACATAAGCACCCAATCGCAGGCAGTGATCCGTGTTGTGTCTTCCTGCCACCCGACAATCAACACACCATAGCATAGGACTGCTAGGGCCAAACGTTTCCCTGGGTCGCAGAGGGCTTGGACCCCCAGCGTGCATGTAGTCTAATAACAGTGGACATTGATCCTTAGTGTGACCCGGTCCCTTATAGTGTATGCATCAAACGTCTGGGCTGGCTTCCTTACCACAGTCGTTTCGCAAGCACTGGATTTCTAAGTGCATTGCCTCCAATTGGTTCTGGATTTGGAGAGCTGCGAACTGTGTATCATCCCTTGGCGCAGCTTCTAACTTCATGGCTATTTCTAGCGCTTCCTCTTGAGAGCCAATCTTTTGTTGTCCCATGGGCCCACGCAAGTGTGGTAGTAGCATAGCGATGAACCATTCTTTATGCTGCTTATCTTCGTAGACAAATCCCCCATCATTGATCACCTTCTTTAACTGTTGGTCAGCCTCCCAGATGGACTTTGTAGGTCATTGCTTAAAGTCCTTTAGTTCGACTACAGATTGAGCATATGACTTAGGCTTCCAAAATTGTTGCTTTAGGGAATTCTTGATATCCTAGATGGATGCATTTGTGTGTTGACCAATGTATCCCATGAACCAATCTAGTGCCCTTCCTTCGAAAGCTATGGATAGTTGCACTCATTTGATAACATCATTGTTCACGTTTTGCGTGGTCCATACAGATTCAGCTACAAACCAGAAACGATCCATGTCCTCGTCCCCTATGCCCTTGAAAGTAGGCAGCTTCATGTGTGTAGCCATGTTGTCCTCTACTGATGGGGGGGGAGGCGTAGGAGATTTTTTACCCTTGTGGGGATTCGATGCAGGTGTGGCCGGGGGGCTGGTTCCCCTGTGTGCAGCCCTTTCTTGGTTTACGATCAGATGACTCCCTCAAGGGACTATATACCAATCTGTCTCCTTCTTGATTAACCCAGTAGTATTTACCACTTCGTGTTGTGCTCCCACTCTAATTAGAGGTCATTCACTCGGTGTGGCCACACAAGACACATTTTTCGCTCAATAGCATCTTAATCAACAGCGGTAGCATTTTTAGGAACTTACCTCTAAATCCTTTGAAGAATCTCCGCTCTGCTTCTGAATATCACACAAACTTATCAACAGCAAATTCTGTCATGAATCTGCCCAATATATTGTCAACCCAATGATCCACAGTCCTGGTAATCTTATTATCAGTTTTTTCCAATTGCTAGACCGACTCAGGGGTCCACTGTGTGACTTGATCGTCCTTCCAGCAAGTCTGAAATTCCGCCAATCGAGCTAACCACTCTTGCAACTCGTGTGCGAAGGATACTTCCATAAAAATATACCTATTTTTCCACTCTTCTATGGACAACGTCTCACTCCTATTTTCTTTTAGGGAAAATTCCTGAATCTGTTTTCCAACCAACTTCTAACTCAGGTTTTAATCGTTGCCAATGACCCCATGGCATTACCCGATCTCTCTCTCAAAATGCTTTAGGTCCCAGCAACGGAACCATTTGTTGGCTTGAGGGGTTCTAACCCAGGTTCGGCTTCAAGGTTTTCCAACAAACCCCTATACTACTGGCCCTTTCGGCAATGACCTGCTACGCAGGCCAAGGTCTCACCCAAAGTAGTATGGGAGGGTGCTGGAACCTAGTTTCCGCACCCTGAGAGAGAGAAAGTTAATTGAATGGGGTCCTTTCGGATCGATCATACCAGTATCCTATACCGAGACCCGTTGATTGTGTGCCAAAGGAATACTTCTAGCAGAACTTATAAATCATGCAATAGTAGATCAACTGAAGCAACAACATTCAAATCTAACCAGATCTATGCATTTACCATCATATATATTATCGCATCCACGTGCGCTTCAACAATCATCAGTAGACAGTGAACAGATATAGGTAACATAATGCGCAACCAGTGATCACAACACAGAACGTTCAGTATTCAGAAAAGGGTCTTCTTATTCATTACCGTTCAGATCTAGCTTACAGACTCTATCTACTAACCCACGCACATAGCCAGTGGGGTCCGCACACAGCAGGACTCGGGGTCTCCGCACACACAGCCAGCAGGAGCCCTTACCCAGAGAATTGACCAAGAATTTGCAAGTTTGTATCTAGCTTTCTCTTTCTTCTTTCTTACCTATAGACTTGACATATCCACCAATTTATATCATGATAGTATGTGTTATCCTATGGTCTGCAAACTGTGGTTTGAGGACCCTAGGTCTACCCTTTTGACCCATTAAAATTCATTGGGGGTTTTGACCCACCCCAAACCCCCTGCGCTAGACTAACTATTCCAAAATATTACAAAACTGGACAAAATTGAGGCTATAAAACTGTGTTCCAACAATGGTATCAGAGCTAGTTAATTTCAAACGTCGAATCCTTCATTGTTGAAGAGAGAGTGTGGTCGTTGACCATCTGGAGGGAGTTCTTTTGGATTTAGTGCGAACCCCAACCCTGTGGCAAACTCTTCATGTAGTTTGGCTGTGATGCATTCCGTGTTTTGATTGGTGCGAGCATTGAAGAAATATGTGCAGTTAGATTGTGACTGTGCTGCTAGCGTTTGTGCATGTTTGCTACTTCTTCAATCAGCAGTTGTATTGAATGCACTTATAATAGTGCATTCTTGGGGTCCTGCAAATGGCTGCCCCCTTTCTTCTTGGTTCCATTGCGAGGACGTGATCGATCTATATTAAAACTGCGGTGTTGTGGCAAACAAAAATTTGTGTTTCATTGTTTTGGCAGAATTTGTGTCGCAGAGTGAAGGTGATGTTGTGTATCCAGTGCAGAAGGATCAGTGAGTTAAAAAATTTGTTCTTTTAAAGAAATATTTGGTTGAGATTTTGGTTGAAGCAGGAGCGCTAAATGGTTCAATTGTTGTATTTAAAACATAATTTGTATTTAAGAAAAATCAGTGGCTTTTAGTGATAAAACAAAAATATCATTGAATTTGTAAGTTAAAACTGTGTTTTTCAAGAGAAATCAGTGTCAAGAGGTTATTAAAAACAAAAGTTTTTTTTTAGAAGAATACTATGGCAGTGATTTAGAATAGATTTTTACAATTTTTTTTGTAAGATTATTTGAAAAAATGAACTCCTTGGTGTCCTTAATTGGGGTTGTCCTTTCCAGAAAGGAAAAGTACTAGGAGTGGTTTAGGATATTTAAAAATACTCTGACCTTTAATGATTTATGGGATGGAGTCTATGAAGGAGAATGAGAGAATGCACCAGAGCAACCCGATGAGCAGAAACAACTAGCAATCTAGAAAAGTAAGGATAAGAAGGTCTTTGCCTTAATCTCCACTTCAGTGTCAGAAGAGGTAAGGAGATACATTATCAGAGTAAAACATCTTATGATGCCATAAAAAAACTAAAATAGCTTTATGATTCACATTCTGAATTGGAGATAATTCAGTTATTGTTGAAGTTATTTAATCTAGAAATGAGCGATAATGATCCTCTAAAACTTGCCTCTGAAATTAAAGCCATCAATTATGAAATTGAATCTACTAGAGTTAAAGTTGATTTGTCGCTTACTGCCTTTATAAAAGTTATTTACCCTAGTTATTCACATTACTTGGAATCTCTCCAAGCTAGTGGGCAATTAAAAGATTTAGATTTTGACAAATTAGTAGGGAAAATTGCAGAAAGAGAGAAGGCTTTTGGCAAGAAAGAAGCATCACATAGTTCTAATACCAAAATCCTATGTCTTGCTCAAAAAAACCAAAAACCTCAAGAGGAATCTTTCAAAAATACTAAGGGTAATAGAGGTCGAGGTAGGAAGAATTATAGAGGCAGGGGGGGAAGAAATATTCAGGGAGATAAACAGTAGAATGAAAAACAAAGAAATTTTTATGATAAACCAGCTGATGTTTTAGATGTGGTAAAATCGGACATACTGCTGCAAATTGTAGAATTCCATGGGAGAAAATTAATGAAAAAATAGAACAATTGCTTGAAAAAAAAGATCATATAATTCCAGACAGAGGACAGTCTTCTGAGAATGCACATTATGTTGTCGCTCATTGTAATTCCCACATGGAAGATGTTTTTAATATTTATTTTTCTTCATGGTATGGCAGCTAGGTTCTAGACACAGGTGCCACGTTTCATATGACCTTTCGAAGAGATTTGTTTGATCAATTCAGTGATAATATTGATGGATTATTGTATTTTTCTGATAAGTTCCAAATCAAACTATCAGGGATTGTTTCAATTCAGTTAAAAATTCCCAGACTTTCAAATTATATTTTGAATGGTGTTCTTTATATTCCGCAGTTCCAAAGAAATTTGTTATCTCTTATACAAATAAGACAGCAGGAACATTCCATTCACATATTTGATGGTAAAGTAGAAATTAGAAGAGCAGCTGACAATAAAATTGTAATGATTGGTGTGAAAGAAGATAAATTATTGAAGTTGCATGGCATGTCGTCTATTGTATTGAACACAACTTATTTGGTTCAGAAAAATTATACTTTGTCATCTTCTTTATTATGGCATGCACGCTTCGATCATGTTAATTATGAAAGTATTCGAATTATGAAACAACAAAGGATTAAGGGACTTTAAATAGTTCCTAGAAAATTGACCCCATGTAATGCTTGTATATTAAGCAAACATCACAAACAGTCTTTTCAGAATTCTAAGTCTAGAGCTACAAGGAAATTAAGCCTCGTACACTCTGATTTATGTGGTCCAATGACTGTACCAACTGCAAATGGAAATAAATACATACTCACTTTTATTGATGATTATTCGAGGATGTGTTCGGTTTATCTGCTTAAAGAAAAATCACAAGTTTTTTATGTGTTTAAAAAATTTCATCTCTTGATAACAAATGAAGCACAACTTACTATTGGTACCATAAGGACTGATAATGGAGGAGAATATACTTCACATGCTTTTGAAACATATTTGTAAGAGAATGGCCTCAAACACCAGACAACAATATTATATAATCCACAACAAAACGGTGTCGCTGAACGAATGAACACAGCATTGCTTAATATGGTAAGAGCAATGATGTTTTTTAAGAATGTAAAATTGATGTTTTGGGGAGAAGTCGTGCTCTGTGTGGCATACATTAGAAATCAGTGTCCTTCCTCTGTCATTAACAACAAAACTCCATATGAAATGTCGTATAGTCATCTTCTTGTTGTTAAACATTTCCGAATTTTCAGTTCTCAATGTTATGCTTTGATTCTTAAACATTAGAGAAATAATTTCAGTGAACGTAGCAGAAAATGTATATTTTTAGGGTATTCCATGACTTTTAAGGCATACCGATTGTATGATGAAGGGAACAAAAAGTTTATTTTGTCAAGAGATGTAATTTTTCTTGAAACCGATAAAGATTCCCTCACTGTTGATAGGCAACTTAATCAGATAGAAAAGTTTGTGCCTCAAAAGTGTTATTATGAATCAGATAATATACTTCCCATCCTGAAGGGGGATTCCTATATTGGATCAGTCTGTGGAGTTTCCTTTTCTCAATGATGAGAAATTGGTTGATGATGATAATTCTGTTGCTGCTGACGAGGAATTGGTTGATGCAAGTGTTTCTACAGAGACAATGACATAAATGGCAAGATCTGAGCCAGATGAAGAAGATGAGCAACTTCTGCAACTACCTGAACAACTTCCTACACAACCTTTGCGAAGGTCAACTTGTATTCAAACATTTCCAAAGAAATATGATGAGTTTAAGACTAGAAGTTCCTCAGGTAACTATTCTTATTGTGAATTTAATTTTTTTGTGGATTGTGAACCTACTTGCTTTGAAGAAGCTGCTAGTTATGAATAGTGGAAAGATGCAATGCAAAAGGAATATGATGCTCTCATAAAAAATGGCAACATGGAGGCTGCTCGGATCCTCCTGTTGCATCAAACCTATTGGTTGCAAATGGATTTATTAAACTAAGTATAAAGTTGATGGTTCGCTAGACAAACACAAAGCAAGACTTGTAGCGAAGGAATATGCACAGAAAGAGGGTATCGACTATACAGAGACTTTTGCTCCTACAACTAAATGGGTGTAACATTTTGTAGATGTTCTATGCTTGATGAAACTTTACTTTTATCAACAGCAATCACATGAATTTACAAGTAAAATGCAGATAGAACATACCAGTGATCCTTTAGAAGACAAGTCAGAAACAGATAAAGGTGATGGTGCGTTACGACGGTCAACAAGATGCTTCAACCAACAAAGACTTCACGGTCAGCCAACCTAGCATGTGTCACAACAGTCCTCAAAACAGTCACACGGTCAACTTAGAAGTCAACCTCAAAAAAGTCAACGCTGCCCAAAAAAGTCAATGCAGGGCAGCAGCACTAAAAGTCAACACAGCTCAACTTCTGGTCAACCTTTGACCTCAATTTTTGTGCCAATGAGTACGGCCTTCAAAAATCGAACTCTCCACCAAATTTCAGTCAATTCGGACCATGCGTTGACCAAAGTCAATGCTAGTCAAACTTTCCTAGAAACCCTAACTGCAAAAATTTCGTCCTTTTTCTAGCTTTAGCAACTTCGTCCTTTTTCCCACGTGAGAACTACTTCTCAGATGCTCGAATCCAATCAGAGGAGGAGATGTGCGTGATGAAAGTGAGTGAAATACTCTCCAACGTTGACTGTATATATATCCATCATTGAGGTGTGTGACACATCTGCTGGGGGTGTAAAACCTTAAGGCCGACCTACACATATTTGAAATTATTAAAAATAAATTCAAAATAAATGTTCCGCTCATCAGATTAAGATCAATTTTATATCGATCTTACACCTCTCCGAAAGAGGAACCCAATAAAAATATTGGTATCTTCATCTAAGCATCACAATATGGAGTTTGGACCTAGTTGTCCAATTTTAACACTCCCTCTCAACTAGGGAGAGCTCCATCCACCTGTGCAAACAAACATCGTGCGTCATCTCGCTGTAACTTGCTTTGTTGGCCTCTTTATTTTAGAACAGAAGTGGGTCAGTCACAAAGACACCATTCGCGGCTGACAGATTCAGCCCAGAGGTCAAAACCTCTATTGGACTCACAAAGAGTCTCCAACCAACCCGAAGTTGGTTCATTTGACCCGAAGTCAGGGGGAGGTTCGAGACCTCACTAGACTTGATCCCAAATCAAGTGGTTGGACCGTGCCATCCTAGATAGAGAGTACGGCAATCTCTGATGCGTCCATCAGTCTTTGCTACTAGTCTCTAGCTTTTTCCACCTCATTGGCCAAATGAGAGGTACTTCCCATGAGCCCTGTACTCGATGGGTAGGATGCATACGGGGCCTAGATAATGAGAGGTGAACCAACTCAATAATGAAAACGGTGGGGTCCAAGCACACCAACAAGGTTTGGCAAACCTAGCCTTGTGGTGGCTCATAGCTCCGAGAAGTTGTCCCCGAAGCTCCCCAGAGCTCCCCGAGCTCATCGTCCAACAAGACCCACATCATAGGGTCATTCCACGATACCAAGTCTCTCACGAAAGGTTAGGAACTTGACCTTCCCCAGGGGCTTAGTGAGAATATCCGCGACCTGCTCATCAGTTCCTATATGATCGAGCCTTACGGCGCCTCGCTGTACCATATCCCAGATGAAATGATACATGATATCAATATGCTTGGATCGGTCATGGAACACCGGATTCTCGGTCAAGCGAATCCCACTCTGGTTATCACAGAGTATCACGGTGGTATCTAGCACATGTCCAAACAGCTCACTAAAGAGTTTTCGCAACTAAACTTCTTCACAACAAGCCATACTCGCTGCAATGTATTCGGCCTATGCGGTGCTCAAAGCCACCGACTTCTGCTTCCTACTCATCCATGAAATCGAAGCAGAACCAAGATTGAAGCAGCATCCCGATGTGCTCTTATGATCCACCACACTGCCAGCTCAATTGGCATCAGTATATCCAAGGAGTGTCACGCTCTCGGCAGTGTATCTCAGCCCATGGTTTATCCTGCCCTGAAGGTATCTCAGAAGATTCCTAGCACCAACCCAGTGAAAGCGATGAGGCTCAACCATCTGTTGATTCAAAGTGTTCACTGCAAAACATATATCTGGACGGGTGTTCACTAAGAACATCAGGGCCCCTACGAGTTGACGATACTCAGTAGGATTTGCCAATACGGGCCCAACAGCGCTACCACTCAACTTCTTGAAGTTGAGTTCCATTGGTGTTGACACGGACTTGCAGTCCACCATACCAAATCTTTCAAGAAGCTTCACAATGTATTTTCCTTGAGAAAAGAAAATCTCGCCAGGTCTCTGCCAGACCTCCAGGCCTAGGAAGTAGTGCATCAGTCCTAGGTCCTTCATCTCGAACTCAGCAGCGAGCTCCTTCTTGCATTGATGAATAAGAGGGTCAGCACCTGTCAAGAAGAGGTCATCCACATATAGCACCAGAATGAGAAGCTTCCCCTGGACAACCTTGAAGTAAAGGTTTGGATCAGCATTACTTCGAGTAAAGCCCAGCTTCATCAAGTAGCTATCTATCCTCTCATACCAAGCTTTAGGTGCTTGCTTCAGCCCATAGAGGGCTTTCTTCAACCCGCAGACATGGATGTCCCGATCCTGGACTTCGAACCCCAGAGGTTGCTCCACATATACCTCTTCCTTTATTACATCATGCAGAAAAGTGGTCTTGACATCCATCTGATGAAGACTCCATCCTTGTGTAGCAGCAAGGGCTATGATTGATCGAATGGTGGTATATCGTGCCACAGGTGAAAATATGTCATCATAGTCTATTCCTTCCTTTTGAGAGAAGCCACGGGCAACAAATCTTGCCTTGAAATTTTCAGCACTTCCATCAGATCCATGCTTGATTTTGTAGAGCCATTTTGCGGTGACAACTGATTTGTCTTTCGGTCTTGGAACCACATCCCAAACATCATTCTTCATTATGGACTCATATTCTTCGTGCATAGCATCCTTCCAGACTTGATGCTTTACGGCTTCCTCAAAAGATCCAGGTTCAGATTGTACAATAGTACTCATGGCAGCTAGATACCCTTGGTATCTACATGGCTTCTTGCTTTCTCGAAATGTCCCCCTTGGGGCAGCATGACCCTCAGCATCTTCGAGGGTGTCCCTGAGCCATGATGGTCTCTTTCCCAGTGAAGGAGATGGATCAATAGGGTCCATTGGTCCTTCAATATCAAGCATTGTCTCATCCTGCGGTTCTTCTTGATTTCCAGGCCTTTCTTCATGATTATCTTCAGATCTTAGAAGATCTACTACTTTCTTCAGGGAAGCATCTTCGTCAAAAGTGATATCATGGCATATCTCTACTTCCCTTTGACCAGGTACATAGACTCTATAGGCCTTAGAAGTCTCACTGTAGCCCACAAACATTCCTTTCTTCCCAGAAGCATCCAGCGTACTTCTCTTTTCTTTTGGCACATGAAAATAAACAGGACATCCAAAAACTCTAAAATGTGAGACGTCAGGTTTCTTACCAGTGAAAACCTCTTCGAGAGTTTTGGAGTCCAGAGTAGAATGAGGGCATCGGTTTTGAATGTATACAACAGTATTCGCAGCTTCTCCTCACAGAAACTTCGATAGACCCTGGTCACATAGCATGGCACGGGAAACTTCCACAATGGTCCTCTTCTTTCATTCAGCAACGCCATTCTGCTCAGGAGTATAGGCAGTAGTGGTCTCCCTCTTAATGACATCTTCTCTGCAAAAGTCTTTGAACTCATTTGACTCATATTCAGTGCCATTGTCGGTTCTCAAAATCTTGATCTTCTTCCCTATCATATTTTCCACCAAGGCTTTGAAGGTACGGAACCACATGAAAGCCTCATCCTTCTTCTTCAAGAAGTATATCCAGGTTTTGCGGGAGAAGTCATCAGTGAATGTCATATAGTAAGAACATCCTCCCAGGGATTTTACGGGTAGCATACCAGATAGATCAGAATGGACCAGTTGCAAAATATCAGATGTCTTTGTGACACTTGAAGGGAAAGGTCCCCTTGTATGCTTTCCTTCGCACAACCCTTACATACACCTTCATGATTATTTCCAAATTCAGGCATCCCTGTCACCACCTTCCTTGCTTCGGGAAGGGCCTTGTAATGAAGGTGTCCAAACCTCTTATGCCATAGTTCAGTTTGTCGAATAGTATCACATGTCATAGCTCCCAGTGGACTTCCTCCAACCTGGTAGAGTGTTCCAATTCTAAAACCAATCATGATAGCTTCCTTGAGATTCTTCTTCCACATGCGCACCTTTCCATCAGTGAATGCCACATTGAAACTGTTAAAATTGGACAACTAGGTCCAAACTCCATGTTGTAATGCTCAGATGAAGATACCGATATTTTTATTGGGTTCCTCTTTCGGAGAGGTGTAAGATCGATATAAAATTGATCTTAATCCGATGAGCAGAACATTTATTTTGAATTTATTATTTATAATAAATTATATAAAAGGTGTGTCAAATTTTTAAGGTTTTACACTCCCGTATGTGTCACACACTTTCAATTATGGATATAAATACAACAATATTGGAGAGACCACTCATCACATCCCACTACTGATTTAGGACGAGCTCCTTTGAGACAATTTATAGCACACGGGTGGCATGGACAAACATCGTAGCTGTGAAGAAGGACGGAATTTTTACCTGGAGCTTCAGGGTCGAGTGGGTGCTGATCAGTCATGACTTTGGTCAACGCATGGTCCAAAGAGGCTGAAAATTGGTGGAGACTTCGATTTTGGGAGGCCGTACACATTGGCACAAGAACCGAGGTCAAAAGGTTGACCGAAGTTGGAGCTGCGTTGACTTTATTGCTGCTGCCCTGCTTTGACTTTTCTAGACTACGTTGACTTTTCTGGGGTTGACTTTGAGTTGACTGGGTGACTGTTTGAGGACTGTTGTGACACATTCTGGGTTGGCTGACCAAAAAGACTTTGCTGGTTGAAGCATCCTGCTAACCACTGTAACGCACCAACACATTCTCATGTTTCTGGTTTGTCTTCTATAGTTCTACTGGTATGTTCTATCAGCATTTTACTTAACTGTTTGTGTGATTGCTATAATAAAAATAAAGTTGCATCAAGCATAGAACATCTACAAAAATTTACAGAAACCTTTGTTTTCCATGGCTGATATAGACACAAGGTTCTTCTTCAATTTTGGTACATAGAGTACATCCTGCAAATGTAGGACTTGTCCTTGAGACAAGTGGAGGGTCACAGTCCCTGTCCCTTTCACGAGATATGTGGCATTATCTCCAATGATAATTTCCAAATTAGCATCCTTCTCAACCATGTTAGAGAGTGCTTCCTTGAACCCAATTATGTGTCTTGAGGCACCACTATCTATCAGCCAGACATCCATAGTGTCGGGCGGGGATGTAGCGGAGAGGGTAGATACAAGAATGTACTCATTTCTTTTATCAACAACATTTGACTCCTCATACCTGGAGTTTCTAGACCTTTTGAAAGGTTGATTGTTTCTGCCAGAGGGAGCCTTCCACTTTCCTTTAGACTTGTTTTTTTTATTTCCATTTCTTCGGTTGTTGTTGTTGTCATCACTATCGGGAGAATCCTTCTTGAAAGGACATTCTCTAGCATGATGACCTGGCCTATGACAAGTGAAACACTTGCCCTTCTTTCCTTGGGCCCCTGCTCTTCCTTTGTTCTTTGGACCACCAGAGTTCTTCTTTCTAGAATGAGCAGCATACGCAGCATTTCTGTCATTTTCGTATTCCTTCATTCTTGTCTCTTCTTGCATGCATCTCGACAGTAGCTCTTCAAAGTTAGGAATTGTATTATTATTGAGAATGGTAGTGTTGAATACTTGCCATTCATATGGGAGCCCTCCAAGTGCGGTGAGTACCATCTCACGATCAGCTATTGTCTCCCCAATATCCAGTAGATTGTTCCTGATCTCGGTCAGTTTCAGAAAGTATGTTTGGACAGACTCATCCCTGCCTTTCTTCAGATTCTTCAACTGATTCTTGAAGAATAGCACCTGGTTTGCATTATTTACTTTGAACATTTGTATCAGCTTATCATACATCTCTTTGGATGTGCCTAGCTCAGATATGTAGGCAACCAGAATTTTATGTATGGATTCCCTGATCATTAGCTTTGCTTTGATCTCCCCCTTCTTATACTTGGTTTTGGCAGCAGCAGTAGCAGTGGATGGAGGTTCTTAGATTTTACCCAGTACATAGTCCATGAAATCATGGTCTTCTAATTTGAGATCTAATATCATCTTTCAAGCATGGAAGTCATCCCTTCCAGTCAGCTTGTCATCCTCCTTGAAGCCATAACTTGTGGAACCCATTTTTCTCTTTTGGTGATTGCTATAAGTTAGGGCTTGTCTTCACCTCACCTTTGATACCATGTAAGATTTTGTAGATGTTCTATGCTTGATGCAACTTTACTTTTATCAACAGCAATCACATGAATTTACAAGTAAAATGCAAATAGAACATACCAGTGATCCTTTAGAAGACAAGTCAAAAACAGATAAAGGTGATGGTGCGTTACGGCGGTCAACAAGATGCTTCAACCAACAAAGACTTCACGGTCAGCCAACCCAGCATGTGTTACAATAGTCCTCAAAACTGTCACACGGTCAACTTAGAAGTCAACCTCAGAAAAGTCAACGCATGGTAGCAGCACTAAAAGTCAATGCAGCTCAACTTTTGGTCAACCTTTGACCTCGATTTTTGTGCCAATGAGTACGGCCTTCAAAAATTGAACTCTCCACCAAATTTCAGTCAATTTGGACCATGCGTTGACCAAAGTCAACGCTGGTCAAACTTTCCTAGAAACCCTAACTGCAGAAATTTCGTCCTTTTTCCAGCTTCAGCAACTTCGTCCTTTTTCCCACGTGAGAACTACTTCTTAGATGCTCGTATCCAATCAGAGGAGGAGATGTGTGTGATGGGAGTGAGTGAAATGCTCTCCAACGTTGATTGTATATATATCCATCATTGAGGTGTGTGACACATCTGCTGGGGGTGTAAAACCTTAAGGCCGACCTGCACATATTTGAAATTATTAAAAATAAATTCAAAATAAATGTTTCGCTCATCAGATTAAGATCAATTTTATATCGATCTTACACCTCTCTAAAAGAGGAATCCAATAAAAATATTGGTATCTTCATCTGAGCATCACAACATGGAGTTTGGACCTAGTTGTCCAATTTTAACAACGGGGCACTATTAGAACTTTGTTTGCTATTGCAGGTTAGAAAGAATGGAAAATTTATCATATGGATGTCAAAACTATTTTTTTAAATGGAGATTTGAAAGAAGATGTTTACATGTTTCGGCGAGAAGGTTTTTCCGTTAAAGGAAAAGAACAAAAGGTTTGCAAACTAATGAAGTCTTTGTACGGCTTGAAACAAGCACCACGAGCATGGTATGAAAAGCTAACTGAACATCTTCTTAAATTAAACTATAAACATTTTGACCTAGATGATGCAACTCTTTTCGTTAAGAAATTTGGAAGATCACTTGTATATGTAGTTGTATATGTTGATTATTTGATGATCGCAGGAAACAATGATGAATATATATCATCTATAAAGAAGGAATTGAAAAAGGTTTTTGATATGACAAATTTAGGTTTACTTCATTATTACGCTGGAATTGAGGTTGATCAAAAACTACAACATATTTTCATCTCTTAGAAGAAAATATGTTGATAAGTTATTGAACAGATTTAGTATGACGAAATATAAACATGTTGCTACTCCAATGGAACAGAATTTGAAACTCGCTTCCGAAGAAGGAAAACCGTTTGAAGATCCAACAAAGTACAGACAACTTGTTGGAAGTTTGATTTATTTGTCTATTACTCGTCCTGATATAACCTTTGCTGTCGGAATACTTTCCAGGTTTATGCATCATCCTTGTGAGGGGCATTGGGTAGCAACAAAAAGAGTTTTGAAATATTTAAAAGGAACTCAAACTTATGGTATCAAATATTCTAAAGTTATAGACTTCTATCTTGTTGGTTATTCAGATTCAGATTTTGATAGAGATAAAGAAAATGGAGTCTCAACTACTGAATATTCGATGAATCTTGGATCAGCAACCATCAGTTGGAGATCACACAAGCAATCTGTTCATGTTGATTCTACCACCAAAGCTGAATATGTTGCAGCAGCTCAAGCCACTAAGAAAATCATTTGGCTTTGGAAAATACTCGAAGATTTGCAGGAGAAACAAAGAGCTTCAACTCCTCTATTTGTCGAAAACTCTTCTACAATTCAGTTGGCCAGGAATCCAAAGTTTCATGATTGAACCAAAGATATCAACACCAAATATTATTTGATTCGACATCATGTAGAGGCCAAAACAATTCATCTGGGGAAATGTTGTAATCCTACAAGATTCTTACGAGATTCTATACAGTTAGGTTAGGCAGTTAGGAATTCTTACGAGATTCTATACAGTTAGGTTAGGAAGTTATTCAATTAGTGATAACTAATTTCTGAAGTATAAATGTAATCCAGAATTCAATGAATGATATGCAGAGATCAGATCTTTTTAATTCAACAGTTGCATGTGAAGTACAGAAACCGAAATGACCACATCACAAAATTAATTTCCTCACATACCATTGAACCTTGATAAGAATAGAATAATAAAGTTGAGTTTGAATTCGCCAACTGTATATATTTGTGATGGTTCTTACTCTGCACCTTCTCACGTATAACCATTTTGCAGAGGGGAATAAGATAGACTGCGAAACAGAGCATCCGGCACTGCGTTAATCATGTCAGCATGTCGATAGCTACCAAAAGCAGAAAAGATTACGGAAACACAGTCCTCTTTAATAACCACAAAACACGGACCCCGCACAAAGAGACAGGAACTCTACTGCGTTGCAGCTTATTAATCTTGTCTTAATATAGCCTTAAACGATAGCATAGTGTATCATAAAGAATTTTAGAAGGCCAATGGCAACTTAGAAATGAAGATTCTGTTGGAAATGACAATAGATTGGTATTGATATTTCTCATCTGTTATATTTTCAACCGTACCGTATATTTCATCTTTGTTTTATTCATGCTTTTCAGTTTGGGTGCAGCTGAGTCTTGTGAAATCACAACAGGTAGACATTCCTACATGCTTCCATCGTAGTCCTAGGCATCATCCCTGTGTGCGGCCTGCCATTGAAGCTGGTGATGTCTCCGCTTCAAACAAAAGTTCAGACTTTTCAATGGCTTTTGAGTTTGAGAAGGATTTCCAAGAAATAAGATGCTTTCTAGGAGAATACAGGGCCGAGTTCGACTTAGTTGCCAGTTTAAAAGAATTAAATGCCATAATCATTCCGAAATATCTGAAACATTGGCATATTTTCCAACATATTTTCCATCCATGGATCTCCAGCACCTGTTAACTGCGGTTACCACAGTAGGGCCAGCAATAAGATTGATTAGTTCGGTTGCGGTTGAATCACCAATAGCTCCCACAAGAGCAAATACCATCCTTGAAGTGATGAAAGCGGCTGCTGTCTCTCAAAACAATTTCCCTTTTGGCAGCAAGGGAAATAAACTTGGCAGCATTATGGCAATCACCACACACACGAAGATTCTTAAGGACACGAATAGGAATTCCAGGTGCCGTACTTAATACCCCATAAGCAATGGCTAACCTCTCACTGTGGCGGGAAAGATTATTTTCTTTCTGCTCTGACCCTAATTTATGCAGCAGAAATTTTGTATCAGGAACATACCCTGCTGCCTCTATCTGCACAGTCAATTCCTCCAATGTTGCGTAAATTTCTTCTGTTTGAGGATGCAATCTGTCTTCTACATAGAATGCATGGACCTTGTTTTGGACAACAATCCAACTTTGACCTGGCTCCTTTACTATCCCCCTATCTTTCATCATCTTTCGTACTCTTGCAGCATCATCCCACCTGCCTTCTGAAGCATATATGTTTGACAGTAGAATATATGGTGCACATTCCTGTGGTTCTAACTCTAGCAGCTTTACCGCGGCACGCTTTCCCAGCTTCAAGTTGCCACGAATTTTGCAAGCACTGAGCAAAGTTCCCCATACCAAAGCACTTGGCTCAAATGGCATTTCATTGATAAAGCTCTCTGCCTCATCCAGACGCCCGGCACGGCCAAGTTGATCAACAATACAGGCATAGTGTTCCACTGTGGGCACAAGATCATAAATTCGAGTCATTGAATCGAAATACCGCCGGCCCTCATCCACCAGGCCGACATGACTGCATGCAGAGAGAACACCAACAAAGGTTATATGGTCCGGTTTGATGCCGGCACATTGCATTTGTTCAAACAATTGCAGTGCCTCCTTGCCCTGTCCATGTAGAGCATAGCCTACAATCATCGCAGTCCACGAAACCACTTCTGTCTTCGGTATCATTTTAAAGACTTCACTCGCATCACCTATGCAACTACATTTAGCATACATTGTAATAAGAGCACTCCCCACAGAGGCATCCTCCTGAAATCCATTTTTGATGGTCTGGCAATGAAACTGCTTGCCTTGGTCAATAATTGCCAGGTCCGCACACACCCCTAAAACACTGGTGAAGCTAAAGTTATCTGGCTTTATGCCTGCCTGTAGCATTTGGCAAAAATTCTGCAGAGCTACCTCACCCCTCCCACTCCGGGCATACCCTGCAATCATTGCAGTCCACGTCACAAGATCACACTCAATCACTTTATCAAACACTTTGTGTGCATCCTCTATGCTTCCACATTTAACATACATAGTAACAAGAGTACTCTCCATGACTGCATCTGATTCAAACTCAGTTTTGATGATGTGCGCATGAACCTGCTTACCCAGCCCTACGTCTTCTGAACCCCGACAAGCAACCAGGGCAGTGGCAAAGATGAATTTATCGGACTTCAACCCTGCCCATAGCATTCGCGAAAATTGCTTCTGGGCTTCATATCCATGTCCATTCTGGGTATATCCTGAAATAATTGCAGACCATGAAACCACATCTCGTTGAGAAACTCTGTCAAAAACTTCGCGGGCACTCTCCAGGTTCCCACATCTGGCATACACAGTAACAAGAGCATTGCCAATTGTGACATCTGATCCAAATCCAGTCTTAATAGCCTGCGCATGGATCTGATTTCCATGCTTTACAGATGCCGAGCTCGCGCAAGCCCGTAGAACGCTGGCGAATGTAAATTGGTTTGCTCTCAATCCTTCACTCAGCATTTCCAGAAATAGCTCAATGGCTTCCCAGCTCTGCCGATGCTGCGCGTATCCTGCAATCATCGTAGTCCACGAGACAATGTTTCGTTCAGACATTCTGTCAAACACATGGCGTGCATCTTTCAGAAAGCCACATTTTGCGTACATGTTAACAAGCGTATTTTCCATGAACATATCGCACTCGAATCCGGCTTTCATGACGCGGGCGTGGACTTTCTTGCCCACTGCAATGGTTTTCATATTGGCACTCCTCTGCAAGAGGCGTCCATATAAATAAGAGTCCGTGCCTTGCTGATCTGGCAACAATGCCTTCTCTGTCGATTTTATTTTGGAGCCTGTACGTGAAAACGCACTGCTTTTAGCCTGCAACACGCAATTGGATTTTGGATTAATCACGGAGAAGAATACTAATATAGCTCACCAAAACATGCTCTCAGTTTGATGTAACCGATCAAACTCATGCTGCTCAATATTGAAACAAATGGCAGACTGCTTCTAATTACCTTTCGTTCACAACTGGAGCTCCACCTATGCTCCGAGCGATTGAAATCCATTAAGAATAGATAGTTCCATGAATGCAGAGAGAGTGCAGCCATGGCAAATCTGAGGATTCATTCAACGAAATAAATCAGATGCCTCTTATATTTTCAGATGAAAATACATGGTTAAAGTTGATATTTTCTGAAAATGGAGTAATTTGCTCCGATATGAATGCAACTATTCTCATAGGTATATTCTCCCACCATGAAAATATTCGAAGGGGATGAAATTTTTTTGTGAGATTGCAGATTTTTAATATTTAAAATGCATTTTGTGTATAAATAAATTTAGCCTTCTCTGATATTTGGATGATGCAAATTACGGAATTTAAATTTCTCATTATTTTAAGAAATACTCTCTTAGAACCACAAAAATAAAAAATGTCTTAATATTTTAAGAAATACTAAAGAATATATTAAAATATTTTTCTAAAAATATATTAAAATATTTTAATAATTAATAAAAAATGTCTTAATATTTTAACAAATACTAACAATATATTACATAATTTTTCTAAAAATATATTAAAATATTTTACTAATTAATAATTTAAATTATTTTATGGAAATTAAAGAAAATTAAATTTCATGTGGTTGAGATCTTCTCAAACCATGTGCCTGTGTATTATGTTCGAAAAGCCCGAGATGAACACTTCCCTCATCTTCATCTTCATCTTGAAGGGCTAGAAGATCTCAATTTTTTAAAAATTAAAAATTTGTAAAAAAATTTGTAATAAGAGGAATTTGATCCTAATATCTAAAATAATATGTTATTTCACAAAAAATCATTTACTTGACCATAAAAATATCTCTATATAATGTAGACCAAATAATCTATTGTTTTTTTTAACAACCAAATATCTATTTATTATTTTAAGGGATTCTCATGTGAATTTTTAGTATTATTTGGATTCAAGTTTAGTGAGTTTAATATATAGCTTTGTTAGGGTTTAAAATCTTCGTGTTATAGAGTTTTGAATGTTGATTGAATAGGGTTTATTGTGCTTTAGTATTGTGTGGTTAAAGTTACTCAACCATTTTTTCAAATTCATTGTTTCTTGACATTATAATTGTATTCATTGGTTGTGTGGTGTTCTAACATCACCATAAAGTACATAGACAATCTTCATATTGTTTAACTTATGGCCTAGTATAATTATTTTGGTTATTTTGCTAGGAATCTTTGTTCTTGGTTAGTAGCTCAAGTGGTTGGGAGCATAGTTTATTCTCCCATCCAGCTCAATTCAATTCCAAGGGACATGTTTGACATATTGTGATAAGGCTCGAAGAGTAGGCACCCCCACCCACACAATTTCTCAACTCTTGCTAGGTCATAAGCTATTGGTATATCTGATCCTAATAGGATTTGTTATATGAATATGGTTTGTAGATGTTAACAAATCTCCAAGCAACATTTAGGTATTTTGCCTCCAAATCTTCCCATATTATTATTGTCCATTGATGACAATAGAGCTTGGAAAAGTGGACTCCATTTCATAATTAGTCCACTTGAGAGTCCAACACTTCGATGAAACAAAAACTCCAATCCTTAAGCAATGGTTCTAAGATCATACAAGCATTATTCCTGGAGTTCATGGTTTCTTACATCATTAAAATGCATGGCTTTTGAATGGAGAGAAGCCTTTTGACGACTATTTTCTTGGGGATGCCCCTGAATCCCCTATTCATGAGGAATTGAGCACACGAGCAAACAAGCTAGGAGAAGAGATGACAACAAGAATTTCCAAAACAGTTGATAGAGATAATTCATTTTAGGAGATTTTAGAACATCCACATGTGATAACAAATTGAGTAAAGGGGAGGCCAAGATATTACCTAATTGTGATTGAGTACCCAAGATAGGAGGTGATTTTATAATTTTTCCTGCCAGAGAATGAACCTTTTCCTTATCATGTTGTTCCAAAGAAGGATGCTCCTGTTTCACCACCATTTTTATCTATATTTTACATGGAGGTGCATAATCATCCGACTTTCGGTCACATTCTGTGGCTAGATGACCAACCTTGTAATAGAAAAAACACCAAAACGATATTTTCCAATAGTCAACAACTTGATTCCATTCCATCCCTCTAAACACAAGCTTTATCTCTTCTTAAAGACCATATTTTTGTTGTAAATATTGAGAGGGGGATGAATTAGTATTTCTTTTACAATTGTTACTTTTATACCAGTTAAGATCGCTTAATAAATCAGAACAAAAAATGAACGAAAAAAAGAGTAATTTTATTAACAAGAATGGTGAGAACTTCAATCCTCTTATTACAACGATTCAAGTACAATAACACTTCAGGTCTCCAACCCTAGATGAATTCTCCAATCTTCAATCAAACTAGGCTCCAACCTGTACTATACCACCAAGCTCTAACTTGGTCTACTTAAGGACTCCGATCCTCTAGGGATCCAACCCTCTTATCTAGCTTAGGCTCCAACCTAGTCTTCTTGAGGACTCCAATCCTCTAGGACTCTAGCCCTCTGCTTTTTTTCTTCAAAGTGTTGGGTGTTGAGCCTAATTATCTTCCTGATTGTTCAAAGATTTTTTGTTTCAACCATGGTTGGATCCAAGTCCTTGATGGGGGGGGTGGGGGGGCTTGTGAAAATTAGATGAAAAATTACCTTGTAAAATGTAGTAATTTGGTAGTCAATATATACCATTCATTAGGCGGAATATATGACAGTAGAAGTTATGTTAATTTAGGGTATTTTTTCCTAGAAGGAAAACATCGGTTTATATGAGGGAATTGTATTGCGGCTGTGTATTATTCTATGTGAGAAAGAGAGAGGAGACTATGTGAAAACAAAGAGGAAATTACAATGGATTTGTTGTAGGTTGTATCACTTCATTTTGCTGGATAATAGAAAAGGAAGGACTATATTTTTCTACGTGGACGTAGCCCAAATTGGGTGAACCATGTATATTTGTGTCTCTCTTGTTTTTATGTTTTTTTGTTTTTGTGTTTCAGCAATTTTTATGTGTTCCATTGCTTTGTTATTTAATTTCTAATAATTGATATCAAAGCCAAAGGACTATTTGGTTGATAAACTCACAGGAAAGAAGGGTTCTTGGTTTGAGTGGGAGAAACGACGAAAGATGGTAGGTTTAGGGTTGAGAAATTCAATGGCCAAAACTTCCAACTACGGAATATGAAAATGGAGAATTATTTGTATTGGAAAGATATTTACCTACCATTGAGCGGAAAAGAAAATAAGTCAGTAAGTATGATATAAGAATAATGGGAGATTCTCGACAAAAAGGCACTAGGGACAATACGACTATGCCTAGCAGTGTCGGTGGCCTTCAACATTTCAAAGGAAATGACAACATAAGATCTAATGACAACATTGGCCAAACTATATGTAAAACCCTCAGCCTTAAACAAGGTATTTCTTATGAAGCATTTATTTAATATGATGATGTTAGAAGGTGGATCCATTGCTGATCATTTAAATGAATTTAACACGGTTACTAGTTAGTTAAATTTTGTACAGGTAAATTTTGATGGAGTTAGGGCTCTTTTCTTTCTATGCTCATTACCAGAAAGTTGGAATGGCTTAGTCATGGCCGTTATTAATTTTGTCTCTGGATCTAGTACTTTAAAGTTTGATGATGTTGTTGGTATTATCCGTAGTGAAGAAATGCAATTGAAAAGCTCAGATGAGATAACAGGTAATGCTTTGACTGCAAAGACTAGGGGAGGAAAACTAGAAATAATAACAAGCCCAGGACATCACAGTAAGTCAAGGAAAGGAAGATCCAAATCCAGGTCGGGAATAGTGTGTTGGAAATGCGGGAAGAAAGGACACCTGAAGAAAGACTGTAAATCTCAGAAGGGAAATGAAGGAGATGGACATCAAGAGAACAATTAGGAAGCGATGTAATAGGTGATGTGTTGCAATATGCTTTGATTATTTCATTATAAAATATTATTGATTCCTCGGTGGTAAATTCAGGGGCTTCATTCCATGCCACACTTGATAAGCCCTATAAAATCATTGGAATGGGTAAGGTACTTATAAAGCAATAGAATGGAAACCTATTGTTGTTAAAGCCGGTAAGGTGTGTTCCAGATCTAAAGAAAAATATAATTTCAACATGGCAGTTGGGAGGTGAAGGTTGTGTAACTACATTTACAGACAAAACTTGGAAGGCCACTAAAGGAGCCCTGGTAATAGCAAAAGGAGAAAATGTTGGTACATTGTATTTATGCAATGGTATTTATAATTTTGTTAATGATTTAACCTCCACAATAGAAGATGCGACACTGTGGCATCATAGGCTTGGGCACATGAGTGAGAAGGGGATACAGATTCTTCACTCAAGGAATTTGTTGCTAGGTTTGAAACATGTTGATTTGGATTTCTATGAAAAATGTGTTATGATGGAAAGCAAAAGAGTCATATTTCTGAGAGTTGGGAGAGGAAAGAAGAGTGAAAAATTAGATCTTGCACATACAGATGTATGGGGACCTTCTCAGGTATCATCTCTCAGTGGCTCTCGCTATTATGTTACCTATATTGATGATGCAACTAGGAAAATTTGGGCTTATATTTGAAATAAATATAATGTCTTTGATACTTTTAAGAAGTGGAAAGGTTTGGTTGATAATGAGACAAGAAAGGAATTGAAGTGTCTCAATTTGGATAATGGAGGTGAATACTGCAACAAGGAGTTTGATAATTATTATTCAATGGAATTTGTAGAGAGAAGACAGTTCCAAGAACACCACAAGAAAATGGTGTGTCAGAAAGTATGAACAAAACAATCATGGAGTGTGCAAGATGTATGACATTGCATACATGATTGCCTTTACATTTTTGGGTAGATGTTGTAGTTTTTATTGTTTATCTAATAAACGAAGGGCCTTCAAGTTCCTTGGATGGTGGTATTCCATAGGAGGCATGGACAAATAAGAAGGTAAACTACTCACTTCTAAAGACTTTTGGTTATGAAGCATTTGTCCACATTAATAAAGAAAACAAATTAAAGCATGAGGAAAAATCAAAGAAGTGTACCTTCATTGGATATCATGTTAATGATTTTGGTTATCGCTTATATGATTATGAAAATCATAAGATCATTAGGAGTACATATGTGGTATTCAATGAAAGGGTCTTGTACAAAGATAAGTTGTAGGGAAAGAAACAATAAAAAGAAGACACAAATTACATAGTGCTTGATGAGATCAGAGAAAAAGTAAAGTCAAAGGTGCCAATAAATCATAATGATCAACAAAAACAACAATAGGCACCTCAAACTCCTACTAGTGTTGTTATAATATCTACCAAGTTAAGTAGACCCCCTGATCAATATGCTCCTTCCTTATGTTATGTATTGTTGATTGATTTTTGTGAACCAAAAGGATATGAAGAAGCAATGCAGGTAGGAACCAGGAAGAAGTGGGAGAAAGCCATGAAAGAAGAGATCGACTCCTTGGTACATAACCAGACTTGGGACTTAGTCAGGTTTCCTATAGGTAAAACAACATAGTATAATAAATGGTTTTACAGGTTGAAGGAAGAAGATTGAGGAAAACAAAGGTATAAGGCCAGACTTGTGGTGAAGGGGTTTGCACAAAAGAAAGGTATAGACTTTGATGAAATATTTTCTCTTATTTTTAAAATGACTTCAATCAAAACTATTTTAATTCTAGTGGCAGCATAAGATTTTCATCTTGAACAGTTAGATGTAAAGATGATCCAGGTGGATATTGCTGGCCACCTGCCTATTCCACCTAGACCTCCAGTCGGTTTCAACAACATTTACTATTTTTAACAGTTTTTCATGTCCTGAAATTCTGGAGCAATTTTGACCCCCCTTAACAGAATTTTTTTGAGGTACACATCAGGCCCATCACCATAGGAAGGGGTCTGCAGCAAATCCTATAGTAATCAGAGAGATATTTCCAATGAGGCATCGTATGCACCAAATGGAAATAATATGACCAAGTTACGACCCCAGGAAGTTGGTTGCCCAACTAACCCCAATGGGGCCCACAAACTCTTATTGTTTCATCTCTTAGGGTTAGGGTTTTGGTTTTTTAGGTTTTTCCCTTATTGTTCAATAATAAAAAGGCCATTGAGCCTCATTGTAACACATTTCAGCGGCCTGTAGTCGCCACATCTCTTCTCAGAGATAAGCTACCATCGTTTGAGCTAGTTTATTTCCATTTTGCATATAAGCATATTTCAATTCTTTGATATTAATGAAATGAAGTTTTGTTTTTGTTGCGTCTTTGGGTTTATGTTTATATATGTATTCCATTGCGTTCTTTCATAAGCCTAAATTAGTGGTGTCTGATCGGTCTGCTCTCTCTATTTTTCTTTGCATGTCCCCAACGAAGTCAGGGTATAAGGAGTTAGGTCTAAAATTTGTTGAACCTTTGCAAGATCAGCCTCACACACACTGACAGCCTCCCATGGCAGAAGAAAACAAAGACAAGGGAGTAGGAGATCCTTTCAAAATATTTCTCAAGGAGGGCCTCAAGAAACTGAGGGACGCGATGATGGATAACTTTGCCCAAATCCTTCGATGACTAGCCACATGCAACATATCTTCTGCCAACAACCACTCTTGAGGCACCACTCCTTTTAAGGTACAAGTTAATTTTGACATTCCCATATTTGAAGGCTAGATAGATGAAAATGACATAGATGGATGGTTAAATATGTTGGAAGGATATTTTTCGGTTCATGAATTTTCCAATAAGGAAAATAATACTTTTTCACTCCTCAAAGCCGACCACATGTCAAGGACTGGTGGGAAACCTACTGTGAGCAAAATGATGAGAGGGAATCCTCACTTATTTTAGTCGCACCCACTTGAAAATTATTTTTCGAGATGCCATCAAGGAACAATATTATCCTGCCGAGAGTTATGAATATAAATACATAAAGTGGACCACATTGTGGAACGGAAGGAAACACGATGTGTTGAAGTTCACAAATGGTTTTCATGCCCTTCGCATGAAGCTGGGTATCAAGTATTATGAGCAGCATTTGGTACTCATGTACCACAACTGTTTACATAAGTACATAGAGATGAAATGGAGTTCCTGGACATATCCTTGCTTGGTGCTGCCTATCGATATGTTGTCAAGATCAATCATAATTTTAAAGAGAAGAAGTGAAACTTTGGATCTGCGAATCTGAAGTAAGGGAAAGGCACTCCCAAACCATAGAACAAAGGACAAATCCAAGGCATGGAAACCAAGGAAAAATCGTTGAAGCCACAAGCAAAGAACAACACCACGAAGAAAAAGAAGGACATGGGAAATAGGTGTGAGTTCCATAAGAGCCCCACTCACAACACGAGTGAGTTTCGAGCCAAGCAGTCACTGGTGGCTGAGCTGAAGGCTTTTGAATCATATGCATGTTCTGACTTGGAGTCAGATTCTGACAAGGGGAATGAAAAAGGGAATTATATTATTGATGTGGATCCTAGTGCCACCATTTCCACCACCAATATCCATAAGGATGAGCCTGAAGATCCAGAGGAGGGGGAGCATCTCTTCCACTCACATATGTGCGTGAATGGTTCTCCGTTATACTTCATTGTTGAAAACAAGAGATAAAAGAACCTCATTTCAGAAAATGTCGTGAAGCGGTTGGGCTGATGGACCATAACACACCCGTAGTCATACACCATCGGGTGGCTTCATCAAGGACAAGATCTTCACGTTAGCCAGCAATGTCGCCTCCCCTACAACATCAAGCCCTTCATGGATGAGGTACTTGTGATTTTTCTCCTCTTGAAGTTTGTAATGTATTATTAGGTCAACCATACTTTTGGAAGCAACATGATGTGTATAAGTCTAAGCCTCACATTGTTATTATTACTTTGGGAAATAAGTTGTAAATCATACCACAAGTAGCACCGCCTACCTCCATATCTTTGATCACTACGAAGAAATGTAGTAAGACCATTTCCCAGACTAGGAAATTTGTTTTCCATATGATTCGCCCTCAGCGTAAGAAGAATATTTTGGCCACGACCTCTAGACATGGCTCCTTCACACAAAAATAATAACAACAAATGGACAAGGTCGTGGAAGAGTACAAGGACATATTCACCTCACTTGAAGGGGTACCTCTACACTGTCGGATCAAGCACTCCATCGACCTGACCTCAAGCACGCCACTGCCCAATGGACCGAACTATTGACACTGTTATGAAGAACGATGAAATCAAGAGGCAGATTCAGGAATTTCTATGGAAAGGGAACACCAGGCCAAGTTCATCACTTTGTGGGAGATCGATCATGTTGTTACAAAATAATGACAATACCCAGAGACTTTGTATTGACTATCGGGCACTAAACAAGATCATTGTCTGGAATAGGAAACCAATACAACAGATTGATGACCTTCTGGACCAACTCAAAGGGGCCAAATATTTCAACAAGATTGACTTGAAGTCTGGTTATCACTAGGTACTAATGGAACCCTTCGATGTGTGGAATATTTCCTTCAAATCCAAGGAGGGACTTTTCGAATGGTTGGTCATGCCATTCGGGTTGACAAATTCCCCCGCAAACTTCATGAGGCTAATGAATGACATCTTGAAACCCTTCAAAAACTCATTTGTGGTGGTGTGTCTGGACATTCTGATCTTCAGCCAAAGTTGGGAAGAGAACCTCCACCATATTCAATCGGTCCACCAAACCTTGCGACAACACAAGTTGTGTGCCAATTTGGAGAAATGCACTTTTGGTATGACTCAGGTTCAATATCTGGGGTACATAATTGAGGAGAAGAGTGTGCATGTGAACCTATCCAAGATACAAGTCATTCGAGATTGGTCAGCCCCAACCACTCTAATAGAGCTCCATAGATTTTTGGTTCTTGCCAACTTCTACCGTGCGTTCGTGTTGGGGTTCTCTCACATCACTTGGCCTTTAATTAAAGTCACCTAGGGAGGAGCGAAAGCAAAGTTCTTTTGGTATGAATCACAACAGGAGGCATTCGCCGAATTGAAGCATTGCCTCTACTCTGAACCAGTGCTCACATTACCAGACCTGCAACAACCATTTGAGATTGAGACAAATACCTTTGACTATGGTATTGGTGCAATTCTTACTCAGAAGGGGCATCCAGTGGCATATCACAGTGAGACACTTTCATACACAGTCTGAAAGTATCCCACCTATGAAAAAGAGATGCATTCCATAGTTCAGACCTGTTGACAATGGAAGCATTACATTCTAGAGAAGGAAACGATCCACCACATAGACCACCAACCCTTGCTGTTCATACAAACACAAGGGCAGTTGCAAAACGATCGCCATCAGAAATGGTCATCATACCTGCAACGGTTCCATTGAAAATTAAGCACAAGAAGGGAAACACCAACAATTTTGTAGACTACCTCAACTGACCATTATGCTTGAATCTTATGGGCACGAGAATTCGAGGTGGTTGCATATTTACAAGAGCAATCCAAAATTTGGTAACACATACTAGATGCTTTCACCTCCAGGATGCACTATTATGCCACCTAGGACACATATGTGTTCCTTCAAGCGAGTGTACCATGATGATTTGGGAAGTGCACTACAATCAGGTCACTAGAAATTTCCGTGTATATAAAACAGTGGAAGTGTTGCAAAAGTATTTCTATTTTCCAAACCTTTGACGGGATGTTGGGAAGTACATAAGATCCTGCACTACCTGCATCATTTCCAAACCGACCATCAAGAAGCAAGGTCTATATACTTTGCTGCCTACTCGTAGTCGACCTTGGGAATACATCTCCATGGATTATATGTCGGGCCTTCCTTCTACCAAGCATGGCAACGACTTCTTTTTTGTGGTCGTCAACAGATTCTCTAAGATGGCCATTCTGGCGACCTGCAAGAAGAGTAATATCTTCTTTGAATAGATGTGGGTACACTTTGCAATCCCACATTCCATTATCTCAGATCAGGACAATAGGTTCCTAAGTACATTTTGGTCAATTCTCTGGTCGTTGTTGGATACCAAGCTCACTAATTCCATGACTTTCCACCTCCAAACTGATGGCCAAACAAAGGTCGTCAACAAGATGATCGTAAACATTCTGCGCATGTACATCTTGAAGCATCCATGCACATGGGATGAAAGCCTCCCCTATGTATAGCACAACTACAACATAGATCTCCATAGCTCAACTGGCCATAGCCCCTTTCAGGTGGGGTTGGGATTCCAACCACTATGTCCCATTGATGTGGCCCTACCATTTGCAGCTACTCAAGTAGATTTAGCTCATGTCCAGTCCGAAGCTAACAGGGCGAACAACTTCATTGAGCGCATTCAACACATCCTCCAACAGGCCCATGACATATTGGACAAAGCCAATGCTAAGTGTAATATGGTGAGCCTTGGTATTGCACCAAGAGTGTTGCAACTCCCAGGGGCTGCCCTACTTTACTTTATCAACCGGGGGTTCGTACAAACTTGGAGGTGATAGTGCTATATACACAGCAGATTCATTTTGTTCATGTCATCCTCTTCTGCTTTACAAAAGGGTGCTATTTCTAAGGGTTCTCAGTGAAGTCTGCCACACTTCAATGAAACTAAACTAAGTTTCAGAAAGGAAATGACAGAAAGGAAACAAAATTAAATTGCTGAAAAGGAATGACAAGAAGGAAACTAAACTAAATTGCAGAAAGGAAATGATAGAAAAGAAACTAAACTAAAATGCATTGAGCTGGCCAAATGGCTAAACACACTCTACTTATCCTATGATCTATCTACCATGCTTCTAACCATGCAACTATTCATGATCTAATTCCAACTAATTTTTTTTTGATTGCAGCTCGGAGGAAAAAGGGCTAAAGGTGCTCATGGAAGGCCTAAACTCATGAAACAAGGCTTAGGGGAGTGAAAAAGGTGTTCGGACTTTATTAAAGCACATAATATCACAAAAATCATTTGGAGTGGGAGGCTTTGGAAAGCGCAATGGCAGAATTGTAATGGAGGGTTGGTAGTGCGATATGCAATATGCGATATCGTAATATCGTAATGTTGCAAGGCTAGAGGAGAAGCGACAGTGTTGTTGGAAGGAAATGTGAAGTGCGAAATGCGATACTGAATGCGATGCAAAATGCGATTGCAATGTTGTGGTGTGATTGCGGTATTTCGCAATTGGGGTTTAGGGGCGGAAGGTAGTAAGTGAGGTGCGGGGCCGAAATGCAATAATTTGAAATGCAAGAATTGTGGTAAGGCTAGAATTGCGAAATGAAAAATGCGAAAAGGTGATTAATCAGATGATGTTGCAGTAGGACAGGTGGCAGAGTGCTTTAATAATATCGCAATCGGTAGAAAGGAGCGGTAAGTGTTAACTAAGGCCAACAGGAATTGCGAAGTGCGATAAAGTGAAGGGATTTTCAGAAAAAGGTGGAGTAAGGTTCTTTCAAAGGTTTTTGACATAGAAATGAGGAGCGAAGGAGAAAGGAGGGAAAAAGGAATATTGCAATCGGGGTCTGGAAGCGGAAGCTGTTAACAAGGACTAAATGGGAAATGTGATTGCGAAAAGGAGAGATGGTAAGTCCAAAGGGAAAAAATGTGGTTTCTAATGTTTTTGACTATTTTTAATAAAAGAGCAGCAAAGGGAAGTAGAAAAGGATATCGCATTCAGGCTTGGAATGAGAGAGCGTTAACAAAGATCAAAAGCGATTTGTGATTTGCGATGGAGCGAGGTACGGAGAACGGGAGTTTCAAGGAGAAAAGGCAGAGGTCTAATTCTTATGCTTTTCAAGCGTTTTGGGAGTGAAAAGGGGCGACAAATGCAAATAAGAGAAAAAGGAGGGAAATGGAGGCACAACAACAGTGCTCAGGCATGAAAATAGAGTTGGGAAATGAAGCAGGATGGCTTGATGATCTTCCTGTGGATTTTGATGCTTATTCATGGAAACAAAGCTGCAAATTTATACATAGAAAAATATACAAAAGGCATGATAAAAATAGTGAACATAAAGAATTTTTTTGCCTGTGGGAAGGTCAACCCCGCTCGAATTCTATTGAAAAAGATGAGAGGGGAAGACTACCTCACAGTTTTATAGAGTTTATCAGCTATTCTACAGTTCAGATAAGCATATTAAATCTACAACAACAACTATAATAACAATGAAAATATCAGAAATAAAACTAGCTAAATAGCAGAAAGGAAAGGATGACAACGACATAGAATCTGAGGCACATGGGTTGGGCCCTAACCCACGAGCCCAAATCTCTGGAACTAAATCAATAAAATGGAGTTTGTCTGCTCATTTCAGGAAGAAAATATCCTTGCTACATTTCTGAAAGTCTAATCACTGAGTACAATAAAAATATGAATAGCTTGTAGAAAAATTCCAAAAATGGAATTGAAGAATCGACTAACTCTTCCTAGCTCTAGATCTGCTCTATTTATTCTACAGGACAGCTACCAAGAGCTCCCTAGAAAATAGTGATTGAGTCCACTTGACTCCCAGTAAACAAAGATTGAGTGCTCTCCTCTTTGAGTTTCTTGGCTACCTTTGGAACTCAAACTGCTGGAGAGAATCTTTGGGGTGATTGAGTCCACTTGACTCCAAGTAAAAAGATATTGAGTGAAAGCCTCTTTCAGTTGCTTGGCTGCCTCTGGAACTTGAATTTCCGGAGAGAATATTTGGGGTGATTGAGTCCACTTGACTCCAAGTAAACAAGGATTGAGTGCACTTGGTCTTGAGTCACTTGTCTACCTCTGGAATTCGAATTTTTGGAGGGGATCTCATGAGGATCCTTTGGCTGCCTTTGAGAGTTAAGGAGGGTGGAAAACCCCCTTGAATCTCTCCAAGATTTCTCCCTATTTTCCTGATATTGTGCTCATTTATTATCCAACCTTGATCTTCTAGTGGTAGGGATCAAGTCCCTAAATCATCTCCTTCTCCAAATCTGCATAATCTGCCAAATATTCTCACAATATTCTACAAAAATAAGCAATATTAGACACAAATATGCAATTACCTTTAAACCTTCCTAAGAAAATATTGAAGCATAAGAAAACATTATTAAGTGTAGAAGGAGAGATTTAATATATATATATATATATATATATATATATATATTCATGTGCATAAGGAAGGTATATGGGCTTAAGAAAGGTTAGATGGGCCTTATTTTATGTTTAATTTAGAGGCCCATCATCACCCCCCTACTGAAACTATTGCTCATCCTCTGAGCAACCTATTCATCCTTCTTGCCTTATGGGTTTTCCTGCATGCTGGCTTATTTTTCATTTTCTATTTATTGGCCCATGCGCTGCTCCTCCTGCTAATCTTCTTGCTATTCTTCTTGCATTTATTATTTTACGTGCATCATGGAGGTCCTCAGATGCCTTAGGAAAATCTATTTTGCATGCCAAGAGGTGGTGGATCCACCTTTTATTTGATTTTTTTCTTTTTTTGTTCTCTCTTTATTATTATTATTATTATTATTATGTTATTGCATGCAAAGTAACTCATAGTTCTTTTTTCTGTGAACTGAGTTCACCCTTGGTTATCCCTTGTCACTCCTTGTCTTCTATTACAATGAACTGCTTACTGCCCACTTTCTAAAGTCCTTTTTACTTTTGTCTTGTTCCTTTTCTTAGTGGAAATTGTGAGGCTAGTTGCTAGATAAGGCCGAGGTTTCTCTGCTACTGATTTTGGCTATATAAAAAAACTTTCCTTCTCACACTTTTAAATGTTTTATTAAGCTAAAATAGATTCGAAGAAAGGGTTATATGATTGCATACCTGAGCCTTACCATTGATTTATTTTTTCAGGTGATATTGAAGCTGCTGATATGGTTGTTGAAGCTGTCTTCGGTGGTTCTGAAGTTGCATGTGATAATCTGCTTGAGGTCCTTTTGGAGCTTCTGAGCACAGGAGGAGGAAGCCCAAGTTTGACTACCTTTAAACAAGGTGTTGACCGAATTTTCTTTTTGTGCCAAATTGCTATTTTCCGGCTTGCAAAGGTTGGATAGCACTTGCATTCATTAGAGAGAGATACATGGATAAATGCAAATTTTTTTTTTTAAGGCCTACTAGCTGCCTCTTTGAGGTTTTCCACTAGTAGGTCTGCCTAGGCGCCTTAAGGGAGGTTTTCACCTAGGATATTTTATTTTCCTCTTTTTCTCCCAACCCAATGACCGCCTCATGGAGGTTTTCAATTAGTGGGCCAATCTCAGATGCCTCAAAAGAGGTTTTGACCTGAGATTTTATTCTTTCCCTTTTTTTCTTTTTTCACTTTCCTACTCTACTTGAAAAAAACAAAACCTTTTTCAAGTATAGGAATACTTCCAATGGAGCCATGTACACATCAAGATGACATATAAAATCATGTTCACACTTGGAATACATACTTTGACATGTACCTGAATATGAGAGATGAATTTCTTTGACTGGGATTGTATCAAGTAATTTTGGAGAAGAGTGTGTTGTTGTAGTTTAATGACTGTTTGGAACCATATGTAAATATTGATACCCCTAGTTCACTTGCTGAGTTGGATCACCTTGGATGTCCTCTTCTATTATGGCAGTCAAATCTTCCTCTTTTTTCTAATTTTTCTCTTGAATACATGGAGGAAACACCGGTAAACATGAGGGAACTTTCTCAACATCTGATTCTGATTTCTGCTCTTCATCAAGTGCAGCCCTCGATCTTTTGATCTTCTCATTTGGATCTTATTCTTGATGTTGTCCTTCAATGAAATTAAGAAAATCTCTTCTTTGCAATACCTTTCTTGAACTAAGATGTAGACCATTTAGATCAAGAGGATATGTTTGGTAGTGTTATACCTCAGCATTGTAAGGGAGCTGAGATACTTCATTGTATGGGTTTGGAAATGGTGGTACAAGTAGTTGAGTGGGGGTGGATATATGAGATGGATGTGGTTTTGGTGGAGGTGGATGGTAGGGATAGCATGGACTCGGGTATGGGGGATATTGAGGGAAATATTGAGGATGTTGAGGATTTTCCCAATAAGGACCTTGCCAACCATGTTTTCAAGGTTGGTTTTGGGGTTGAGATGGCCAAGGTTTCCAAGGAGGGAGTGTGCCCCAATTAGTTTGAGATGGATGTGAATAAGCTTGAAATTGTGAAGTGGGTCCTTGCACCATATCAAGTTTACTAGGCTGCCAGGGTCTCTTGGAGCTACATAACATAGCTTCTTTGGTGATTTCATTGCTCCATTATCTTCCTGGTAAAATTCTTTAAACCTGGGGAACGATGAACAACATTTAGTAGCATATGATTCTGCATGGATAAAAAAAATATGAACATCTTCTTTTTGCTCATTTTTCATTCTTAACATTTTCTACTTGTTCACTTAGATTGCTAATAGTTTCTGTTTTAAAGTTGTCAAGCAAATTTCCAAGTTCATCTTGCCTTACCAATGTTGATGTTGACTTACTTACTCTTTCCCTTCCTCTTGATATGCACTTGCATGTTTCACAAATTTCTTCAAATGACAATTGATATACATCTCCTTTACTCATGAGATGAAGGGGATCGATCCACTCATCCATAATTGTTCTAAGTAAGAGGGTTTTTAGTGTGTCAAATCCTAAATGATGCAATTTTTCCCTCTTAACATTATACATGAACCTCTCTATTAGATCCTCAAGGCTCTCATCTTCTTATTGGTTCATTCTAAAAATTTCTTCTCTAAGATCACGATCTTTGTATTTTTCTGGAAATATATTTTGCATATCATTCCATGATCTTATTGAATTAGTACCTAGACTCATGAACCATTTAAGAGCTCTACCCTTCAATGTTGCAGGAAATAATCTTTTTTTTTGAGTGTGTGATAAGTAGCCATAAGACCTACAAAGTATCTCAAATTCAAAGAGAAATGTTTCCGGATCCTCTGTCCTGATACCATGGAAGTTGGGAAGGAAATATGGAGGGATGTTCTTCATATGTACACTGATGTCCATATCTTGAAAGGGAAACCCAATAAGATCTTCTTCATTTTCACCATATCCATCCATCTCTTCTACCTTCAAAAGTGTATGGTGATGTGGTTCTTACTGCATCGCGTGGTCAAGTGGGGGGGTTGGTATTGAAGAAGTATTAAAAAAAAAAAAACTGAGTATACCTACTCCTATTAGGCATGAAAATAAGATATTTTTGTATTTTTTTAAATATTTCTGAAATGGCATGAAAAGAAAGGAAAGAAAAAAAGAATGCTAAAAACAAAATCAAAGCATCTACTAGACACCTCCCTGGTAACGATGCCAAAAAGTGGCGAGCCCTGATATTGCACCAAGAGTGCTACAACTCCTAGGGGTTGCCCTACTTTAATTTATCAACCCGGGGTTTGTACAAACTTAGAGGTGACAGTGATATATACATAGTAGATGCATTTTGTTCATGCCATCCTCTTCTTCTTTATGAAAGGGTGCTATTTCTAAGGATTCTCAGTGAAGTCTTTCACACTTCAATGAAACTAAACTAATTTCCAGAAAGGAAATGATAGAAAGGAAACTAAATTAAATTGATGAAAAGAAATGACAGGAAGGAGACTAAACTAAATTGTAGAGAGGAAATGACAGAAAAGAAACTAAACTAAATTGCATTGAGCTGGCCAACAACTAAACACACTCTACTTATCCTATGATCTATCTACCATGCTTCTAACCATGCATCTATTCATGATCTAATCCTAATTGAAAAAGTGTTGATTGCAGTTCGGAGGAAAAAGGGCTAAAGGGGCTCATGGAAGGCTTAAACGCATGAAACAAGGCTTAGAGGAGTGAAAAAGGTGTTTGGAATTTATTAAAGAGCATAATATCGCAAAATTTCTTTGGAGTGGGAGGCTTTGGAAAGCACGATGGCGGAATTGTGATTGAGGGATGACAGTGCAATATGCGATATGCGATATCACAATATCGCAATATCGCAAGGTTGGAGTAGAAGTGAAAGTGCAGTTGGGAGGAAATGCGAAGTGTGAAGTACGATACCGAATGTGATGCGAAATGTGACTGCGATGTTGTGGTGCAATTGTGGTATTTCGCAATCAGGGTTTAGGGGCGAAAGGTATTAAGTGAGGTGTTGGGCCGAAATGCGATAACGTGAAATGTGAGAATTGTGATAAGGCTAGAATTGAAAAATGCGAAATGAGATTATTACGAAATGCGAAAAGGTGATCAGTCAGATAATGTGGCGGTAGGACATGTGGCAGAGCACTTTAAAAATGTCACAATCAGCAGAAAGGAGCGGTAAGTGTTAACGAAGGCCAATAGGAATTGCAAAGTGTAATAAAGTGAAGGGCTTTTCAGAAAAAGGTGGAGTAAGGTTCTTTCAAAGGTTTTTGACATAGAAATGAGGAGTGAAGGAGAAAGGAGGGAAAAATGAATGTCACAATCGGGGTCTGGAAGCAGAAGCTGTTACAAGGACCAAATGGGAAATGCGATTGCAAAAAGGTACGATGGTAAGTCCAAAGGGAAAAAATGTGGTTTCTAATGTTTTTGACTATTTTTAATAAAAGAGCAGCAAAGGGAAGTAGAAAGAGATATCGCATTCGGCCTTGGAATGAGAGAGCGTTAACAAATATCACAAGCGATTTGTGATTTGTGATGGAGTGAGGTGCGACGAGCAGGAGTTTCGAGGAGAAAGGGAGAAGGTCTAATTCTTATGCTTTTCAAGCATTTTGGGAATGAAAAGGGGTGACGAATGAAAATAAGAGAAAAAGGAGGGAAATAGAGGCACAACTGCAGTGCTTAGGTGTGAAAATAGAGCTGGGAAATGAAGCGAGATGGCTTGATGATCTTCCTAGGGATTTTGATACTTATTCCTGCAAAAAAAGCTGCAGATTTATGCACAAAAAAATAGACAAAAGGCATGATAAAAAAGTGAACAAAAAGCATTTTTTTGCCTCTGGGAAGGTCAACCCCGCTCAAATTCTATTGATAGATATGAGAGGGGAAGACTGCCTCATAGTTTTATAGAGTTTATCAACTATTCTACAGCGCAGATAAGTAGATTAAATCTATAGAAGCAAATATAATAGCAATGAAAATATTAGAAATAAAACTAGCTAAATAACAGAAAGGAAAGGATGACAACAACAAAGAAGCTGAGGCACATGGGTTGGGCCCTAACCCACAAGCCCAAATATCTGGAACTAAATCAGTAAAATGGAGTCTGTCTACTCATTTGAGGAAGAAAATAGCCTTGTTACATTTTTGAAAGTCTAATCACCGAGTACAATAAAAAGCTTAATAGCTTGCAGCAAAATTCCCAAAATGGAATCGAATAATCCACTAACTCTTCCTAGCTCTAGATCTGCTCTATTTATTCTATAGGTAAGCTACCAACAGCTCCCTATAAAATAGTAATTGAGTCCACTTAACTCCCAGTAAAAAAATATTGAGTGCTCTCCTCTTTGAGTTGCTTGGCTGCCTTTGGAACTCGAACTGCTGGAGAGAATCTTTGGGGTGATTGAATCCATTTGAATCCAAGTAAATAGAGATTGAGTGAACTCCTCTTTGAGTTGCTTGGCTACCTCTGGAACTCGAATTTCTGGAGAGAATCCCTGGGGTGATTGATTCCACTTGACTCCAAGTAAATAAGAATTGAGTGCACTTGGTCTTGAGTCGCTTGGTTGCCTCTGGAATTCAAATTTCTGGAGTAGATCTCATGAGGATCCTTTGGCTTCCTTTGAGAGTCAAGGAGGGTGGACAACCCCCTTGAATTTGTCCAATATTTCTCCCTAATTTCCTGATATTGTGCTCAATTATTCTCCAATCTTGATCTTCTAGTGGTAGGGAGCAAGTCCGTAAATCATCCCCTTCTCCAAATCTGCATAATCTGCCAAATATTCTCACAATATTCTACAAAAATAAGCAATATTAGGCAAAAATATGCAGTTACCTTTAAACCTTCCTAAGGAAATATTGAAGCATAAGAAAACATTATTAAGTGCAGAAGGAGAGATTTAATATATCTATATTCATGTGCATAAGGAAGGTAGATGGGCTTAAGAAAGGTTAGATGGGCCTTATTTTATGTCTAATTTAGAGGGCCATCACAAGTAGCGACATGATCAATGTCAGGTGCCACACAAGTTCCAGGTGGGCAAAATTTACTATTTTTAGAAGTTTTTCAGGTCCTGAACTTTTGGAGTAGTTTTGACCCCCTAAACGACGTTTTGTTGAGATTCGTAGTAGGTGGAAAATCATGTAGTACTCAGAGATATATTTCCAACGAGGTATCGTATGCTCCAAATGGAGATAATATGACCAAGTTATGACCTCGGGAAGTTGGTTGCCCAACTAACCCCAATAGGTCCCACAAACTCTTGATGTTCCATCTCCTGGGGTTATGGTTTTGGTTGTTTAGGGTTTTGGTTTTTTAGGGTTTTCCTGATCTAGGAGGATCTCAAAGAACAAATGGCCTTAAAATAGCTAAAAAATCAAAGTGTTCATATGGAAACAAACTTAGCACCAGATCGAACTGCTCGTTGCCCTGATTCCAACAGTGTGAATGACACTCAAATCCGAGCTCGTGAGAGGAAGATAGAGCCAGTAAAAGTCTTGGGTTGACTTGTTTTAGTGGCATAATTAAGGAAGTAGAAAATTGGTGGAAACCCGACGTTAGAATCCAGCCATTTTTCCTAAAAATTTGTAGGACACTTAAAATGTATAATAACCTCCAAGTTCGAGAAAAATCAAAATAGGACTATGGTTATATTAAAAATATAAAATATCAGGTGGCACGCCACCAAAACCACCACCCGTAGTCATCCATATATATATGTTAAAACAAGAAAATGAAATGGATGTGGGTTGTTATCCCTACCCCCTCCATAATACCATATAAAACACTGTGTAAATAAGGGAAGTCGAGGCCCGTGACCGGAAACCCTGCCCCCACATATGTCACATCACACCCAAGGTGGAAGGGAGCCGGTGGGGGTCGAACTTGTCTGGCCCACGTGGCCGGCCCCCAAGCAGGTGGCTCCAACAAACATGTAACAACAAACATAACTGCTCAGTTAATGTATAATGGCGGTCCAAAATAAGGAGGGGCGGGATTTGATCCCCCGACCCCTCCTCAACCACAAACTATTTTTACCACTACGCCAAATGGTCAGATGTGGTAAAATCCACTGCAGAGGGGGTATATGAACAACAGTTGCAGATGCGCCCATAGGAGGACCGATGCATTTTTCAAGACTTGTTATTTTTTTAATTGCAGGAACAGAACCATAATCCTGACAGAAGGATGGAACCTTGCCCAAGGGAATCTTGGGGCAACAAAAAGATTCCGAGAGGTGTAGAAGGGATTTTTGTCAGAATTTGGTGTTTGGAAAATCATTTTTGCACGAGTTTTCACCATGAATTCAGTGGTACCATCTGTTTCTATAGCCAGACTCTCCATTTTTCGGCCATCTTCCAGCTTGGAGGTATAAGGGTTCATATGTAAATTTTTCTTGTAATTCTTCTCCTTGATGCCACTTAATGAAAGAAGGCCTCCCCACTGTTGAGCAGGGCTCGGAGACGTGCTTCAAATTGGACGAACTCTGTAATCAATCCCTTTTGTCATATTTTCATGTTTTCATGTTCTTTTCTTTCTCTTCATTTATGTGCGCTTTAATTTTCCTGGTTAACATTCTCTTTCATATGTAATTATTTATGCATCTATAAGCAAAAGATCTTGAATAGTTTCCCTTGTTGTTCAATTATAAAAATTCTTTTGAGCCTCATTGTAACAAAGTTCAGAGGCATGTAGCCACCACATCTCTTCTCAAAGATAAGCTACCATCACCCGAGCTATTTTATTTCCATTATGTATGTAAGCATATTTTAGTTCTTTGATATTAATGAAATGAAGTTTTATTTCAGCTGCATCTCTATGTTTATGTTTATATGTGTATTCTATTGCGTTCCTACATAAGTCTAGATAAAAATACAACCTTTTTCCACGAGGATTTAGAGGAAGAGATATATATGCAGTAGCCACAAGGGTATGATATCAAAGGGAAGGATAAATTAGTGTGCAAGTTGAAGAAGAGCTTATATGGATTAAAACAAGCTCCAAGGAGGTGGTATTTAAAATTTGACAAGTTTATGTCTGAACAAGGTTATAATAGATGTCACTTTGACCATTGTGTTTATATTAAGAAACAAAATTATGACAACTATATTATATTGCTATTGTATGTAGATGGAATGCTTGTTATAGGGTCAAACATGAAGGAAATAAATGTGCTCAAAGGAAAATTGGCTAATTCATTTGCAATGAAGGATTTGGGTGTTGCAAAGAAAATACTTGGTATGAGAATAATTAGAGACGGTAAAAATCACAAATTAACATTATCTGAGAGTGAGGACATAGAAAAAGTGCTCGAAAGATTTAATATGCAGAATGAAAAACTAGTTTGTACACCTTTGGCTAGCCATTTCAAAATAAGTAAGGAGATGTGTTGCACGACCCAAGAAGAGATGGATTATATGTCCAAATTTCCATACGCATCAACAGTTGGAAGCTTAATGTATGAAATGGTGTCCACAAGGCCTAATATTGCACATGTAATGAGAGTTGTGAGCAAGTATATAAATAATCCAGGAAAAGAGCATTGGATGGCATTGAAGTGGATTCTCAGGTATTTTAGAGGTACCACTAATCAAGCATTATGTTTTGGAGGTTCAAACACTGTTCTACAGGGATATGTCGATGAAAATATGGAAGGTGACAGTGATAACAGGAGAACCACCACAAGGTATGTGTTTACAGTAGGTGGAACAATTGTTAATTGGGTTTTAAAAATGCTTTGTTGCACTTTCAACAATGGAAGAGGAGTATGTTTTTTCTATAGAGGTTAGTAAAGAAATTATTTGGTTACAAAGGTTTATGGATGAATTGGGAAATAAGCAGGAGATTGGAAAATTATACAGTGATAGCTAGAGTGCCATTCATCTTGAAAATAATTCAACATTACATTCCAAGACTAAACATATACAACTCAGGTACCATTTCATTCGGTCATTTTTGGAAGATGGAGAGTTTAAGCTGGAAAATATACACACTAGCCAGAATCCTGCAGACATCTTAATAAAGGTTGTAATCATTTAGAAATCTATGGGTAGCTAAAATAGGCGATTTCTATTCTTTGATAATTGCTTGTGGGTTATATTACTTAACTTGATTAACTTCTTCATTCACTTGATTATAGTTAGTGTTTTCATTGTCAAACAACTACCAAAACAACAAATAACAATGAGACAAAAGGACACAAGATATAGGCAATCAACTAGGGAAAAAACCTCTCCAAATGAGAGGAAAATCCAAAATAACTTTTCTCTTATTATAGAACTTAAATTGATGAATTCCAAGACCTATGTACCTTGTCCAAGACCCCTCCAAGAAAAAGTAAAACATTCTTCAGCTAATTTGACCCAGCATCTTCCAAAAACTTCTACAACCTCCAGCTACTTCTACCCAACAACTTCTAGTAACTTCAAACCCCAGTAACTTTCCAGTACTTTGACTTTCCTAGAGACTTTCCAACACTTCAAATTTCCCAACAACTTTTCAACACTTTGACTTGTGCAACAAATTTTCTAGCACTTTGACTTGCCCAACAAATTTCCATCACTTTGAGTTTCCAAACAACTTTCCAACACTTTTACTTTCTGAGTAACTTTCCAACATTTCAAATTTCCGAACAAATTTCTAGCACTGCGACTTGCCCAACAACTTTCCAACACTTTGACTTGCCCAGTAACTTTCCATCACTTCGACTTGCCCAAAAAATTTCCAACTCTTTGACTTTCCCAACAACTTTACAACACTTCAAATTGACCAACAAATTTATAAACCCTAATACAATAGAAAAAGAAAGAGGCCCCAAAACTCCGATCTTGCTTTTCTTCTTCTTATCCTTGATTTTTGTCCTTTTCCAACTTATTTCTTAAAGAGATCAAAATTTCTTCTTGTATGTCCAAATGAGGTCGAGTTCCTTCTTATATATAGAATTTTTAGTGGTATGAATTGCCTCCATGAGGTTGACTTTATCTTCCATGTACTTTGGCTCGTTGCTTTCCCGTTGACAAGGTCTTGGAGGTTCTTTGACTCAAATGAATTTTCTTCACCATATATAACATGCCCAAAAGGGTCTTCCATACATGACAATGACTCAATTGTCTTGTAGAGTCAATGAAAAGCCCTAGATCCACCTAATGGATGCTTGAACTAAAATGAATTTCCCTCAAGCATGAAACCCATTCCTCAAGAATGACAATAATAAAATTAATTTTCTCTTTACAAAAAATACATGAAATCATGATTACATATGTCATTGTGAAGATTGAACCTAGTGACATATTTCAACACTCCCTATTAGCTATAAAGGTATTCATAATCCATATCAGGTACTTGGACATTCTCAAACTGAAGAATTATCATAAGAAGAGTCATATTGGTAATCCATCTCATAAGCTACTTCCTTAGCTTATGCCAGATCATCTCATCATACCAACCAACATTGCTATATAGAAAGGCCTTTAATAACAACTCCGTATCACCACAAGATCGGAGCAAAATGTTGGTGAGACCAATGAATGAAAAACACCATCATCATTGTCTCTCAAGGCACATACCCCACCCAAGTGTTCACAGGGTATGTCCTTTTAGGAAAATTCCTATCTTGGAATAACACATCTTGAAGGATTTTCCTCTTTAAATACTCTTACATATTGGATGCCCTACCACATCCTCAAAGAGTATCGAAATCAATCTTAGATTCTTAAACAATCCTCCATTATTTCTTCATAATATGAATACAATAATGATGTGTATATCTCTCCCTCTCAACTAGGGAAGATATACTAATTCCTATAAAAGGAATATACCCAAGCTCCCTCTTATCCAGGAACTTGTATAAGCTCCCTCTTAATTATGGAACTATTACCAAAAACAATATTTATTCTTTGGTGGAGATTGTGTTACCTTCAACTGCTTATAGAGCTCCTCTCTTCAATGCCATGTATTCCATTTTCATCATTATGGAGCCTTCATCTTCTAGGTTTTCTTCATAGGGCATCGACCATCCATCACTTTCCTTCACAAACCATATCAGTCATGTCATTATTCTCTTCATTAGCAAATGATCTTCTAGTCTGCATATGGTTTTCCTTCATACAACTACCTCTTCATGTTTATTTCAATATATTCCATCCATTCCCATGAGAATTAGTTGTAGGTGACATATACAACTCTCTTTTGGTAGCCTTGTTTCAACCCAACCAAATGTTGTTCAAAAATAAAAATGAACATAAAATCAAAGTTACCTTTTATGATGGCCTTTAATCATGACATCTTCTTTCTTGCAACATCATCAGCCTGCACATTCATAAACACACATCCAAGAAAATTAATGTCAAGGGTTTCCTTCCTTTACATAATCTATCAGAGTCTTCATACCTTCTCCATGGAGATGTCTTAGGCAATTCTCTTAGTCCTTAGATGTTTATTACTTATCTTATGTGACCATAGCTGAATTTCTTACGAAATCCTCTTCATTTCTTCACATATTGTTCCTAGGAACTTCTATATATAGTTCCTTCATATTTTTCAACCACCTCATATTCCATATGAGGACATATTATGTTGATTTCATCTTGTAAATATGTGAACTAGTTTAAGACATATGCCTTCATGCATCTTACCAAAGGAATATTTTTTTTTCTTTGATCAAGCTCATGAGATAGAGAATTCACCCATGCTATCTACAAATACATGATGACATGAATTAATTTATCAAACATATACATACCTCTTTTCTTCTTTTGGTCATCTAGACTTCCTTTAGCAACTTCCTTTCCTTGTTTGAAAGTACTTCAATCATCTTGACATGTTGCACTACTTTGTATCATACCATATTATTTCTAAACCATGGATCCCACACAAGGTGGAATGATCAGTGAGATACTTGCTTCTTCCAAGTAGAGGTGAACCTTATAATGAAGATTCCAACGGAGGACCTTGATTAGCTCATCCTACAAATGATCCTTTCTAATGATGATGTTGTATGATGAATTATTTTTATCTCCTATCATGCTAGATGAATTTTCTTTCAACCATATATACTACTTATGATTTTAATGAGGTTACCAAGAGATATTTCCTTTCTATTATGACTGCTACATCCATGTATACTTCAACTTTAGCTATCCTTTCAAGCTTCTATAATGATTTCATGAGATATTGCTTCTATCATATGCTTCTAATATGAAGCCATATTCTAATATGATGCATGCTAACAATGCTTCCTATCATGATAACTATGTTTAACAAAACTGAAAAAGAGCTAAGGATATTATCTCAGTGATAGTAGGTATCTTTCACTTCCTCCTTTGATTTATTCTTCTCAATTTATTCCACTTCTTCTGTGACATTTGATTCATTCCTTTCTTTCCTTTTCTTGTTGTCCTTCTTGAGTTTTGGACAACCCTTCTTGAAATTCCCATATTAATAACAACCATAGCTTTGGATATTTGACATATTGATCTTCTTCTTTTCCCGAGGACCAAACTTCCCAAAATTTCCTTTTATCTTAGCCATGGAAGAAAATGATTGAACTTATTTGCTTGGTCCTCCATCACTTTTTTCCATCAACTTGGTTTCTTCAATCTTACACAATGACTAGAGTTCAGTGAATGGGGTGGCTTCATTCTTTCCATATATGCTTGATACAAAGTTTCCCCATTCATCAGGTAGTGCATTGAGCACCACAATGGTAATCTCTTTGTCAGACATTATTTCCCCCAACTCTTGCAGTTGGTCTCGTATTTGTTAAATGCTCATAAGACATGAGGTTATCCCTTCTTCCTTTGACACCTTCATCTTATATATCTTGATCCTCAAAGATATCAGTTCTCCTGTAGTGATTACGAAGAACAATTATTGATCTGATTATGAATGTTAGTTTTGTTGTGCTAATTTCAACCTCTGATACAAAATTTCCTTGATGATATTATGCTTGATGTACATATGTTTCCTTGGTTGTTATGTGTGTCAAACAGGTAATTTAACTGAGTTTTTATGTGTGAAATTAAGAGCATAAAGTATGAATTTAAAATGTTGAACAGCAACAACATAAATAACATTAAACCATCACAATTGATCTATTAAATCAGAGTTTTGATGAATGAGTTCACCCCTCCTGAGCTACATCTCCTTGGTCTAGCTTCCATGGCTTGGGACTTCATATTAGCTCAATAGTGCTCAAATTTATATTTAAATGCATCAAATATTCTTGAAACATACTCTAATGAGTTCAAAATGTTGAAATCTAATAGAAATGACTATTCATTTACTCAATTTGGCCTTTAGATGCTCTAAGCATGACCTTCCTTCTTGGTGGCCATGGGCTTCAAAATTATTCAAGGTGACAAAAACCTCTGTAAAATTTCTCCTCCACCTCTGCAACTTGTTCCAATGGATTCAGATCCTGCCAATCTTCTTGGAATGACTCTTCCTTAGCCAAAATTGGTCGAAAATTGACTCAGTTATGGAAAAAACAAATTTTCCTCCAATTTCTCCTCCAAATTTGGAGAAGAATCCAGATATTTCCGTCATTTTGGTGGATTCCCAAAATCTGGCATTGCCACTAATTCTGCTGCCAACTTAACAACAAGATTAATTGGCAGTTAAGACGACTTAGTAGTGATAAGCGCTTCTTAACTGCGCGTTTATGCAACTAATATAAATCGAGTTTAATTAATTGTAATCCTCACATATTAGTGCATAATACATGGATTAACATTAATCTAAACTCTATCGTTTCAATCCGCTCTGCTACGGTCTTCACTGCATAGTCACATGGGAGGGGGCTAGCCCCCTCCGAACCCCTGTCGTCGGCTTTGATGAAGAGCAAATATAAATTGTGGCCCTTATGGGTTAAGACCCAACATAGAGCAGAGGTGGTAAGGTGGAGGTGTGGCGCGGGGTAGGTCATGGGTTCGACCCCAACCCCCACACCAAAGTTTTGTTCCACAGTGTAACCAAAAAGCCTTAGTTAAATAAAATCTGGTTTATAATGTAACTCTGCCCACATACATATATTCGTCTGCCTGTCAAGGTTTAGACCTTAGGGTATATGAAATAGTCGCCTCAATTAAATATCCACATGTCCTATGGTTTGAAGCCTTAGGTTATAAAAAAAAGTCTCTAGCCCACATAAATGTTCGCCCACCAAAGTTAAAACCCTAGGTTGAAAATAATACATTTCAGCCTGAAATATAATGTAGGTCTATAACCTTGGTTAGCAATAATTCAGAATTTAAATCATAATCCAAAGGTTGGATGGGTCCACTAGAGGGGGCATGTAGTGGCCCCTGGCTGCACCACGTGTCCAAATCTAGTTGGACTATTCGTGGACTATTCCAACCAAAAAAAATTCTCCTTCAACCTTAAGATAGTTTTAAAAAAAATTTCACTTCCAAAGTTCATTGGCAAATCTGGTTGTGGCACTTGTCATAGTGTCATTGGGCTAAAAATGGAGAATATTTCATGAATATACCTAGAGAGATGACTAGGTTGCCATGTCATCAACCTGTACATGTTCTGTAATTAAAAAAAAAAAATTGGTTGTTTTGAACGACGATCAACAGGCTATAAATTATTCATCCGAACTCGGTTTTCAACAAAATGAGTTGCGTTGGATTCCTGGCGACGGTTCGGTTGCTTTCGTTCAGTTTGCAATAAATTTTGAGTACTTTCATTTTTGAGCTAAAATAATGAGCCTTTGATCATTCCTCTCCACTAGAAGCCTTTTGGACCCCAAAATATCTTGGATTACTGATCATGTGGATGAGGGTATTGTTCTCTCACCCTTCCAATCTCTATCCATTGAAATTTTCCCAATTTCATCAATTGGAGCTATTCACAAAAATTTAACTTTTCCTTGATTCTTGCAACCTTCTCTTGTTGTCATTGACATCGTCATGCTGCAATATTTTTGAATTTGCAGAACATCAAGCTATTCTTGCAGAAACCATCTTGTTCCTACCTTGGTCAACAATCAAAGGAAACTTAAAAACTTTCTCACCTTGCACACTGTCACCATGGAGATTCTTTGCTGCTTTTTCTTTGTACTTGTGTCGAATCTTGACCAAGTATATTTTCTATTGCCATGTACCCTTTGGAAACCAATAATAAGAATTCGTGGAACCCATGCCTTATTTTTCAAGCTGCTTTGTCTCTTTCTCTTTTACCTTTGCACTCTCATATATCGACATCTTGTTTCCAACATTGCTCAACATTGATGTTGACTGCTGCAAATGTTTTTCATCTTGTTCACCTTGTTTCAAAGGTAACCTGTTAGAATCCTAAAACAACTCATTACAAGCATAAGCATCTTTTTGAAAATTTTGATTCAAAACATCTCTTTGTTTGATCATCAACAATGTCAAATTATGACTTGCATTCACTATCCTCTTCATTTCTCCTGTATGTATAAGAGACAAACTTGTCTTCTTCTTATGCGCTCTAATTATGTACTCAATACCATCCTTAAACAAGAAATACTTATTCTCATGGAGATGAAATACTACTTTCCTATCATACATATAAGGACTTCCCAATACAATACCTGATATCTCAAGAGGCATCATATGAAGCTCAACTTCATCAAAAAAGTTTGAGTTGATGGCAAATCTTAGTAAGCACTTCCTTGTAACCTGTAAGTTTTCATTCTTGCATATCCAACTCAAAGGATAGAGTCTTTTATTTCTAATAGTTTCAAGGCCTAGTTGCTTAACCAAATATTCAGATATCAAGTTAGCTTGTGACCCACTATAAAAAAGTGTATCAATCTTGGTATGTTTAGAGAAAACTCTAATATGGAAAAGTTCTATTCTTGTATCTTCATCATGAGTAACATTTGAGAAATTCGAATAACTAGTGCTTGCAACATATTTACCTTTCAAACCCATGGATGTAATCTTTGTCTCATATCCTGAATTTGACCCTAAGTTATGTTCAACTATAGCAACATTTTTATACCAACATTTTTACCCTTTTCTTTGGCTTTCAATTTATTTGGTTTCAATTCTGGATGAAGTTGCCAACAGTGGTCTTCATCATGGCCAACCTTTGAACAAATTTTGCATGTGAGTTTTTCCTTCTCTCTTTTTACAAAGTTATTTCTCTTTCCTCTTCCATTAAACTTTCCCTTTCCTTTACCCTCAATTTCACTTTTCTCTTCTATGTTTTGTTTCCCTATTGCCTCTAAGAGTGTGGCTTGAACACAAACTTCATCTATGTTTGTGGGATTAAACATGAGTATAGTGTGCTTAAGGTAACTATGCAAACCCCCAACACACTTTAACAAATTTTCTTGAGAATTTAAATCAATACCCAAAATAAGAGCTCTTCTCCTAAACTCATGAGTATAATCTTTCCCACTTTTCCCTTTCAACTGTCTACAATTTTTCCAATCCATAACAACCTTTTTCATGTAAGCTAAGGGATGTAATTTCCTTTTAATGGCAGCAATAAAAATTGACCAAGACATAGATATCTTACCGTAGTTTTTTATCTCTTCTTGAGTCCTTGATTCCCACCATACAAGTGCAAATCCTTCCATCCTCAAAGAATCCAATTGAATCTTTATGTCATATTCATGAAGGTTATGAATTATTCAATACACCTCCAATTGATGTATCCAATTTTCAAGCCTCACTGAATTTATCTCACCATTATACATTGGAAGCACAAATTTGACATCTAGTTTGAGTAAGAGTGTTTTCACTTTTGTGGCTTTTGAGTGAGTACGAGTGTGGGTGGTTTTTGTGGTGGAAGTGGAAGATGATGTTGATGGATATGATGAGGATGATGAAGATGGTGGATATTGAGGTGGATTTCCTCCACTACCCTTTGAACTCTTCTCTTCGTCCTTCTTACCATATAAAGTTCCTTCTCCATATGGAGGCTTAGAACCTTCTCCTGCCATCCCAACAGTAAATGCATCAAACATAACTTTAACCATCCTCTTTACGTCTTTGAAGTATCTCTTGAAATCTTCCTCTTATGAATGTCCTTGAGTCTCTCCAACACCTGACATGATGGATATGGATTCAAGCTCAACTTCCGATGCTTGTACCTATTTAATCAACTCAACTTCTTGTGCAATTTGTACATCCTCAATCTCAACTTCTTGAGACAAAACTTGAGGTTATTCAAGTGCAGCTATGAGTGGAACTTTGGGTGAAGATGGTGCTCTTGTAGCTCTCCTTCTTCTGGTCCTAATCTCAAGACTTGCAACCAACAATTTCCCTTCACCTCTCTGCAACTTTAACCTTGTCAGCATCACAAATTTGCAACCATTAAACTTGCATAAAACTCAAGAAACTATCAAGAAAATAACCTTACCAACCTTGTGCTTTGATACCAACTTGATTTGATTATGAATGTTAGTTTTTCTGTGCTAATTTCAACCTCAGATATAAAATTTACTTGTTGATCTTATGCTTGATGTACATATGTTTCCTTGGTTGTTATGTGTGTCAAACAGGTAATTTAACTGAGTTTTTATGTGTGAAATTAAGAGCATAAAGTATGAATTTAAAATGTTGAACAAAAACAACATAAAGAACAAAAAACCATCACAATTGATCCATTAAAACAGAGTTTTGATGAAGGAGTTCACCCCTCCTGGGCTACATCTCCTTGGTCCAGCTTCCATGGCTTGGGCCTCTGTATTAGCTCAATAGTGCTCAAATTTTTGTTTACATGCATCAAATTTTCCTGAAACATACTTCAATGAGTTCAAAATGTCAAAATATATCATAAATGACTATTCATTTACTCAATTTGGCCTTCAGATGCTCTAGGCATGGCCTTCCTTCCTGGTGGCCATGGGCTTCAAAATTCTTCAAGGTGAACAAAACATCTGTAAAATTGCTCCTCTGCCTGCGCAACCTATTCCAATGGATTCAAAGCATGCCAATTTGCTTGGAATGACTCTTCTTGAGCCAAAATTGGTCGAAAATCGACTCAGTTATGGAAAAAAAAAATTTTTCTCCAATTTCTCCTCCAAATTTGGAGAAGACTCCAGACAGTTCCTCTATTTTGGTGGATTCCCAGAATCTGGCGTTGCCGCTAATTACGCTACCAAATTAACAACAAGATTAATTAGCAGTTTAAATGGCTTAGTAGTGATAAGCGCATCCTTACTGCACGTTTATCCAACTAATATAAATTGGGTTTAATTAATTGTAATCCCCGCAAATTAGTGCATAATACATGGATTAACATTAATCTAAACTTTTATGTTTCAATCCATTCCGCCATGGTCTTCGTTGCATATTCACAAGGGAGGGGGCTGGCCCCCTTCGAAACTTGTCGTTGGCTTTGATGAAGAACAAATATAAACTGTGGCCATTATGGGTTATGACCCAACAAAGAGCAGAGGTGGTAAGGTGGAGGAATGACACGGGGTAGGTCGTGGGTTCAACCTCGACCCCCACATCAAAGTTTTTCTCCACGACGTAACCAAAAAACCTTAGTTAAATAAACTTTGGTTTATAATGTAACTCCGCCCGCATACATATATCCGTCCAGAACCTTGGTTAGCAATAATTCAGAATTTCAATCATAATCCAAAGGCTGGATGGGTCCACCAGAGGGGGCACATGGCGGCCCTTGGCTGCACCACGTGTCCAGCTATGGTTGGACTATTCCAACTAAAAAAATTCTCCTTCAACCTTAGGATAGTTGTAAAAAAAATTTCACTTCCAAAGTTCACCGATGAATCTGGTTGTGACACTTATCACAAGGTCATTGGGATAAAGTTGGAGAATATTCCCTGAATATACGTTAAGTGCCAATTGGGCTTCCATGTCATCAACCTGTACCTATCTTTCAATTAAAAAAAAAAGTTGCCTATTCTAAACGGCGATCAACAAGCTATAACTTGTTCATCCGAACTTGGTTTTAAACGAAATGAGTTGCGTTGGATTCCTGGTGATGGGCCAGTCGCTGTCATTCAGTTTTCAATCAATTTTGAGCACTTTCATTTTTGAGCTAAAATACTGAGACTCTAATCAATTCTACTAGTTTTTCATAGATGTTTCTTGACTTCTCAAATTTTTCCACATAAGGGATGAAGGAATCCTTGATCGATTCTATAAGGATTCTTTGAGCCCTTATTTCCCCTTCCATATATTTTTCTAGAGCTTCAACTTCTTATTTTGGTGGTTCTAAAATTGAACCCTTAACATGTCCAATGACTTAATTTTCTATGAGGATCAAATTTGTCCTCTTCTTCCATGCAAGGAAAGTTGATGACCCAACCAACTTATTTATCTCCTTGTAAAATGAACTCATTTTGATAGTAGATTCAATTAATGATATAAGGATACTAACTTGTCAAGTGAATATGATCCTTTGATGGTGATATATTAAACTTGATGCCTTCTTGATTTTTATGATGATGTTTGCTTCCTTCAAGATAATGTGATTGAGATGAAATCCTTGCTTCAATGGGAGGGAGTTCACCTTGATCATGATGACAATGCTTCTTCTTGCTTCCTTAGAATGTGGAGACTTCAATATGATTATAATGTGTAGTTATTATTTGAGTAGAGGTAGGGTCCTTTAGGTCTTACCTCTCCTTAAGATGATGATTGTAAAATATGTGAGCTTCCCAAGAATGCTTCAAGTGTGGAACCCTTCTTTGGATGAGATAGGGTTTTGAGGTCTTTTATGATATTACTTAGATTGCTTGACCCTTATAAATCATTTCTTGATGGTTTGATGTCCTCTTTGATGCCTTGAACTTTCTTGATATTCTTTTTTATGGTCCTTCTACAATGTTCCTTTCCTTGTCTTGTCACCTTAGATTTGATTCCATGTTGAGAAATATAGGGGTAGCTTTGACTACATGTGATGTATATTACTTAACTTGATTAAATTATTCATTAAATTTATTATAATTAGTGTTTTTATCATAAAACAACTACCAAAGCAATAAATAACAATAAGACAAAAGGACACAAGATATAGGTGACCAGTCAGGGCCAAAACCTATCCCGATGAGAGGAAAACCCACATGAAATCTTCTCCTCTTATAGAACTTCAATTGAAGAATTCCTAGACCTATGACCCTTGAACAAGACCCCTCCAAGACCAAGTCAAAATTTCTTCTTAATAAGCTTTCTTCCAACTACTCTTACCTAACAGCTTCTGAAAACTTCGACAACTTCTAGCTACTTCGACCCAACAACTTCTGGTAACTTCGACCCCCAGTAACTTTCCCATACTTCGAATTTCTTCGCAACTTTCCAAAATTTCGACTTTCCCAGAAAATTTTCCATCACTTCGACTTTCCCAACAAATTTTCCAAAACTTCAACTTTCTAAACAAAGTTCCAGCACTCCCAACAAATTTCCTACACTTCGACTTGTCCAGTAACTTTCCAACACTTCGACTTTCCTAACAAATTTCTAACACTTCGACTTGCCAAACAACTTTCCAACACTTTGATTTGCCAAAAATTTTTCCAACACTTCGACTTGCCAAGTAACTTTCCAACACTTCGGCTTTCCCAACAAATTTACAACACTTCAACTTTCCCAACAACTTTCCAGCACTTCAACTTACCCAACAACTTTAGAAACCCTAATACAAGAGAAAGAGAGAGAGGCCCCAAAAATTTAATCTTTCTTTTCCTCTTCTTATCCTTTATTTTCATCCTTTTACAAATTCTTTCTTGAGGATATCGAACTTGCTTCTTGTGTTTCCAAATTAGGTTGAGTTCCTTCTTATATATAGGATTTTTAGGGGTAAGAATTTCCTCCATGAGGCCGACTTGATCTTCCATGTAGGATGACTTGCTGTTTTCCCATTGACAAGGTCTTGAAGGTACTTTGAATCTAATTTTGAATCAAATAAATTTTCTTTATAATATGTAACATGCCCAAAATGGTCTTCCATACATGAAAATGACTCAATTGAATTTTTAACTCCATGAGAAGCCCTAGAAGCGCTTAATGGGTGCTTTACCTAAAATAAATTTCCCTTGAGCATGAAACCCATGCCTTAAGAATCACAATAACAAATTTATTTTTCTCTTTACAAAAAATACATAAAATAATCATTACATATTTCATTATGAAGGCCAAACCTAGTTGTGTATTTGAACAATAACCAAGGAGAATTTGAGTTTCTTCTCAGTTTCACTTGGTCTTCAAGTATGATGGTGAAGATGAGAAACAACCAGTTCCAAGTGGAAGCATTTTCCAACAAGTGAAGCAGTGACGAAGTTGATATAATTAGCCTCAAAGTGGGAGATTGTTGGATGTGGAGCCTTATTATATTTCTGATTGTTCAGAGGTTTTTTGTTTTAGTCGTGGCTGGATCCCAGTCCTTGACCAAGGGTGTGTGGGGGCTTGCAAAAATTAGATGAAAAATTTCCTTGAAAAATATCGTAATTTCATCGTCAATATGGATTGTTCTATAGGTGGAAGATATGAAGGTAGAAGTTATGTTAATTTAGGGTTTTTTTTTTCACTAGAAGGAAACTCTCAATTTATATGAGGGAATTGTATTGACACTGTGTATTATTTTGTGCGAGCAAGAGAGAGGAGACCGTGTGAGATTGAAGAGGAAATTACAATGAATTTTCTATAGGTTGTATCTCTTCATTTTGTTGGATAATAGAAAAGGAAAGACTGGTTGTTTCTCATAGCCCAAATTGGGTGAACCACATATATTTGTGTCTCTCTTGCTTTATTATTTTCCGTGTTTGTGTTTATGCAATATTTTATGTTTTCCATTTCTCTATTATTTAATTTCTAACAATTGGTATCAGAGTCAAAGGTCTATTTGGATGATAAACTCATAGGAAATAAGGGTTCCTGGTTTGAGTGGGAGAAATGGTGGAAGATTGTAGGTTTAGAGTTGAGAAATTCAACGACCAAAAATACCAACTATGGAAGATGAAAATGGAGAATTATTTGTATCAGAAAGATATTTACCTACCATTGAGCGAAAAAGAAAAGAAGCCGTCAAGTATAAAAGATGAAGAATGAGAGATACTCGACAAAAAAGCACTAGGGACAATACATCTGTGCCTAGAAGCGTCAATGGCCTTCAACATTTCAAAGGAAATGAAAACAAATGGTCTAATGATGGTATTTACCAAATTATATGGAAAACCCTTGGCCTCAAATAAGGTATTTCTTATGAAGCATTTATTTAATATGAATATGTTAGAATTTGGATCCATTGTCGATCATTTAAATGAATTTAACACGGTCACCAATCAATTAAATTCTATAGGGGTAAATTTTGATGATGAAGTTACGGTTCTTTTGTTTCTGTTCTCATTACCAGAAAGTTGAAATGAATTAGTCATGCCCATTAATAATTTTGTCTTTGGATCTATTACTTTAAAGTTTGATGATGTGTTGTTGCTATTCTTGGGGAAGAAATGTGACGGAAAAGCTCAGGTGAGACAATAGGTAATGATTTGATTGCATAGACGAGGGGAAGAAAAATAGAAAGAGGAAAGAGTTTAGGACATCACAGTAAGTCTGATGCAGGAGCATCATGGTTCCAAATTTTCTACATTTAATAGAATCTAGGGGGTCTTGTGTTTTCAAGGGAGTTGCTTCCATAAGTATTTAATTAATGTAATTTTAAATGTTTTAAGTGATTTTATGTGAGATCTTTAGAATAGCATTTAATTAAATATTGTGAGGCTTATTTGTAGATGTTCTTGAATGTAGGAGAACATGTAATTGGTGAAGATTGAGAGATTCTGAAATATTGTAAATCTTAGATTAGAAATTGGTTTCATGATTTTGTGGAACTAGAGAGGATCCTTAAGAATTAGTTGAGTCAAAAGTGGACTTAGAGGATTTTTAGGATTTTGTTGAGCAAATTATGGACCTGAACCAGAAATGGTTACAAAATCCTTTTGTATATATTTGTAAGCCTCAAAGGAATTAGAGAGACCATATTTTTAGATAGGTAATTCAGTAGGAATAGAGGAGATTGGATTGTAAACCTACGGGCAGAGGGAGGGATGAGAGAAGGCCATTTTTAAAGAAGATTAGGCCCTGGAATGAGTAGATGGGAATGAGCCTCGACATCATTTGTATATATACTATTTTAATTGAATGTAATGAAAACATTCCTCTAAGTGAAATTTTATTTACCTGTGTGTTTGAAGAAATCTAGGATGCATAGATAGTTATATTATCTGATTTATTGCAGAGTGGAGGAGTTAAATTATGTCAGAGAAGCGATCAAGATAGTTTCTGGATACGATTGAATAACCATAATAAATCTCAGGAGGAAATTAAAACAGTAGACAAAGAAGTGAAGTCGCAGTGATTAATTTCGAGAATATCTGTGTTATGAGATTCAAGCCAATTCTTCCGAAGGAAACAAACCACAATTTCCCCTAAAACTTAAGAGATTTTTGAATGAAAGCATGAAGGTTGAAGATGAATGGTTAAGATTTTGTTACAGAGTGAAATGGAGATTTACGGTCAGGATCATATCACAAAGATAAGGTGAGAGATCAAATGAGTAGTCATGTGTCAACTGGAGATCTCATCGCATATTGCATTCGACGGAAGGAGTTTGGAAGGAGTTTCAGGATTGCGATAATGAATTTGTTATTGCGATGAAGTTGGGCCTACAATTTGTGAATTATCTTGGGTTGTGATATTGCGATGCGAAATTTCCATCACATATCGTATTCGAATGAAGGGTCCAAGGATTGCGATGTGGCAAGAGTTTTCAATATTGCGATGAGCCAAAACCCAAAGATAGAGGAGAATAGTTAGGTCTAGGCATCGATCAACGGATGAGGTTTGTGGAGGAGTAATGCGATAAGTTGTGTTTCAATGAGAAATTTTGATGGGGTATTTGCGATAAGTGGTTGCATGAATGTTTGTGAAAGAAGCCTCGGTCAAAGTGAAGCGGTCGAGTAAATAAGAGAAAGATAATAAGGGTAAGTATAAACGTTTAATTTTAAATGCGATTATTATGAAGGATTACTTTGGTTTTTAAACTGGAGTCCCACAAAGCCTGTTATTGATGATTTCCATGTGTAAATTCAGGATTCTTGTCTTTTAAATTTAAATTGGACTAAGGTTGGATTGAAGGGATCTTCCGCATTTTTAATTTTGATAATAATTAAGTGGGTATAAAGGGTTAAGAGGTTTTATGAACCTATCTGAATGTGAACAAATTCAGAGTGTATACTCTTTTTTGAGTTTAATCACAGGGTAAGAGCTGGCTTAGCCATAACCTTGCATTAAAGTCAAGGAAAGGCAAATACATATATAGATCGGGAATAATGTGCTAGAAATGCAGGAAGAAAGGACACATGAAGAAAGAATGTAAATCTCAGAAGGGAAATGAAGGAGATGGAAATCAATAGAACAATAAGGAAGTGAATGTAATAGTTGATGTGTTGCAATATGCTTTGATTCTTTCATTAGAAAATATTATTGCATGAGTGGTAGATTTAGGGGCTTCATTCCATGCCACAACTGATAGGAAACATTTTCATGAATATGTTCAAGGATATTTTGGAAAATTTCGTTTGGGTGATGATAATCCCTGTAAAATAATTAGAATTGAAAATGTACTTATAAATAAATTGAATGGAATCCTATTTTCATTAAAGGAGGTAAAGTTGTTGGGATGTGAAGGTAGTGTAAGTACATTTACAAAAAAAATCTAGAAGGTCACTAAAGGAGCCTTGGTAATAGAAAAAGGACAAAAGGTTGGTACGTTGTATTTATGTAATGGTATTGATAATTTTTTTAATGATTTAACCTCCACAACAACATATATGACACTATGGAATCATAGGATCGGGCACATGAGTGAAAGGGGATGTAGATGTTTTTTCTCAAGGAATTTGTTGCCAGGTTGAAGGATGTTGATTTGGAATTTTGTGAAAATTGTTTTTATGTAAAACAAAAGAGAGTCAAATTTCTCAGAGTTGGGAAAGAAAATAAGAGTGAAAAATTAGAGCTTGTGCATACATATGTATGGGGACCTACTCATGTATCATCTCTCGGTGGCTGTTGCTATTATGTTACTTTTATTGATGATGCAACTAAGAAAACTTTGATTTATTTCATTTGAAATAAATATGATGTCTTTGATACTTTTAAGAAATGGAAAGCTTTGGTTCTGAATGAGACATGTAAGAAATTTTAGTGTCTTGAATAAGATAATGGAGGCGAATAATACAACAAGGAGTTTGATTATTATTGTTCAGACCATGGAATTCATAGAGAGAAGATAGTTCCAAGAACACCACAAGATAACGGTGTGTTAGAAAGGATGAACATGACAATCATGGAGTGTGCGAGTTGTATTAGATTGCATGCATGATTGCCTATACATTTTTGGGGAAATGTTGTAGATATTGTTGTTTATCTAATAAAGAGAGGGCCTTCAGGTTCTTTGGATGGTGGTATTCTAGAGGAGGTATGCACAAGTAATAATTTAAACTACTCATTTCTAAATAGCTTTGGTTGTGAAGCATTTGTCCACATTAATAAATAAAATAGAACAAAGGCTTGGAGAAAAATCAAAGAAATATACCTTCATTGGATATGGTGTTAATGATTTTGGTTATGACTTATCATATTATGGAAACCATAATATAATAATTAGTAGAGATTTGGTATTCAATGAAAGGGTCTTGTACAAAGATCAATTCTGGGAAATAAACATGAAAAAAAAACGTAAAATACACAATGCTGGATGAGATCATATAAAAAGTAAAGTCAAAGGTGCCAACAAATCATAATGATCAACAACAACAACAATAGGCACCTCAAAATCCTGCTAGTGTTGTTAGAATATCTACCAGACTAAGTAGACCCCCTGAACTATATTCTCCTTCATTATATTATTTATTATTGACTAATTCTGGTGAACTAGAAGGATATGAAGAAGCAATGCGGTTGTAACAAGCCATGAAAGAAGAGATGTACTCCTTGGTAGATAACCAGACTTGGGACTTAGTCAGGTTTCCTGTAGGTAAAACAACATTGCAGAATAAATAGGTTTACAGGTTGAAGGAAGAAGATGGAGGAAAACAAAGGTACAAGGATAGACTTGTGGTGAAGGGTTTTGCACAAAAGAAAGGTATAGACTTTGATGGAATATTTTCTCCTATTTTTTAAAATGAATTCAATAATAACTATATAATTCTACTGGCAGAATAATATTTGCATATTGAACAGTTATATATAAAGACAAACTTTCGTCTTGGGGATTTGAAGGAAGATATCTGTATGCAACAACCACAAGGGTATGAGATAAAAAGGAAGGATAAATTAGTATGCAAGTTGAATAAGAGATTGTATATATTAAATCATGCTCCAAGGTAGTGGTGTTTAAAATTTAACAGGTTTATGTTTGAACAAGGTTACACTAGATGTCACTCTAACCATTGTGTTTATCTTAAGAAACAAAATGATGGTAGTTATATTATATTGCTATTGTATGTAGATGACATGCTTGTTGTAGGTTCTAACATGTAGGAAATAAATGTGCTCAAAGGAAAATTGGCTAATTCATTTGTAATGAAGGATTTGGGTGTTGCAAAGAAAATCCTTGGTATGGGAATAAATATAGATAGGAACAATCGAAAATTAAAATTGTACCAGAGTGAGTACATAAAAAAAGAGTTGGAAAGATTTAATATGCAGAATGAAAAATCAGTTAGTACACCTTTGGATAGTTATTTCAAACTAAGGAGATGTGTCCTATTATCATAGTTTTAGTTTAGGGTTAAGACATTTCAATTTTTTTTATGAACAGTTTGATCATGCTGACATTTATTTTGTTAATTCTTTTTCAAAAAATTGTAACAAAGGTGCTGAAAAATCAAATGTTAGTGAAATTGAGGGATTTATAACAAAAGAGCATTGACAAAATAAAAGTGGTATATGACCCTTTGTATACCAATAGTTGGCGCTGAAAAAACCAATGTCATCGATATCTGCTAGCAATCGCTTCATAGTAAAAACATTTTATATTCATCATTTTATCCTTATAGTTGATTTAAAAAGTAATAAGCATGATGTAACCGATATCTTATCATCGAATAATTGGTGGGTTAGTTTTCATCACGCTGGACAAGTTCATTGCATCCAATTTGTTTCAAATATTAGTGTCATGGTTTGAGCATCGATTCGAATTTTTGTGGGCAGTTGTTGAGAACGATGGGGAAGAGCACTCGCATGCATAAAGGATAATTGGAAGACCCTAATATTCTCAAGGTCGTCCCAGAACTCTAGGAATAGTTTTGATAGGCTCGTTGGGAGAAATTATGCTTCAATTGTGGTGGGTATCACAATGGTGTGGCACAGGCGTTTGCTGAAAATTTTGATTGTGAAAATGTCATAATCGCTGACATTTATTTCTCAGTCATGGAGTAGAGTATTTCAGAGTCAACGGAAATACCAATTGAAGGGGAATTTTGTTTCAAGAACAAAACCCTCGTTGGCATCAATATTCCTTTTTTCCTTAAGGATGAGCATAAAAATGAGTTATGGCGGTCGGGTGTATAGAGAGCCTAGTTAAAAAAAGTAATGGAATAGAAAAATGATCATCATCCATAAATATTTTACTTGTGAATGTCGCTAAAATAGGCTTGGTATGTTATACTTCCTATTTTTAACGCACCTCTCTGGTCAAACACGTATCAATGTGCCCTTCTTCTTGTTAAATAATTTAAAAAATATGTCAGCTAAGGTTCGAAATAAGCTCAAGTTCGATGTATACCATAAAGGCTTAATTAAGTTGTTAATGGTAGACCATTTGAAGAAATTTAATCAGACCTAGGGCTATTTTTTGTTCTTTGGAGGTTTCGGTATAGAAGGAAACCATAACTCTCTGGCCATCAAAAGGAAAAGACACAAGGACATACTAAAGGCTCGTAAGATTGTAGGAGAACCCTCCTCTTCCACCATTAAAATCAGAAGCAAGGGAAGGGTTTCACCTCCTAAAACCCCTATCCCCATGTTAGCGTCAGAAAGGGTCTATAAAAGGAAAAATAGGAGAACAATTACGACAGAGAGGTCATCTCCTCCTCGAAAGCTTGAGCCAGTTGAAACATCAATTGCATCTGAACAAAACCCTATATGTCAAACTATAGATATTGCAGAGGAGGCACCTAGGGAAACACAGGTGGAAAACATAGCACAAGAAGAAGGAGAGAAATAACCCACATTGGTTGAACTGTATGGGTTTCAAAATCCTCATACTAGGCCCGTGAATAAACTTTGACTGAATTTCAAACTAAAACAAAACCTTTCCCTAGCTAAGGATGATTCACTAATTAAAGATTTGGTGATAAATTAAGAAAAGGGTTCCAATTCTAAGACACAAAAATAGAAGCAGAAGCAAGGCCCCAAGGTGAAGCCAATAAAAACTAATGAAAATAAACCTTCTCTAATTGATGAGGTGGACTTGTTACTAAGAGCATCAGAGAAGTTAAAAAGTGATTGATTAAAACTTGTTTCCATTATTTTGTTAGCATTTTTCTTGTTAAATTTTCACATAATGCTGACTATTATTTTGTCAGCTCTAGTATTTTATGTTTTGCACCGATCATGGACAATTATTTTGTCAGGGGTTGTCCCAGTTTTACTCTGATATACAATGTCAGTTTTTTTGTCAGCGCCCAAAATTAGAATGGTTTAAAGAGAAATTTAAATATCTATTTTGAAAAATTATCTGAAGGTAAATATTGCACATATTTTTCCTTTATGAGATTGGCTCCAAAGTATAAAGAGCGATTATTTTTAGCAGACTTTTAAGGCATAGAACATGACAATTTCCAGATTTTGTGACAGAGAAATCTGTTTCAATGCCTCTTCCTCAGCATTTTTTTCAACATCAGTTCATTTTGGATATCAATGTTTAATCATATATCATGAAGAGACATTGAGGAAAGATTTATTTTTGTAAATGTATATATTTTTTTTTTTTTAAATAGGACTAATTCTATTAATTATGAAAATACTGATACAAAACTGCCAGGACTGTTGCTGTGAGAGCCAGACAGTCTGGGTTGATTGACTATGCTGTCCTTAAGAAGTTGGGGCCGCCCAGAGTGGGAAACCGACCCATTAAACATCAGTAGTTGGGCCGCCCATAGAAGGGAAACCGGCCAGAGACTTATACAAAACATGTAAATAACTTTAAAAACAAAGCAAGAGACATCATTATGCCCAGCAGGTGGGCGACTAAAACAGTAAATCATGATAAAACCAGCTGTAATTGAGCCCAAGGAGTCAGGTCTTGTCCTCAGAAGACAGCGGTTCCTCTTCAACTCTGCATGCATATTCATTTCCTGTGCTGTTTGTAAATGTATATTCAATTAGCATAAAAAATAGGATTTTTTTTTTTTTTTTTTTCCAGAATTAGACTACAGTTAAACTTTCTTTAATTTCTGAAGTTTATTGTAAATATTTTTTCTATAAAGAAATTCTGAAAGACAGACCAATGGTTAGAAATTTCGCAAAAATTGTGTGTATTGTGTATACCTTTGATATTGATAGAATTTGTTGTGAACAATGTTACTTGTGAAAATATTTAGAGATTCATGTGTGATAATTCTCATGTCAGTGTTTCTAGTGTATTTTTTCTTCTTCTAAGTCATAATTCTGATACATAAATCTTCCGTATTTGTAAATAAGTGATTAAATATAGTTTATTTCTGAAAGCTCATATTTACATTTTCCAAATTACTTATATGTTTTTAAACTTAAATATCACTTACAAAATCATATAAATGCTTTGTTTTTTATGTTTACTCCGTATTGTCTTATATCATAACTTGATGATGGTTTATCTAAGAAACCTAAATCTATCTTACCTTTTTTAAACTTATTCATGCAACATGTAGCTAGAAGTTTTATGTCAAAGATTCCATGCCCAATGATCCATGTCTTCTTCCTTCCAAAAAAATTTCATCTGTTACCAACTAAATCTGACCAATGAGCTTAATTACCTACTGCGGAGTGATAGTGAGTGGTAGATTTTTAAGGAGATATCCCTCTCCAAATTGAAGGGCCAAATTTCAATCCAAAGAGGTTATAGGTTACCTTAGTTTTTTTCCTCTACAATGGGGGTTTTTCTAAGTGATAACATTTCCCAAGACCCAAAAAGAGATGGATTATATATCTAAATTTCCATACCCATTAGTAGTTGGAAGCTTAATGTAGGAAATGGTGTGCAAAATTCCTGATATTTCACATACAATGGGAGTTTTGAGAAAGTATATGAACAATTTAGGAAAAGAGAATTGGATGGGAGTGAAGTGGATTCTCGGGTATTTGAGAGGTAGCACTAATCAAGCATTATGTTTTGGAGGTGCAAACACTGTTCTATAGGGATATTTCGATGCAGATATGGTAGGTGACAATGATAACAGGAGGAGAACCATAGGGTTTGTGTTTATAGTAGGTGGAACAACTATTAATTGGGTTTCAAAAATTCAAAACATTCTTTCAATTTCAACAATGAAAGTGGAGTATGTTGCTGCTATAGACTCTAGTAAGGAAATGATTTGGTTACAAAGCTTTATGGATGAGTTGGGAAAGAAGTAGGAAATTGAAAAATTATGCAATGACAGCCAGAGTTCCATTAATCTTGCAAAGAACTCAACATTTCATTCCAAGACTAAACAATATACAACTCAAGTACCATTTAATATGGTCAATTTTGTAAGATGGACAGTTGAAGCTGAAAAAGATACACTAGCCAAAATCTTGTAGATATGTTAATAAAGGTTTATGGATGACTTGGGAAAGAAGCAAGAGGTTGGAAAGTTATACAGTGATAGCCAAAGTTCCATTCATCTTACAAAGAACTCAAAATTTCATTCAAAAAACTATTTTTTCAACTCGTATTTTCAACTTATCTCCCTAAGGTTTTACTCAAATTTTGCGTGGGAGTACTTGTTGGATGAAAAATTTAATTCCTCATCCAAGGAATACCCATGTTGCATACTTTCGATGGACCCTGCTACATGAAAAAACGTGATTGCAATAACTTTTTTCAAGTATTTCCCACTTTTTTGTGTAGAAAGGTCCATAGAAATTATGCAACATGGGTAATCCTTAGATGAGGAATCAAATTATGCATCCAACGAGCGTTCATGCTCGAAATGTGAGTAAACCCATAAGGAGATAAGTTGAAAATACGAGTTGAAAAAGTAGTTTTTTCCTTTTTCCCTCTAAAATTTGATGATGTAATCTAATATTGTTTTATTATTTCCACTATTATTTTATAATTTTTTTAGGAGGCCCATTTTATACCTCAAAATTCCCCTAATGATAGTCAATCAGGACTGTTCATTAGGCAGAAGATTTGACAGTAGAAGTTATGTTAATTTAGGTTTTTTTGCCCTATAAGGAAACCCTTGGTTTATATGAGGGAATTGTATTGTGGATGAATATTATTCCATGCAACAAAGAGAGAGGATACTGTGTGAGAGTGAAGAGGAAATTACAACATATTTTTTGTAGGTTGTATCTCTTCATTTTCCTGGATAATAGAAAAGGAAGGATTGGATGTTTCTCCATGGACATAGCCCAAATTGGGAGAACCATGTATATTTGTGTCTCTCTTATTTTATGCTTTTCTATGTTTGTGATTTTGAAATATATTGTGGGTTTCATTACTCTGTTATTTAATTTCTAACAAAAATTGGGGTTCAATAGTTCTTCAAGGCCTTCAAAATCTTCTACAACAAGCCTTAATAATATCTTCAAGGTCAGCTTCAACAATGCCCTCAATTAATCTTCAAAACACTTAGTTCATCAATGATAATTTTAGTAACCATAGTAGGTGTCTCCAATAATATTCATGATACCCAAACAATCTTCTCCAATACTACTCTGTGAGGACTTCAATCATGCATCATTAGGTCAATCGATGTCTTTAAGAATTCCTCCAACATCTACTTCTACAAGTGTCTGCAAGAGGTCTTCAACACTGCTTCCCAAAAAGATGTCTTAAATATGTTGCTCTAAGATACTCTCAATACAATCTTCAAGATGAATTTTCAAGATATGATAATCAATAAGACCCCCAAGACTTCTTAAAATTCGCTTGAAAATGTATTCCAAAATTTCACCAAAAATCTTATTAGGGACTGCTCCAAAAAATGCCTAATATACTGCTCTTAATGTCCCATATCAAAAATTTCTAGAAGACTTCAATAGTGTTCTTCAACAATGTCTTAAATATGCTCTAGTTATATTGCTCCAATATCCGTCAAATGGATGCTTCAATGTCGGGTCCAAAATCAACTCAAGTTTTCACAAACCTTGTACAAATAATGACTTCCTAAATGTTACTAAAGTTTCTCTTCAATATGATTTCTAGTATGCAATACCTTGTTCCAAAGAATTTCTACACCAACTACTTTAAAAATAGACAAAAATGTGTCTCAATTAGTAGCTACTCTAGGTATGCTCTAAAACGTGCCCAATAAGCTACTCTCAAAAGGTCTCTCTCAAGACAGCTTCAAATATAATAAGGTCAAAACTATTATCTTTTAAAGGTGTACTCCAATAGAGGTGTGCGATAATCCAATATTGTGACTCTAAAAAGGTTTGTAATATAATGTATATAGTCTACAATACAATGTCCTAGAGAATGCCAAGACACCTTTCTTCCATAGGGCATAAGTAAAAATGGATCACAGGTTTAAATGTATGATTACCACAAATATTAAAGAGAGATGTGCCACTATAGGTCTGCAAAAAGGATCCCACCATATATTTCAAGAGTCGTCATTGCAAGTCCGAAGAGGATATATGATTGTGCTAGAAGACTACCCTTAGGTTCGCAAGAGGGAGTTCATTGTAGGGATGCAAATTCCACCAGATATATAAGAGATAACACAGATCAAAGCATAGGCTTCCACATATCTGAGATGAATGAGAACTTTAAATTTTAATAGGATTGGCCTTTAAAAAACTTTTCTCTCCAATCTCAAGAAACTTTGGTCTTCATATTACTCAAGAGTCTATGCCACAAAAACTGCCTTAGAGCTTGAGCTTATGTGCCTCAAAAAAATGGATTTTATGCTTTGCGATTCATAATTTGGATTAGTCTTCTTTAAAATTCGTCTTCCTCATAGCTCATATTATGTGTTTAAAAAAAAATTGATTACATGCTTTAGAACTTGGACTAGTCTTCTTCAAAATTCATCTTCTTTAGCCCTTCTCCTACACTTCAAACTCAAATTCGAATTCCTCTTATTATGTTCTTCCTTGGCTAGTGAATGATAGGAATGACGAATTAGTATTCTTATATTTATGTTTTGAGATCAAATTTTAAAGGGACACAATTGTTGGAAGAGGCACATTAGAGCCTACTCAAGTTGGCTTGCCAGTTTGTCAAATTTTAACATATTTTAACTTCAAAAATTATTTTCTCTTCTATGTTAAAAAATTAGGAGGCAGGTGAGTAGTCATTCGAAATATTTTGACCTCCTCTACAAGTTGGTGTACTTTTATTCTCAAGAAATGATATTTATAGATGCCAATTTTAATTTTCCTTTCATTATATAGGTGTTTTCCATAACAACCCTATTTTATGGTTTATTGATCTAGGATATCATGTAGCTTAGGGTTTTTTCATTATTTGACATGTATTGGACAATGTTAGGGCTCCTCCACATGGGATCTTTACTCATTGGAATTAGGGAATCATTTAAGGTGTAATTTAGGGCTTCATGCATACATTTCTTAGGTTAACATGCGAATATTTAGGGTTTCATCATAAGAATGAACCATGCTAGGGAATAGTCTTAGGGTTTATTCAATGTATATTAATTTAGGGATTTAGGCATTGCATAGTTCATTTTAGGGTTGCATACATGGGTTTTACATACACCTTGGGACTTCTTCAATATTTCTAGGGTTTCATCATTGTATATTAGGGCTTACTTTAATAGGATATTTTCCATGCACAAGGGTTTGTTTAGGACTCCTTCAATCAATGCTAGGGCTTTCTCCTAGGGTTTTAACTTAGGGTTAGATTTTTGCACTTAGGGTTTTCTCCTACGATTTTCTTTAACAATGCAACCTAGGGTTTGTCATCATATTGACATCAATGACAACTTTTTTCAACACTTTCATGTCAACCTCAATATTATCCATGCAACTCATCGATCTTCCTTAGAGGAACAATCGTTCTAAACACTAATAAAAATACCTAACATGTTTGTGATGGCTTCAAAATTTCCTTTCGACCAAAATACTAGTGGGAGCCCAAGCAAGAGTGCCCATATTTTCTAGATGGCACCCATTTTGAATCAAAATCCAAAGGCCATATTTTGAGATGGAGGGATGATATACCCCATGACCATTCCTTACTGAGAAGGAGATCAATTTCTGCACTGGATTTCAAAAAAACACAAAACCATTCTTTACAAAAAATATGAAATGGAGGAAGCGAACCAAGTAATGGGACCAAAATTCCCATTACCATGTTTTCAATGTTTTCGCCTTGAAAATCTTCCCCATAAACCTCCCCACAAGATATCTCTCCATTAGATATAGAAATTATTCTAACCTAACATCTTCCATGATGATCATAGAAGCCTATTTTTGTTCGCCTTTATCGAGGGTCCTTTCTTCCTAATAGGGAAATGAGAAGGCCTTTGGTTATAAATCAAAATAAGTGATGATGACTTGGGGTTTGAAAAACCTCCCTTGTAAACTTCGTATTAGTAATGACTCACACACCAGTGATTGCGATGCTATCAGAAGCTAGGAAAACATGTGGATCTGCTAGTAATAACTCTGCTAAGGAGTACACGGTTTGTGATATGAATATGCCACCATGATCGATGGTGAAAATGTCATAATCCACCTCATCCTCGATCATTGTGGTGGCGCAAGTAGGGGACACCTAGCTCCCATTAAAACAAAACACCAATCCAAATCCAAATAATAAAGGGTACACTTACGTCATGGAGGAAGCACAACGTTGGTGGAGACTTGGGCCAAAGTGAGTAAATGTGAGACCACCGATTGTCCTTCTCCGCAAAGTGAAAGAAAACCTTAAAAAAATTCTATCCATTGTGACCAACAAGAGATATGCACTTGAAAACATCCCAAAAAAATCCTTAAATACTCTAACTGCAAAAGACCCAATATTATTAATATTCCATGATATATATATATATAATTTAATTATAATATAATTCATTTTTATTTGTTTATTTCATAAAATATTTTGAAGGTTTTAATATAACGTTTTCTTAATTTAATTTTAAATTTTAAATTATAATTATTCATCAATTTTTTTTTTTATATTATTCTTTATATTTTTATTATAACATCAACTTTTTTATGATATTCTTTATATTTTTATTATTAAAATAGTACATGATACTAGATTTAAATATTTTATTAACCTTTATTTTAAATCCCATCACTCAGTTTGGTTCTCGTAAAGTATGAACACAAACACTATTTCGCAAAAGATGGAAAAAAAACAATACATTTTTATAAATATTTATTAAATTTTAACTAATTTAGAAAAGAAAGGAGATAATATTTGAAAAATAAAGAAGAGATGAGATAATATTTGAAAAATAAAAAAATAAATAAGTAAATTTTGTTAGGTTAAAAATAATTATTTTATGCATTTGGTATTGGTGACTTATGAGTCATGTAGTTAAAGTCTTTAAAAAGATTGTGGATTCTCTATTGTAATGTGAGTAGAAGACTCACTTGACAAAGACAATGATGTCGTTTTCTTGGTTGTATTAGGTAAAGAATAATAATAGATTTAATGTTTAATGATTTGTTTCACAGTTGGAGTTTTCGAAAAATTTGACAGTGGAATCTGACAGAACAAATAAAATTGGAAAAGATGTCAGAAGTCAAATATATTTTTTTATTATTTAAATCTTGACGATCGTTGAATATCCGTTGAATATCCGATGCATGATAGAGAATCATTATATAATGGCCAATTCCACCATTAATGGATTTTTCCCATTGGACAACATCTAATATAAGACCACTTTATGTTGAGTTTAAATAATCATTATATATATATATATATCCAAATGCCATATAACTTCAACATAGTTGCTATATTAATTGCGATTGTTTTGAAAGTTTGTAGGTTTATTTTGGGTTTAATTTTCGAAAAAAATCAACACTAAAAGTTTGGTGAGAAAAATGTCACATTACATTCCTCAAGGAGGCCAAGGAGACATGGGATCGGCACCAGAGGCTTTGAAGGATCGAAAATTTTATTGCCCTTGTAAAAAAAACAAGGGCTTGAAGATAAGGATATTTATAATAATAAAAACTAAAAGGCATTACAGAGACTATGGACACGTTGAAGGTGGGCATGGATATCATCCATTAGTAAGTTATTCATTATATGTCTTTGTATTGTAGATTTTGTTTGAAAATTTTATATGTATATTGTATTTTAGATTGCAAATCTTTGTATTGTAAATTGTATTGTCTTGCTATTGTAAATGTTTATATTATTTTGGGAGATATTTAACCTATGTTGTCATCTTGACATGGAGAAATATTATTTGATTATTATGGTTAGGGTTGATTAAGGGGTTAGGTTGAGTTAGGGGTTAATTAGTTTATGATCTTAGGGATAAGGGGTTATTGTTTAAGTGTTTAGGGGTTAGGATTTAAGGACTTACGGGTTAGGGGTTTAAGGGCTTATGGGAACAATGTTAAGGTGTTAGGGGGTTAATATATGTTTAAGGGGTTAATTAATACCTAGATGATTTAGAGATTGATGGGTTTTTAGGGAGCAATATTAATAAGTTTTTAAAGTATCTTATGCACATTTAAAAGATGGACATATTGAATACAGTTTTATAAGAAATAAGAAATTAATTATATAATATATTGTAATAAAATTTTATAAGACAAATATAAAAACATGAATACCATTAAAAAATTAATTAAATAAAATTTTGATTAAAAATAAAATTATTATAAAGAAATATGATTAGATGAAGATAAAAGGATTCCATTTTATTAATTTAGGTAAGATGATAATTAAAAAAAACCATTTTTAATGAAAGAAATTATAAAAAAAATACTTTATTTATTAAAAAGTTTAAATTTATAAACCACAATTTATTAAAATTTTATGTTCCTAACCACAATGTATTTTGCTCATAAAATAGACCCTCATTTTTAAAGGAAAAAAGTATGGGACACAAGCCTTGCACTTGGTGTTTCAAAATGTTTTAGATGATAATGAACGTTTTAAGCCCAAGTGATATAGAGTGAAGAATTCTCTATATAAAGTATCTTTTTGTGATAAGTAAAGGGTTTCATTTGTTGTAAATTGTGAGAAAAATTGAAGTAATATGTTATGCAACCAGCTCACAAATCAAAAGAAAAGATAGATCAATGACTTAAAAATTATCCTCTCCGAGGGGGAAACCTCCTTTACATTACATAAATGAAACATTATTGGATGATAAAAATGACAAGACCTTATAGGAGTCTAAGGGGTCACAATATAATCAGAGCCTACATAACAATAATAAGGTAAGGGTACAAAATAACAATAATGGGCTTATATGGGGCACAACAATAACAATATGGGGGCTACATTAACAATAAAAACAAGGGGACTACATTATTATTATAGGGAACTAACATGCCCCTCTCCTTCAAAAAAAGTGTTGTCCTCAACGCTTGAGTAGTTCTGGATAAAATATCATCCTTCCATATGGAATCTTCAACGGGTAATTTCTTCCACTTATTGAGATACTCTGAAAATGGTCGATTATGTAGTTGTCGAGTTCTTATTTCCATCACCGCTTCAGGATCCAATATGATTTTTCCTTCTTCGTCAAGTTCTGGAAATATTGTTTGAACTGGGAGCTTTTCATAGATAGCCTTCTTTAAGCACGAAACATGGAAAAATGGGTGTCCTTGAGAAGATGCAGGCAACTCCAATTTGTATGTCATAGTACCAATCTATTGCAACACCTTGTAAGGACCATAGTACTTGGGTGATAATTTATTATCCTTCTTATCTTTCTTGACAGACATTTGTTTTTATGGTTGTATTTGTAAAAATACCGAGTCGCCTACGTCAAAAATTCTTTCATTGCGATGTTGATCTTCTTGTTGTTTCATTTGATTCTGCGCCAGGGTGATATTATCCTTTAAGATTTGGAGAAATTTTTGTTTATGCTTGATGTGATATTCCACTGCATGAACCTTATAATTTTCTCTTAAAGATGATGTGATGGACGGTGGGTGATATCCATAAAGTGTCATAAATGGGGTCATTTTTGCTGCAGTATGGAAGTGTTATACCACCATTCAACCATAGGTAACCACTTCACCCATTGTTTTTTTTTATCATATACAAATCAAAGAAGATATCCTTCCAAAAAATTGTTCACTATCTCAGTTTTCCCGTTAGATTGAGGATGATAAGATGAACTATGAGCTAATTGAGTACCAAGATAATAAATATTTTTTTCCAAAAATTTCTAGTGAGAATGGGATCTCTGTCACTCACAACAATCTTTGGGTTTCCATGTAGCTTTTGAATTGTTTCCATAAATACGGTAGCAACTGTACTGGATTTAAAAGGATGAGATAATGTACAAATGTGTGCATACTTGGTAATTCTATCAACTACCACCATGATGACACTCTTTCCTTCATAATTGGGAAAAAATGTGATAAAATACATTGAGACCTCCTCCCAACCCTGACTTGGAATGGCTAAAGGTTGTAAAAAACTCGGGGTCTTAATTGTCTTAACTTTATTTTGTTGGAAAACCAAACATTCTGCCACAAACTCCTGACTCTATATTTAAGGCCTTGCCAAAAATTTTTTCTTCTTGATCTTGTGATAAGTTTTAAAAAATCTTGAATGCCCTACTAAGGGGGAGATGTGCAATTCCTAAATAATCTTTTTTTTTGAGTTGGGAATTCTTACAAATATATAAGTGATTTTTTTACCATAATGAATCAATTTTCTGGCTAAATGTATCATATGTATTTAGGTATCGTTGTAACTTTTGAATGAGTGTCCACACCTCTTCATCATTCTTCCATTCATCCCTTTCTTCAGTTATCCAATTAGCATGGATAATATAAATGGCACAAATAAATGCTTCCACATCCTCATCTTTTCTTGAGAGTGCATCTGCAAAAACATTTTGCTTCCATTTTTTGTAGATGAATTCAAATTCATAACCTAACATCTTTGTGACCCAATTTTGTTGCTATTATGAAGATAATATTTGTTCCAGAAAGTATTTAAAACTATCATGATCTGTTTTTTCCTTGAAGTGTATTCCGATTAGATAATATTTCCATTGATTTAGTGCATGTAGTATTTCCAACATTTCCTTATCATAAATAGGTTTGTGTAAATATTTTCATTTGATTGGATGACTTTCAAAAGAAATGGGTCTTCCTTCTTGCATTGAAACAACACCAATTCCATTTCTTGAGACATCACATTCCCCAATAAAGGTTTTTGTGAAGTATGGCGTAGCTAAGACTATTGTTTGTCACATTGAATCTTTAAGATGTTCAAAGGCCTTAGTTGCTTCTAGAGTCCAAGAAAATGCATATTTATTCAGTATTGTTGTTAGAGGTGTTGTTATTCTCCCATAATTATTAACAAACTTGTGATAGTATCCTACCAACCCAAGAAATCCTCAAATACGCTTTATGGTTGTGGGGAATTTACATTCCTGAATGGATTTAATTTTTTTAAGGTCTACCTTACACCTTCATGAGATAAAATATGACCCAATTATTCCATGTCCTGTACCCCAAAGAAAAATTTGGAGGTTTTTGCATATAGTTGTTTCTCCTCCAATAGTTTGAGCACCCTCTCAACATGTTGAACATGATCCTTCCAAGACTTGTTGTAGATTAGTATATCATCAAAAAATACTAACACAAATTTTCTAAGGAAGTGTTTGAAAATAAAATTAATCAAACCTTTAAATGTGGAAGGTTCATTAGTAAGGCCAAAAGGCATGACCAAAAATTCATAATGACCCTCATGAGTTTTGTGTGTTTTTTTCAGAATGTCTTCAGTTTTAATTCTAATTTGATGATATCCTGAACAAAGATCCAACTTGGCGAGGTAAATTTCTCCATGTAATTCATCTAATAATTAGTCAATCACGGAAATGGGAAATTTATCTTTAATAGTGAGCTTGTTGATTTCCATATAATCCGGACACATATGCCATGATCCATCCTTCTTGTGCAGCAATATTACTAGCCTCTATCATTTTTGTAACCATATGTTCAATTTCACTCTTTTGGGAAGAGGGATATCTGTAAGGCATAATGTTTGGAGGAACACTACCTAGAATCAATTGAATAACATGATGATGATCACGAATAGGTGGGATGCCTTTGGGAGTCTCAAATACCTTGGAATGATTGTCCAATACTTTTTAGAGATATGGAGAAATAGATGATTTCGATGTTTTAATCTCTAGTGAGAATAATTGTGCAATTATACCCAATTTTTATTTATTTAGAAGCTTTTTCATGCCATTAGAGCTTATTATATTTTTTGGTTTCTCTGTGATACCCCTTAATTCAAATTCCTTTCCTTCGAAAAAAAAATTTAAGAAAATTTCTTGAAAATTAAAAGCTATAGTCCCCAAAGTTTGTAACAATTGTACTCCTAATACAACATATGCACCACCCATTGAAATGGAAAGTATTAGACTATTAAATACATATTCCCCCATGGTTATATTGATATTATGGCACTTTCTAGAGAAATTTATAGTTCCTCCATTTGAAACCATCACTTGACACTTTGGTCATGTATATAGGAAGCAATTCAATTCCTTGGCCATCTTACAATGAATAAAATTGTGGGTACCACCTGAATCAATCAACACTGTTAACTTTTTCTTCTTGATATATCCTTCTATCTTGAGAGCTTGAGGAGTGGTAATTCTTGCCAATGCATTACAAGATATGGTCTAATTCATTTCTTCTTTCTCTGGGGTTGTTCCCTGGTGTATATCCTCCTGTTTTGATGTTTCTTATTCCTTTTCTTCCTCCTCTTCACAATCTATGTAAAATAATTTCTTCTTAGCACACTTATGAACTTTAGTGTATTTGATATCACAACAATAACAAACCCCTTTTGTTATTTTTTCTTCCAATTGTTGTGGTGTCAAACTTATAGGTTGCAGAATGTTAGGAGCAAAAACACTTCCATCTTTATATTTGTCAGTGGTATACTATATTGTTGCCGTAATTTTGATTTCAATATTTCTTGCCACCTGGAATGCCTTCTCCAATGAATCAATTTCCTAAAGGAAAACCTCATGTTCGATGTTACCCTTTAAATTCCCTATGAAGACATAAATCCTATGGTCCTCTAGAATTTTAGTTACCTTGATATTCAATTTTTGGAATTCCTCAATGTACTCCGTCATTGAGCCCTTTTGTTTGAGATTTATCAACTAGCTAAAGAAGGTGTTGCTCTTTGTATCCTCATAATGTGCTATCATTTCCTTCGTAAAAAGTGACCAATTGACAAGTGGTTTACTAGAAACAAGTCATCGATAACATACAAATTGATTAGGTTTGAAATATAAAGATGCAATGTGTACCTTTTGTGTATGTTGCACATCATGTAGATAAAAATATTGCTCCATCTGTAGTATCCATGCTACCAAATCCTTTCCATCAAACTTCCTCATATCTATATTTGGAATGTGGTGGTTCTTAAACCCCACATTGGAGTCTCTAAAATCATAATTTATATTCCTTTTTTCCTCATCATGATTTTCATGGAGTACCTTGTCACCATTAAGAAGCATTTATTGTAACAAATTTTTCAAACCTTCCATGTTTCCTTTCATTTTTGTCTCTAAACCATCCATCTTAGATTCTAGTTAATTTTTGGCTACTCTTTGCGAGAGCGAATTTTGTTGCACTTGGTCTCATAATTTTCATATATCATGGCGACAATTCTTCCTCTTCTTCATGCATCATAGTAGAGATTTCTTGTTTCTTACTCGGTGTATCCATTTTTTTTTTCGAGACATTTTAGAATCAAACCACAATATCTATGGTTCACTATGCCCTTTGAATCACTTCAAACTTATTTCTTAAACAAAATTTATGCAAGTTTTTTTTTTTAAATACACACCTTTTTCATTTTTTTTAGAGCTATATATTGAAACTATTGTATCTCTATAAGTTAGGATCTCAAAGACCTATAATTCAGTCCTATGGTAGTCCTTTGAGTATTCTTCCCAATGCCACAAGTCATTACAAAATTGGCTTCTTCAAGATAAATCTATGCCCAATCTCCCACGATGACTTGATTATAGACTATTTCAGTAGAATGAACTTGTACAGAGTGCCATGTGTCACTATTTAAACCTTTGGCCCTGAAAATGATACACAAAAAGTGAATTATTGTGCACTTTCAGTCACTTTTTACGAAATTCAAATACGATGCTCAGAGAGAAAGTTATGATGATTTTATGTAGGTCACTTGTTTGATATTCAATTATAGAGTCTGCAAAAACCCTAACTTATTCATACCATATCTCATAAAATTAGTGAACCAAGAATTGAAATTCGTAGAAAATGTTCATCAAGTTTTCGACTCCATGTGGTTGAAATTTCAGTTTCTAAAAATTCATAGAAAAAAAATTATAGCGAAAATTCCAAGATGGCCTGTTTGAAGCATCAAAACCATAAAATCCAAAGCTCTGATACCTAATGTTATGCAAGATGCTCACAAATTAGAAGGAAATATATATCAATGACTTAAAAATTGTTCTCTTCAAGGGAGGAACCTGCTTTACATTACATAAATGAACAATTATTTCATGATACAAAAGACAAGGCCTCCTTTCTATATATATGAGTCTAAGGGGTCACAATATAATCTAAGCCTACATAACAATAATAATGTAAGGGAACAACAATGAAAATAGTGGGCTTCTATGGGGCACGCCAATAACAATATGGAAACTACATTAACAATAACAATATGGGGAATACACTAGCTACCCAAGATTGCAGGAAGCTTCAGCAGGGGCATAGCGTTGCTCAGGTTTCCAACTGCTGGCGTATTACCAAGATCTTACATAAAATCAAAGCAAGCATAGGGGAAGTGAGAGGGGTTTATTTCACGGCAGTTAGAAGGGAGGCAAACAAGTTGGCTGACTACCTTGCTAACCGAGGCGTAAAGACCTCGACTAGACTTGTCTCTCAGGACTGGAACGTAATGGATTCTCCAATGGTAAAAACTGCTTGCACAAACATTAAAAAAACTGACCTTCAAAAGGCGTTGGTCTTGTCAGAATCACCATCTCCTATCACTCATGATGACCTGGTATACAATACTCCCTCTCATGGTTGATCATGGTGGTGGCTTGTCCTTGGTTTTCTCACCCTGGTATGCCTCCACACAAGGCCAATTACTCCATGCCGGTCTCCATCACCTTTGATTGCATGCGAAACGACTGTTCACTTTCTCCTCACTCCCCTTGGCCCACCCCCTTAAATTCCCCTCACCTCGCCTTCATCCCTCATTATTTCCCACTATTGGGCTCCCCTCTCACCTTGTGAAGTAGTTACAGCTTCCTGCTCTAACCGCATCCCTCCATCTCTCTAGGCAAGTGGTTGTCCATGGCTCCCCGTCATCACCACCCTCCTCCCCAGCTTTTCCGCAGTCACAACACCTACTGGGAGAATCCTTCCCGTCACCCGGTCACAAGAGCGGAGACCTTGGCATGCAGTGATTCTCGCATCTTTGCGGAGAACACTTCAGATCCGGTGCAGGAAATTTTGGCTGGTATGGAAACGGAGGCCTCGGCCTGCTGAAGGTCCACCCCCTCGGAAATGGTTGACAATGCTTTCCAATGGATCCCTCACCCCGCTCTGACCAAGAGCCACGAAAACCTTTATAGACATGCCATCGATTTGCACTAGCACACCAAAACTCTACAGGCTATTGCGATCCAGGAGTAGAACAATGTTAGCAAAAGGCTTGAAAGGAAGATGGATGCACTGTCGGAAAAATTTGAAGCTTACGTGAGAGCGGTTCACCTCCTCTGCTTCGTTGACAGCTCCTCCCCTCACTACGATTTGTTGAAACGAAGCTCGGTCAAGCAGCATCGACCGAAGCCCAGAATCAAGGAAGAAGTTCATGCCAAGGGGAATCCGCAGGAAGCTGGTCTATCTCACCGCAATCTCCTCGACCTGGAGGAAGGGACCTCGGATCGCCCGATAGGTGTGGATGACTATCTCAATGATGAAGAAGAGGTGAAACCCCCCTCAGGTCCACAACTCTCTTAGTTCCTCCTGGTATTTTGTGTTTTTCTGTTTATATGAAGCTCACTCAGCTCACGAGATCAAATGATCTTTTTTATAGTTCCAGGAATACTTCTGTCTTTTGCAGTTATAATGTGTTTTTATGTCTCCCCACTTAGCTCTTCTCCCTTGTATCCCTCTCCCTGAGTGTGGGCTCGAATCTGCGAACTTGTTGGACTCTGGTCTTCAGCCTCTGAGGCTTTTTTGTAAGATATGTTTTTCTACTTAATGTGAATAGATCTTCCAAATTTACAAAAAAAAACAATATGGGGAATACGCTATTATTATAGGGACCTAACATAATATCAAAGCTATAATAGTTTTAGGAAAATGGTAGATTAATGAAATGTTTGATAAATCACTAATGGTTATTTTTTCCAAGTTTATCTTACTTATTATCACTCATGCAAGATAAAACATTCCATTTTGAATGTCCTTTGAAGTATGCACAATGTTTTTGTTCTATAACATTCACTTACCACTAAGTACAAAGGAGTGATTTTTTTCCATTTTGGTCGAATCAACTAAGTAGTAAGAAAGAAAGAATACCACATTTTGTGTAGAAGGAGAGATTAATGTCGTGCTTTAGTAAAAAAGGGTTTCCTATGAAAAATGTCTTTAGTGGGTTCCCTACCACTTTCTTAAAGAAAAAATGGGATCCTATCTAATTTTATTACATAGGTTATTGATTTCAAAGTTTATAAGTGAAAACATATAATGAAAATACAAAATAAAATGGAACTAATTATAATTTAGATCAACAAACACATTGTTTCCTTGATTTTGATAAGCTAACCTAGACAATATGAGACCTACCTATTTAGGAGGAATGATGCAAAAATAAGAAATTAGGAATAAAAGGGTATATAAAGAATAATTAGAGACAAACAAAAGACCAAACAGTAAATAATGAGAAAGACTTATCTTCCTCTTGTACATTCATAGACCCATCCATCCACCAATTAATTTTAGTAGTAACTTTCATTGTGAGAATACATTTAATATAAGATTAATATTTTTCAATCCATGGTGCACAAGTAGAAAGTGCCATCTTTTCCTACATGTCAAGAAAATTAACATATTTCCTAGTTTTTTTCAACATATTCTTAAATATCTTGATAAATTGCACATGCATCATCATTGATTTGTCGTCATTGTTTATCTCTCTCACCTAAGTTGTCTTTGTATTTTTCTTTATTGTATTTGATTTCCTATATTATATTTGTAAACGTTTGTATCAACATTTAAATATTTTCTATATATATTAATATTACTTTATTGATTGTAATTGTATAATATGGCCACCCTAGGGCATTGCTCGATAAGGAAGAGGTAATTGTAGTACAAGCGCCTGTTCAAGAACATGGAGCGTATATTGAGGATCAAGATAATGATCCTATGGAAGAAGATAGTGATGTTGATAGCACAATTGAAGAATATGGGAAAATATATTGATCCAAGAGACATTTAATCGTGTTGGAATGGATTTTGATGGCAACCAATATGATGGCCATGCTTTTGATAAAATTGTACTTGAGAGGGAAATTCAACGTATTTATGAAGGCTCAGAAACACCTCTTCTCTTTACTGTATTGTTGCTGGTAAACTTAAAGGTAGTGGATGGTTTGTCAAACACATGTGTGACACAACTCCTAAGGTATGTAATATATTTTGTGAAATGCAGTACTATATACATGATAAAGCAATTACTTTATATTTTGTTTTTAATGTTAGTACCTTGATCATCATTTAATTAATTTGTAACATTTGGATGCAATATGTATGATTAATATTGTTTAGTACATTAACCAGTACTACTATTTTTTTATTTTTTAGATTGTTAGGTGAATTTCTGTTTCCACTGTCAATTTTTTTACCTCATACGTACTGATATTTACATGCCATTATGAAATATATTGGAATGGAGTATCAAGTTATTCATGCATGTCCTAATGGTAATATTCTCTATTATAAATAACATGCATCGAAATACAAATTCCCAAAATGTGATGAGAGTAGATATCAAACTGATAAAGTGACAAAAAAAGTGCCTCACAAGATTCTTCGTTATATTCCATAATTCCACGCCCACGAAAAATTTTGAAGTATAAAATCATAGCACAAATTATGGATTTCCATGTAAGAGAAAGAAGTGAAGATACTGTTCTTCAAATTCCTGCAGATGGATTTGCATTTAGGAATATAGAGGAAAGTTGGCCAAAGTTTAAAGAAGAACCTTGTAATCTCATGATTTCATTAGCAACTGATGGTGTCAATCCATTTGGAGAGCTAAATCTACTTACTCGGTGTGGCCCGTTTTTTTTATCAACAATATCATTCCTTTGTGGATGTCAATAAAGAGGGAGCACATAATGTTGAAAATTATTGTTCTAGGTATTAATTTGTTTAGAATATTTTTTTTTTAACACAATAACATCTCATTTTCCTTGTTTGTTTCATAATTATCTCTTATATATTTTTTTTTACTTATATATGTTCAATTATGTTTTATAGTTTTTTTATTTACTCATATATGTAGTAATTATGTACTTATGTTCAATCAATTAGGTAAGTACCACGAGCCTCTTATCAATGAGTTAGTGGACTTATGGAATGGTGTCACTATGTATGATATCTCTAGACCAGTAGATGAACAAATGGGATTTGAATTCCATGCAATGATTGTATGGATAGTTCATGATGCCCTAGAGCTAACTCATTACTGTGGTATATTGTTATAACGTTACCCTGCATTCTAATATTGTTTAATTTTATGAATTTCATTTCGTGTATGTTTTTTAAATAGTCCCTTTATTGTACATACTTAAAATAATTGATATAAAAATTATTCCATCTCTTGCAGGTCTTCAAGAAAACAGTAAATTTGTTTGTCCAGTTTTTGGTCCTAAGATGAAATCTTGTTGTACAAGAAGCTTAGGAAAGGAGGTGTTTGATGAGTATAGGCATGTCCTTTCTAAGAACCATAGGTACTAAAGTACCTAAAAAAAAATTCAATGAGAAAGAATAGACTATATTAAGACCATGGAGAATGACACCTCATGAATGGAAGTTGCAATATAATAGAGTTTCTCAAGGTATGGATTGAATTGTCTATTTATCAATATACATGATATGTTTGGATTATGTTAAATTTTTATGGAATTTTGCTCACTATAATGATTGAAAGTTTATATTTTTGTTATAATATATTTAACTATGATTTAACTTGTAGGTTTTCAAGGCATTAATAATAGGGCATTTCCTTGAGGAATGAAAAATTATCTCGAGCAATTCAATATACTTCCCTACTATGAGCACCTAGAAATTTTTCATTTGTTTGATACAATTCACATCAGGAAGAATATAACAGAGACTTTATGGAGAATCTTATATGGAAAGAGAGATAAAGAAAAAATTGTCAAGATTTGTAAGGACATTAAGGATGCCAATCGTGCAATGTAAAGTGTGATCCATTCAAATAGTGATGGAGACGAAAAAAATATAAACACCCTTCCATAATTATTGACAGAGCAACAAAGCAAGGATGTTAAAGAGGTTATTGAAAAAATTAAATTTCCAACTGGATTTTCTTCAAACATAAATAATATCCTAACAAATAAAGTTGAATTAGGTGGGGTAAAAACTCATGATTGACATAAATTCATTGAGGTAATTATTTTGGTGTATATATTTGTACATTTGGTGAAACATATTGTTAGTTATTTTTTCAACTAATTTGGGAATAAATAATGATCGATCATTATTTTTGTTACAATGTGTTATACCTCTATCTCTCCCAGACAAATTTGACAACAATGTCAAACAATTTATATATGATCTTGAAAAATACATGAGGTGAGTGGAGATTTATGTGCAAAGTGTAATTAGTTCAATAATTTGTTGTACAACTTTTATTTGATTGCATGTGTTTTACCTGTCATCATGCACTATACTTTTTTTTTGAAATCTATGATTGGCTTGCTTCATTTTCATATGGTTGTCATCTAAATAAATCGATAAAGAAGATATAAAGTATTGGAGTAAACAAATTCCTCGTCTAATAGGTGAAATGAAAAAGTATCTACCTCCGAAATTTTTTAATGCACAAGAACACTCCCTCATACACCAAGTCAAGGATATTGAAAAGTGTGGACCTGTACACATAAGATCAATGTGGATGGCTGAGAGGCACTTGAAATCATTGAAGGTTTTTGTCAGACAAAGAGAACATCTTGAGGGTTCTATGGTAGAGGGATATATGGTATATCAAACCATGGTTTATATTCGTCAATATAGTTCTACAATTGGAAAAAGTATTAATGTATTGGATCACATTTGGGATGTCAACTCCATGAAAAAAATTGAAGGCGAGCACATGTTGGGGAAAGGTAGAATGAGTAAAGTGAGATGTAAGTAGATAATGGAGAATTATAGTACATTTTTTTGGTGTCCAGATGTGAACAATATTCAAACCCTTTTTCCACATTAATTATCAATCCAGGTGCGTTAGTTATTTCAAGACTAACACGCACAGTATATGCAAGAGAAATAACATAATCTGCTATTGAATCACAGGCATAATAAATGAAAGCAAGAAAACTACTGTAACAACAATTAAATATGGATTGCAGAATTAAAAAAGGCATTCAAAGAAATTACAAAATTATACTGAAACAACAGTTATAATAACAAACTAAAATATGAAATCAAAAAAAGGAAAATAATGCAGCACCTGATTAGAAGAGTGGGCCCAAATCTCTAATCAGGGCTGTGGTAAACTCACAGCTCACAAATGGAACAAAAAAATACTATGCATTAAATTGATTGAAAATGCTTCTGTTACAATATTTCTCTCTTTTTGCTTAACCCCCAATTCACAACCTTAAGGCCCTCTTTATACAAATGTTTAGAAAATCATATCTTTTCTGTAACAACTAAATATCTACAATTATAAATTTGTTACAACAACAACCTAGTTGTAGAAGGAAACCACGAAAAGCCTAAAGATAGAGCTGGGTAAGTAGGATTCTGTTGTGTTGTTGAAGCATGTTAAGATGGCGCAGATAATTCGGAGTTGCTTCATGGCTTGTAAATATATTTCCTTTCACTTTTCCAATTCTGTGGAAATAATGAAGTTAATACTTGCAAAGGCAAACCCTCCATGACTATTACTTCATTAATTAAATATTCCATATAAGACAATGGGAAGGGGTTTACCTCATGTGTTTTAGAACAATTAATGATACAAAGAGATAGAAAGGTGGGCGAAAATGGGAGATAAAAGTGTACAGATTTGGTACCCAACATCTCCCCTCAACTGGTCTATCTGCATGTCCTCATGTAGCTCTTCGTCTCCTTAGATCTGCATTGGACTGACTGTGGCTGGCATGAAGCTACGCGAGGTCATATTCTTTGGCCATCTCTATCCCAGGGGGTTTATAACCTTCCGTCAGAACAAAATCCTTCCACCAATCTAGGCTGACATTGTATGCAAGAGTATATTGCTCTGCTGGCAACCAAATGAGGGGAAACTGATCAAACCTCAACCCCATCTATCAGACCCCACAAGTATGAATGCATGCTAAAAAACGTGGCATTTTTTCTAATGCTCATGCCAAGTTTGGTTCTCCAAAAGGTTCTCGATTTCTGATGGCCGATGATGACAACATCCACCTTCTTTGACAGCTGCCCAATGCTTCGTTTCAGAAAGTTACTATTTGTCTGACACAGAGGTTAGCACACCGTTTATGGATTGTTAACATATGGCCCCTATGTCCCTCAATTTGTAAAAAGTTAAAATTCTTGTTGTAAATGTTTTCTGCCTGGCCATGCTCCCTCCTCATTGTTAGATGCCTTGAAACTTGGTTTTCTTCAAATGTATCATAGGCCTTTCTCCATTTAATCTAATTTATAGTGTAGGAGGTGAAGGCTCTTAAATGAATACCCCCCACAAATGGAACGTGGTTGAAGGCCTGATCGTTCCTTAGGAAGTAACTATGCATGTAGAGTTCGCACATTAAGTACTAACCTATAATATCATGAATTTTAAAAATATGGAGGAACTGGATTGGATCCTTGATTTCATGACAAATTCCTTATATATAATCTCAAGGAAAAAGAAAAGAAACTATTCATGAAGGAATAAGGCATAACTATGTGTGGGAGGTTTACAGGCCATTACCTGCTGCACCAAAGAAAACATCTTCTCCTTATCTAATTGCAACGTTTGCACTTGTTCTTCTAACTCCTCTATCTCGCCTTGCTGTTTCCTTTGCCTCTGCCGCACTTTATCCAATTGGTCTATGTACCCTATAACAATCTCGACAGCCTTCTCTCGAACCCACATTGTCTCCTTCTTATGTCCATTCGTAGCAGATTACCATCTATGAATTTCAACAGCCAGGAAGAATTCCTGACCTTCAAACAAATATTTGATTGGACCAGTCTGTGTAGCTGCAGAGGAGACCTCACTTTTTGGTTTTACTACCTTCCACTTATAGAATTTTACCTTCTTCTTCAACTAGGATACTTTCCTCTTCAGCGCCCGAACTTCCTTCTTCAATTGCATGACTTCATTGAACTGAAGCTGATACCTTTTCTTGAGAGGTAATTTTCTTTTCTCACACTGTTCAATCCACTCCTGTTTTATAATAAATTCATCTCCCACGCCTGTAACAGGCTCAGGAGGTGGTGGAATGTTGTTGATGTCATCAAATAATTTTTCTGTTAGGTCTTTCTGGCTTAGCTCCCTTTCTTCAGTGGCATTCTCCTTCTCATTTAATTAAGGGAATTCTGTCGCTCGCTCGGCGCTTTTATCAGCCATCCTATGTTCCAGCATTTCCACATAAATTCATTTTTCTTCTTGAGCCTCTGGGTGCCCCTGCTGAGGATCAACAATTGATGGAGCGATCTTGGTCATATGTTTCCCTGAGTTGACGAGCCTCAGTACTAGTGGGACAATGATCTCCTCCATTAATCGTTGGGATGAGCGATACCCCCTCGCCCCTCTAGGCATAATATATTGAAAAGGAGAACAGGGGATAGCTTTGTCGTCCTCATTTCCAACTTAGGGAAAACTTTCATGTCCTAATAGTTCATTCCGGATCGACACTAGTTCTTGTGGAACAATGTCGACTTTGAGGATCATTTCCTTTCTATCCTCCTGTCCTTCGTGCAACTCACCTATGGTCGATACTAGTTCTTGTGGAGCAGTGTCAACTTCGCAGATTATTTCTTCTCTGTCTCCTTGTTCTCTGTGCATTGCTTCCTCTTCTGTGGTTGACACTAGTTCTTGTGGAGCAGTGCCAACTTCGCGGATCATTTCTTCTCTGTCTCCCTGTTTTGAATGAATCAGGGGTGGTTCTTGTGTAATACCCCCTCTTGTTTTGATATTCGTATCTTCTTGGGCAAGTGATGATGTTTCTTGCGTAACAACATCACTTTCCATCCATATGTCTGATTTTCCACCTTCCTGTTCTTCATTTATGAGAGTCCATGATTGTAAGACAGTCTCAACTTCGTGCACTATACCCATAATTCCTTCATTTGTAGGTTCTTTAGGCGAGGATGGTTCTTGTGTGGCAGCCTCGACTGTATCACCAATTGTCTCCTCCATTCCCATTTCTTCTGGTTCTTCCTGATCAACCTCCATCTCCATTTCTTTCGGTTCTTCCTGGTCTATTTCCATTTCCTCTGACTATTCTTCTTCTACTAAACCAGCCGAAGATACTGGTTCTTCCTCTCTAGCAGCAATGACATCTGCTATCTCTTCTTCTGATGACTCGCAAATTTTTTCCCAAGAAACTCGAAATCGAACTATTGCATGCATGATCAGTAAATGAACCAATCCATGATTGGAGAGAACTGCCGGCATCTGGCACGAAAGATGAGCAGACTGTGCCATGTGCTACAGTTGTTTTAATAGAAATAAAGGCATGTTTAAGGAATGCACCTGAGCCTACGGAAATCGAAGGTGAGCCAAGATTTTAAAATGATATTTGAACAGAGTTGTGGCCCGTCCTTCGCAGGTTATGTATTTCATTATGAAACTTGCTACTTCATTCCATAGATATGGTACAAAATTGCACTCATATCCTCTCCAATATTGAAGGAGACTTTCTCCTGCCTGCAAAAACAATTCAGGAAACTCTGGGAGGGGAATTCTTGGAGCAAACCACTGCTGCCCTTGCTGTCTTAGCCCGCTAACTTCCACAATTACTTCTTCTATGACGAGAATTTCAAATCCTCTGAATCATGAGAAATTATCATCCAAATTAAGTGCAAAATCCATTGTGATTCCCTTTTCAAACCCCTGCAATCTATCGAAGTAGATATCCCATCCTGCATTGACAAAAACTTGCACACATCTGGAATGCTGTGGACTAAGATTGTATTTTTAGGTTCATGCCACACAACCAATCTTCCCATCCTGTGGAGACTGTAACAACACTCTGGAACAACAGACCGTTGGACAGAGTGGTGGGTACCAAATTTGGAAAAAACATCATGGTGAAAAATGAGGGGCAGTAATGGTAAATATGGATGGTAATTCTTGGGAAATGAAGAAAATCATGGAAAATTATGGTAAGCACGATGAATGGAATAGTAATTATTTCATATGAGGTGAAAAGGACTAATCAATCCATATTGTATGCGTGTTGCGAATGCTAATACATATTTAATGATTATATAGAATATGGTAAGGATCGTAGGGTGTACCATCACACGAAGTTGCAATAATGGCTTTTGGAATCATCATTATGGCGTCTTTTAGTTATGACAGCACCCCCCCCCCCAACTTAAAAGTTTCCATCCGCGACATTAATGTCTTTCGCATGGAATATTTAATTAAATTCATAAGAGTCAAATGGAGACATACCTGGCGGCCTACCTGGAGGAAGTGACGGTTGGTAGAATGACGGCGCAATAATGATGCAGATGGAGTAACAACAGTGCGAGTAGCAACATCTAGAGTAACATCATTGCGAGTAGCAGTGCCCAGAGTAACAACATCGAGTAGCGACATCGCGAGTAGTAACATATGGAGTAACAACATCCGGAGTAACAACATCGAATAACAACATTCAGAGTAACAAAATCTGGAGTAACAACATTACGAGTAGCAACATCTGGAGTAACATCATGATGAGTAGCAGCATCCAGAGTAACAGCCTCTAGTGTAACATCATGATGAGTAGTAGCATCTGGAGTAACAACATCATGAGTAGCAGCAACCAAGGAGTAATAACATCGAGTAGCAACAACCAAGGAGTAACAACATCATGAGTAGCAGCAACCAAGTAACAACATCATGAGTAGCCACATCCAAGGAGTAACAAAATCGATACTTATAAAATTTCAAGCTCTAAAATATTACTCCTTAGTAGTAACTCCTGCAAAAAGACAACAAATAAATAGTAACAATATTATATATATATATATATATATATATATATTATAACAATTATTTATTATTTATTCTTTATATTTTCTCTTTTTTATTTTTTATTTTTATTTTAGAGCGAGGATGTAGAGGAAGATTTCTCTACGCTGATAACCTTCAAACCAGATTTCTCAGAGAGATGTTTGATGAAAGCATCCTTAGAGGCTGGACGGTGGTATAATATCAGGCGATGTCCATTTGCTATGAATGAAGCACGTGTATAATCAATTGTAACTAGCTTAACTGTTCCATTATCAAATACAATGTCCACCTCGCAAGGTCCCATCCAGTGAGTGCAAAGCTTTCCCTTAAAATCCTTAAAACGGGATTCATAAAGTAATGCCTAGTCTCCCCTATGAAACACCTTGGTTTTGATAAACTTATCGTGCAATTTCATTCTCTGCTGCTAAATAGCAATAATCCTCTGAACAACCATTGAACAAATTTCATCTAGTTCATTAAGCTGGGCCGGATGGTGTTTTTAGGCATATGACAGATCCAAACCAACTTCAAGAGCTATTATGAGCATACTGATTTCAAATTCTATCAGAAATATTAGGGATTTCCCATAAACCAACTCAAATGGTGAGAACCCAGTTGTGTTCTACCATGTTGTTCTGTATGCCCAGAGAGCTTCGAGCAGCTTCTAAGCCCAATTCCGACGATGGTATGCCACAGTTTTTGTCAGGATATTTTCTAATGTCTTGTTTGTGCTTTCTACTTGTCCATTCGCCTGGGGGTGGTATGGAGATGTCACCCTGTGCTTGACCCCAGATTTCTGCATAGTATTTGCTATCATGTGTGATGTAAATTGTGCTCCTCCATCTGAGACAATCTCCCTCAGAGTATCGTAACGAGCAAAAATTTCTTCAAATAGAAAATCTGAAACCACCTGTTCTATTGCTTTCGCAACAACTTTGGCTTCTACCCACTTAGTCGCATAATCAGTGAAGATCAAAATGTAAAAATTTTGCTGGGAGGGTGGGTTGAAGGGTCCAAGGAAATCGATTGCACATTTCTTAAAAGGTTCGACGACTACCTATGGCTGCAAGGGAATTTCATCAGCTCGACCATGCTACCCCATGCGTTGGCAACTATCACACCTCTGGACATAATTTTGCGCATCCCGAAAGATATAAGGCTAGTAATATCCCATTTGTAGCACCTTATGGCATATTATTTTATCTACAAAATGCCCCCCAAAAGGGCCATCATGGGCAGCCTTCAGTACTTCATAAATATCATCCTCAGATACACAACACCAAATATGCTTATCGACTCTTGTATGAAAGAGGTACCCTGCCATCCAAGAATATCGGGCACTGTGATGAATAATTTTTTGTTGTTCCCTATATGAAAAATGATGAGGCACCTTCCCTGTAGCAAGATAGTTAGAAATATTTACATACCACGGAGGGTCAGTAGAAATTTAAAAAATATGCTCAATGGGAAAACTATCTTCTATAGCTGTGCATTTATCATTGTTATCCATTCTAGATAGAAAATCAAAAACTACATTATCTTTTCCTGGTTTGTCTACTATTGTGATATCAAATTCTTGAAGCAATAGTAACCATCTTGTAATGTGGCCAGGAGTGATAGGTTTATTCATCAAATACCTTATTGTTGCATGGTTAGTATGTACAAAAGTAGGATACCTGGTGATGTAGTGCCCAAACTTGTTGATAGAATACATGAAAACCAGGAATTCTTTTTTCGTCACCATGTAATTTAATTCAATAGGAATTAAATTCTTGCTGACATAGTAAATTGCATACAATGTTTTATCTACCTGCTGTCGTAAGACTGCTCCTACTGCTGACTAAGAAGCATCAACATGTATGTGAAATGGTAATGCCCAATCGGGTCCTCGAAGGGTCAGAGCCTTGCAAACCAGTCCCTTGATTTTCATGAAAGCGGCTTCACAGTCTTCAGTCCACAAGAATTCTGCATCTTTTGTTAGCAATTGAAAAAGTGGATGTGCTATTTTAGCAAAATTTTCTCTAAAGCGTCTATAATAACTAGCACAACCAATAAATCTACGTACCTGTGTGGGTGTCTTGGGTAGTGGGAAGTGAAATATTACCTCTACTTTGGCCAGATCAAATCAAATTCTAGCAGCTGAGAGAAAATGTCCCAATACTATTCCTTCTTCCCTCATCATATGGTATTTGACTGTACTCAGAGATACATGGGTCTGGTTACATCTTTTGAGTACTTTTTCCAAATTTTCCAATCCTTCTTCAAATGATTTTCCATAGGGAGTAAAATAATCCATATATATTTCAACGCTATCATCGACTAAATCAGAAAAAATTCCCAGAATTTCCCTTTGGAAGGTTGCAGGTGCATTACACAGGCCAAATGGGAGGACCCTGTATGCAAAGGTCCCCTATGGGCATGTGAAAGTTATTTTATCCTGGTCTTCTAGGGCTATCTAGATCTAGTTATACCCGATAAACTCGTCTAGGAAGGAAAATAACTTCTTCCCAGCCAAGGTGTCCAAGACTTGGTCAATGAATGACAGAGGGAAATGGTCTTTTTGAGTTGCCTTGTTTAGCTGCCTATAATCTGCACAGATCTTCCATTTACCATTATTTTTGGGAACAATAACTAGCGGAGATGCCCATTGGCTATTTGAGATGGGGTGAATGAAACCTACATCCAATAATTTCTATAATTCTTCCTTGAAAATGTTCTTTAGAGCAAGATTCATTCTCCGTTGGGGTTGTCTCACAGGGCAGAAATATTCCTTAATATAAATATGATGAGTACATAAATTAGCAGGGATTCCCTTCATGTCGGTATAATCCCAAGAAAAATCTTCCTGATGGTCTTGAAGGACTTTTCAAATATGCTTTGTCTGGGATTCCGACAGATTTGGGTTGATATTAAGTGTCTTCCCTGATTCAATTTCAATCGGAATACTATCATGGGATGAAGTTACAGGAATTGTTACAGGAATGTCTTCAATTTCATCTTATGGTTCGATGTTCTCCAATGTCTCACAGCTTATAGAAGACTCGAAAAATTGACGAGTTGAATTGGAAACAGAACTGGGATCATTAATAAAAGTGTTAATGGTATCATCCTCAATTTATATTTTGAATTGTAGGGCCTGCCCAATGGTAAGGATTGGTCTAAATTCTTCATTTTTAGGTTCAAGCTCTTCTATTGGTATAGGTTTCTGTCTGGCTGATAGTTTTTCAGATGGGCTGGGTTCCGCAGGGGGGCAGAGAGTAAGGTTCTTTGTAACCATCCCATTTGATATAATCATATGCCCATATTGACACCTAATGTAGGCATCTGCGATTGCGAGCCAAGGTATTCCCAAGATCAATGGATGACCACCAACTGAGGATGATGTCTATAATAAAAGGAGGTCCACAAGATAGTTCCATGAATCCACTGAAATAGTCACATCTCCCAATTTCCCTACCCGTTTAATTGTAGACTTATCTACTAATTCCAAGATAGTAGGGGTTGGCTTAATTTTTTCGAGACCTAATGAATTCATTTTTTTGGAGGTAATAATATTGATGGCAGCACCCAAATCTACTAGTACATTTTGGATTTCAACCCCATTTATTTACACTATTAGAATTGGGTTCCCTAGGTCCCCATATTTTATGGGAACAGTCTTTCCTAGCATGATTTCGAATAGTCTACCCATCACATGAATGGTTAACGGATCCCTTGGTTTCTTCCAAGGTTTCTTAGAGCAGTAGTATTTGAGAGTTTTTGCATATATAGGTACATCCCTCATAGCCTAGAGCAGGGGTATTTTGACAAAAATATTTTGAAATTCTCCCAGGAATTCAGACTTCGCTTGAGGGTTTTGTTTATTTAGGGTCAATATTTCAAGATATGGTGGAGTAATTGGACGACCCTGGTTAAGAACAGTTTGGGGAGGTGTTTGATTTATCATGTTTTGGTATGGTTTATCTTCAAATGTTCTCCGTTATGGTTCTACAACTTCACTGTCATTCTGTTCTATGATAACTGGTGAAGTCGAAGCATTTACTACCCACTCAGATCATAATTTTATCTCATTAAGTCCTACAATAGAAATGCTATATGATGGAAGGTTAAGAGTGCCTGTTTGTTGGACCCATTTATTATTAGGATTCATATTGGGCTAGATAGGAAGATGGGGTCGAAGGGATGGGTTTCCTGGAGGTACATTGGAGGGAAACTGAAGTTACTGTTGAGGTATAGATTGGGGAAATTTCCCAGTAGGTGAGGGTCCACGCCAGTTCTGATTCCATGAAGGATTCGAACTAGTATGGGGAGCCCATTTTTGCTAGGGGGGATATTGATACTGTGGCCACATAGGTGAAAAAGGTATAGACTGGGGACCCATATTAAAATTATTAAAATACTAAGATGGGTCCTGAGGCATAATTGGATTCATAGCTGGTGGTTGAGGTTTCCATGGATTTTTCAGCCCCATGAAGTACAGTTGATCTACCACATTTTCTTCACTTGCCCCTTGAAAAACTGCCTTCAATCTTGGTAAGGAAGGGCACGATCTAGTCACATGGATCTATTCGCAAATTGCGTAGGCTTCCACTGTGTTTAATGGACATTCTTTCAATGGATGCTTCTTTCTGCACTGTGGGAAGAATATAGCCATAGTCTTCTTCAACTCTATTTGTTTATTTTTTTCTTGCAGAGTGTCCATCTAGGCAGATAATGTGCTTAGGATATCAGTCCTTAGGTTATCCATTAGGTTTCTAATTTCTGCCTTTGTAACCCCTCCACCAGAAGTTTTTAATGACCAAATTCCTTGTCCACTTCTTACATCCCCTCGTGAAAACTGAATGCACAACTCATAGATGGTGTCGAATTCTTCTTTCAAAACATACCCCTTTCCTACTATGTTCAAAAGTGGCAGGGAATATTCCCTAAGTGTCCGGAGAAGGATGATCTTCAGAATATCTTTATCTAGGTCACTATGGCCCGATCTCTGCAGTATATATTTGAATCGTTCCACACAATCTTCCATATTCTTGTCCTCTTTCTGTACAAACTTAAAAATCTCCTCCTTGATGTCACAAGATTTATAGTAATCTTGGTATTTCTCCAAAAATAATTCCTTCATCGCATCACATCAGGAAATAGTCTTTCCTCCTAAACCCATGAACCATCGCAGGGCTATCCCTTTTAAGGTAGCAGGAAATATTTTTAGCTTCTGAGCATCGGCGATATAATCACACCCTTGAAAAACAATGTCAAATTCGAAGAGGAATGTATCAGGGTCCTCAGAAGAAAGCCCTTGAAAATTAGGTAGAGACGTTAAAGGAATGGGCTTCATTAATGCATCACCTATAATGTTTCCAGTTGGAAAATCAATAGAATAACTTGTAGGTGCCATAAATGTCCTCCAATACTCACCCAGGATTTCAACTGGTTCTGTGATTGGTACTTGGGGTGATTCGACTGTAGGAGGTTTCACAGCACTCCGCTGGTCTCATGGTGACGCAAAATCCTTTAAGAACTCTCTTTCCAAATCAGAATTTCTTAATTCAACTGTAAGAGGCTTCACATCACTCCCTTGGTCTCGTGGTGACGAAAAACCTTTCGGAGGTTCTTCTTCCTAATTGGAATTGCGCAATTCTTCTGACCCTATGTTTGCTATTTCTTCTCCTTTTACTGATAGCAGGGATATCTCCTCCACCGATACTTTATTTATTCCTCCTTCTATTTTTGAAAGGATTTCCTGTGGTATCGTGGATGGCACTGGCTACTCAACTGACTTCCCTTCGGACTTCGTTTGCACCCTTACCCTGACAACAACACTAGAAGATGCTTCAGATTCAGCCTTTGCGATGGTCTCCTAGATATATGTCTTCCTTCCCAGATCCCTTCCTTTATTTGTGGGTCTTCCTCCTCCCCTCTTATTCAGATCTTTGTTCATACAATTGTTGGGAATAATTCATTAAAATAACAGAAGCGCTCAGGACCCGGAGCAGGACAGATAGTTTCCTCCCTGGGACGAGAGAGTAGGTTTAAACAGAAAAATCAGATAAACTAAAAGAAAATCAAAGTTCAAGACCTGAAGTAGGGTGACCAAATACCCTCCCCAGGACGAGAAGTTGGCCCTTTTAGAAAAATAATAATAAAAAAAACAAAAAATATAAATACTATGCTCAGGACTTAGAGCAGGGTAACAAATACCCTCCCCAAGACGAGAGATTGATTCTAATGAAAAACAACATACCACGCTCAAGACTTAGAGTAGGGTAATGGATTCCCTCCCTAAGATGAGAGATCAGTTCTAAAACAAACAATGGAAAAACCAAGAAAACAGAGTACTATGCTTAGGACTTGGAGTAGGGTAACAAATACCCTCCCCAAGATGAGAGATTAGTTCTAAAAAAATAATGAAAAGTGAGATAAAAATAGAACACTACGCTTAGGACTTGGAGTAGGGCAAAAAATTCCCTCCCCAAGATGAGAGATCAACCCTTAGATCAATTGTAGATTGTGTTCTTGCACCTTGTTAGCCTTCCCCAGCAACGACGCCAAAATGTTGGTGTCCAGATGTGAACAGTATTCAAAACCTTTTTCCACATTAATTATCAATCCAGGTGCATTAGTTATTTCAAGACTAACACACACAGTATATGCAAGAGCAATAACATAATCTGCTATTAAATCACAGGCTTAATAAATGAAAGCAAGAAAACTCCTGTAACAACAGTTAAAGATGGATTGCAGAATTAAAAAGGCATTCACAACAATTACAGAATTATACTGGAACAACAGTTACAATAACAAACCAAAATATGAAATAAACAAAAGGAAAATAACGCAACACCTGATCAGAAGAGTGGGCCCAACTCTCTGATCAGGGCTGCGGCAAACTCACAACTCACAAATGGAACAACAAAACACTGTGTAGTCAATTGATTGAAAATGCTTCTGTTACAATATCTGTGTCTTTTTTCTTAACCCTCAATTCACAGCCCTAAGGCCCTGTTTATAAAAATGTTCAGAAAATCGTATCTTTTCTCTAACAACTAAATATCTACAATTATACATTTGTTACAATAGCAACCTAGCTGTAGAATGAAACCATGAAAAGCCTAAAGATAGAGCTAGGTAAGTAGGAATCTATTGTGTTGTTGAAGCATGCTGAGATGGCAATGATAATTCGGAATCGCTTCACGGCTTGCAAACGTAATTCCTTTCACTTTTCCCAATATGTGGAAATAACAGAGTTAATACTTGCAAAGGTAAACCCTCCACGACTATTAATTCATTAATTAAATATTCCATATAAGACAATGGGAAGGGGTTTAACTCATGTGTTTTAGAACAATTAATGATACAAAGAGATAGAAAGGTGGGCGAAAATGGGAGAGAAAGTGTATAGATTTGGTACCCAACACATTTGAATTTTTTATTTTTATGTATATCATACTTATTTAATTTTTAGTCTTCTTGCATAATCCATTATTATGAAGGTATAACATGGTAACTATATATATATATATATATAACATGGTAACTAATTGTTTTATTTCAATACAATTGATCGAGAGTGGGATGCAATACATTTATACATTGCGAACAATCTTGATTGGATGAAGGTATGGATTGAATGATGCAAAGAAGCTAATAATGGTATGTTATCATGGTATGGTGTGTATACATTGGTCAAAGAAGATGAACATAGTAGATATACCAATCTTCACGGAGGGAAATTGATTTAACATATGGTTTAAAAGATTATCAGGCAAGCATATTCACCCATAATGATTTTTTTTTACAATCACATTGGTGTATATGGCGCTTTTTTTTCTTAATTTTCAAAATTTCCAAGTATAAATATGCTTATCAATTACAAATTCATTTTTTATGTGTTTGACATATTGCAATTGAAACACCACAACAAAATGTGGCATAATTTCTGCAAATTTCACATCAAAAGGTTGGATGAAAAGATGAAAACTTAATATATTGGGATAATTATAGTATTTCTGCAAATTTCACATCAAAAGGTTGGATGAAAAGATGAAAACTTAATACATTGGGATAATTATAGTATTTCAATGTTGCCTCTAGAGGTGATAGACATCTATAAGTCTATGAAAATCAATAGTATGGGTTCCTACATGATATACTTGATTGTGACTTTAAATATTTAAAATTAGTTGTGTTTGATGTCAAATGGTTCATGCTAAAAATCCTTGAATGTGACCCTAATAAAATTGATATTGAGCACGATAACAGATTTACCATGGTTGATACAAGGAATGGTTAGCCAAGATCATAGCCCTATGTTCTTCCTAGCCAATGCGAATGGGTATTTTACGTAGAGGTTCTAGGTAAAGTGGGCTGGTCATATGTTGTTAGATATGATCTAAGAGGAAGATTGGTAAATTATAATGTAGCAGAAGAAAATGAAATTTAAGAAGAAGATGACGTAAAGGAGCATGGGGTTCATGTGTTAGAGAAAGACGTCGAATAATTTCAAGGATATTTTAATCGAGGAAATGTTAATTTGGATGAACTAGATGATATTGATGTTGTGTCCAATGTAGAACTTGGAGAAGTTGAACTAAATGTAGATGACCATGTTCCATATGATGAAGATATTGATATGGTGAATCCTTTGAACATGAATTATGAACTGGTTGATACAAATCATGAGTTGGATGAGGAAGAATATTAATGATATCAAAATTTTAAAATGTATAAGTTATGTATTTATATGTTTTTAGTAGGTTTGTTCTCTTTCATTCACCTTAATTTTTTATTTTCCTAGTTTTTATGTTTGATTGTTACCGTGTTTATTTCTAATATATTATAGTAGATAGATTGTGTATTGGGGAGTTGAGAACAATGTGATGGGGAGGGAGGGTCCATATGAGCTTCCACCTTCATGTGGTCGGTCATATTCAGTAGAGAATATATTATTCTTGAAATGAAGAGAAGCTCATGTAGGTTTATACCATCGTCTCTAATTTTGACTTTGGTTCATCTAACAATTTCCAAGGTTTTTCAATTACTAATTAGTGGAAATTATGATTTTACCCCACATATAAGAGTGAATTGTGAATGGGGCCAAATACAAACCTAAGTTTAAATAACTAATTCATAGAGTTCATAAATTACAAACCTTATTTAAAATCAAAATTAAATGACAAACCTATGTTCAAATCATCATCATCGTCATCATCATCATATTTTTCATTATCATCGTCGTCCTTGTCGCCATCATCATCTTTTTCATCAACATCATTATGAAAATCATCATCACCATATTAGCAAATAATTATCTTCATCACCATCATCATCCATGTCATTTTCATCATCATCATCATTAATTCCATCGTCATCATCATTGCTATCACTCTATAATTTTTGAGGTTGCAAAAGAAATTACAGAGGTAACCACAAAACCACTTTGGAAGCTAGGATCTAGCCTTTCCAGCTTCAGAGAGGGATATCTCTATCAAATTTAATTTTTTTTGTATTAAGATATTAGCCTAGGTATGAAAGTTCAGTTTTTGTTTGATTGTTTTGAATTGTTTGGTTGATTAATGTCTAAATTACCATTGGGCTATGGGGTCTAAGAATTAAAACAATGGATATTTTTAAGCTTTTATAGATAGATTTCACAGGGAAAGGAAACCAAGATAATTTGATTCTGTAAATTTAAATGAAGTGAATAAGAAGAAAAGAAAGAGTTTCCATTAAGTAAAGAGCAACTAAGAATTAATTTAATTAATTTCAGTTAAAAACATTAAAATTATTCAAAGGCAGAATCAGAGTGTGCATTAAAATAATTTATGTTCTTCAATTTACTATTGAATTATTCAAATTATGAGAACACATAAGCATGGTAAAAAAAGAAAGTAAACACAGAAAAAATGATAGATGCATTTCACCAACAATTTGACAAAAGAATCATGTGAAAGAGCTTTCTGTATTACTGATAAGTCCACTAGAACTTGAAAATTTACAATAGCCTTCTTGGATGCAAAAATCAACCCTTCATACTTCGACATGAGAAGTATTTATAAGTTTATTTACAAAATATCTTGATATAAAAAATCAAGATGTAATTTAGGAATATCTAAAACTAATTACATCTCTTATTACAAAAATATTGGAAAAGTTGAACTGTTTGAATTTTTGGCACTGCTTTTGTGGAAATTGTTGCTGGTTTGCCCCTTGACTTTTGTTGCATTGTTTGTCTTGCTGCTGAAAATGGAACTCATCTTTCAATCAAGTAACTCGCACAATTTGTCCCACTTGTCTTCACTTGGATGGGAAGCTTGAGTATCTTTATGTAAATTTCATCTACTTCTGTATATTTGGAAAAAGTGGGCTTAGTGATAAAGATGTGTTTGATCTCATGTTGGATGTTTAAATCAAACTCCAGTGTCTCTAGGAAGGCTTTCCCTGTGATACTTCCTGTATCCATGCAAATTTGGAACTGTCTTTGGAAACGACCATTAATTTATAGTTGTAATCAGGCAAAGTAATTAATTTATCACTAAGAACTAATAAACCTGGAAGTCCTTTTTTATTGAGCACCTCAAATTTGTTAAAGAATCTCTGCACACCGATCTCCAAGACTTGACGTTTTTCCTCTGATTACAACATGACATTTATCTTAGTTAGTGCTTTCTTAACTTCCAAAATAGTCTCATTTCTATCTTCAATCCCCAATTCTTCTAACTCATACCTATTTTTGGAGTTGAGAAATTTGATGAGATTTGTGGCATCAGTGGGTTTTTATTTCAGATTTTCTTTGATTTTTTCAATGGCTTATCCGTGTTTTTGAATTAGCTCATTCTATTCAAATATAATCTGTATTGATGGCCAGATTTTTGTCATGTATTTGTTGATATCTATCCATATATTTTCCTTAGCTTGGGCTAAGGTTTGAGCCATGGCAATTTCCTTCCCCAACTATTGCAAATAAATGGTCCTATCTAAATCTTCATTCTGAATTGTGATTTCTTCTTGGACGAGACAATATAGACTTCATTAGATTTTATCATTTGTGTGATGTAATCTAATGAAAAAAAAATTATTGGGACATTTTGTGGCTCGTTTGCATTTACTTTTTAAAATATTTCTCAAAACACCAAAAAAGCATATATAGTAGAAAATGAATTTTTTTTTTTTTTTTTTTTTTTTTTTTTTTTTATATGTCAAAAAAGAATTTTGATTTATATGTTGGTGTATTAACATTATGTGTGGAGATGTGAAGGTGCGTCAATTCGAGCTTCTTCACAAGCTCAGGAGAGACTACCACTACAGAATACCGAATAAGCTCAGGAGGGGTACACCGTGGAGAAAAACAAATTGGTAATCAAGATCATTTATTCGTTAAAGGAACATATGAAAGCCTGTTGAATGAAACTATGTTCATTATTGAAGAAATCATATATATTTCCCGAAGGTAGAGAACTGGCATATTTTACCTTAAAAACTTAAGAGTTTTGGAAGAAGCGTAAAGGGGAAAATCGATGATTAGGATCAAAGCGCATAATTGAAGCAGAGAGATGGAGGAAAGAGATCATAGCATAGAAATGCAAGTCAGATTGATCAAAGGTTGTGAAGAGAAGCCACATGTCATCCATAGGTTCCATCACACATCATAGTTCACGACTTTTAACACTTACCTCCCATTTCTTATAAAAAATCTTTCGATTTGCGATTTACGATTGGCCCCACCTCCGCTTGCCACGTCATCCCTCTCGCACATCGCACATCACACTTCGCAACTTTTAACACTTACCTCCCGTTTCTTACAACAAATCTGCTGATTTTCAATTTGCGATTTTCCCCACCTTTGCTTGCCACGTCATCCCTCTTGCACATCGCACATTGCACTTCGCGAATTTTAACACTTACCTCTCATTTCTTATAACAAATCTGTTGATTTGCTATTTGCGATCGGCCCCACCTCCATCTTGCCACGTCACCTTCCCGCCGTCGAATGTCGCAATTTCTGGAGGAAAGCACTAATGAATATGTTATGAACGCCGAAGTGCCGAAATGTGATGGAAAGGTGGACACGATACCATTCAAAGGTTAAGTTGAATTTATTTAAAGTCCAAGATTATGTGCAATTGTGTTTGTTTTATGAAGAAACGTGAATGTAGGCAATATACTCGGGTAACACCCAACCCCGTGAAAAAAAGTGTTGTATTCGGTGGCTCTTTGTAAATAAATGGAATAATGAACGCTGCAGGCACGAGCGGAAGAGGCAGAGTCAGGTAGAAGGAGACATGATAACATGGTTTGAAGCACAGAGGCATAGGTAGATTCAGGAAAAGGAGCATATGGTGGCAATGTTTGAAGCACAAAAACTGGGTCAAGTCAGGCAAAGAGGCGTTATTGCAGAACTGTTCAGATACCGCATCCGAAAAAGAAAAGACATGACAACAAGTAGAAAAGACAAATAGTGAAATCTGGAAGAGATGTAGGGCAAGGATGTCCGATCTATCAGGGAGACACATCAGCACTTCAGGGAGATGCGTCAAAAACAAATTAGATTCAACAAAAATAGTGATATTTCAAGTTTTAATTTGTTTTCTTTGTAAGTTAAGATCGAAGCTATAGTGATGTCCTCAATTGAAATGTAATAAGTAGTTTTAACAGTTTAGGTAGTAGAAGTAGTTTCAAGAAGTTTTAGCAGTTACGAACGGTTTTTGATGTATTTAAGCAAGATAGAAATAAAGAAGAAGTGTTCTGAGTTTTGGACCTCTGGAAGACTAAAACTCTGGTACTTACTTTTATGAGGAATTAAGGAAAGAAGCATCAAGTTTCCTAGAGCTGTTGATGGTGATTTGTTATTCCTGTTCCATTTTGTGTCCCTTCTTCTTTGAATGAAGTGAAGTAATGTAGCAACCGGTCTCTTAATTACATCTGTGAGTAAGATTTAAATAACCTTAATTTTTTCTCCTTGAATGCAACTACTCTCCCTTCATAAACTCTCTTTGAAACTTAAAAGTAACAGATTCTGTGTGTACAACATATTATTTTTTAGTTTCTTCTCTCTCCATAAATTCATTATGAGATTTAGAGTGGTAGATTCTGTGTTACAACATATCATTTTGAGTTTCTTCTATATTTCTTATTTTCCATTTAGATATCAACAATTAATAACAATGTAGAGTCTTTCATTATACCGGGTTGTTAAGGGTTTTAAGGAATTAGTTTCCAAATGGATTGAACAAAGACCACCTGATATAATTACTTTCTGACATGCTTTCAAAAAATTTATTAAGCCCTAATTCCTTTCCATAGCCAAGGAATTGTCTCTTAAGATAAAAAAATTTCTGGCACCATTGCCAGGGATGAAGAAATGAAGTTTATTTTCCCTGGATTTTTCACATTATTTCCTCTGGTTTTTCAGTGAGGAGGAAATATTTGGCTGTGTTTGTTATTCTTAGAATTCTGGCTTACAAGATACCTCACACGAGGTCAGATACCTCGAAATATTGCTTTCTAAAAGGGTTCGGAAACCCAAAACCCCCTCACCACCTTGTCCTACATTGTCAGATCCTGGAAGTAGTTCTGGTAGTCCTTTCTTGGAACAAGATTCACCTTTCACACCACTTTATTTTCAAGAACCTGAGTTGGAAGAACACTCCTTTGAGTTTGTTTATTTTACTGTTACTCAAGCTCAACAAACTATAGTTGCTGGTCACTCTACTATTGTCCATCAACCCCCCCCCCCCGATATCAGTTTTACCTCCACCTCCATTCATTTTCACAACAGGTCCTTCGACTGCATATAAAAAAGGAATAGTAAATCAAGGTGCAAAAATGGCAACACCAGCCTTTTTGTTGAACATATATGCTCCACTTAAATTTCCTCAACTAGTGAATGAAATGCCTCAAGCGTATCTTAAATTACTTCCACATTTTTTGGAGAAGATGAAATAAATACAAAACAACACTTGCCTATGTTTTGTAATTTTGTTAAGAATTTGAATGTAGAACATCTTGATGTTGTAATGAGGCTTTTTTTTCAGTCTCTGGATGGAAAGGCTAGAAAGTGGTTTAAGGGATTGCCAGATAATTCTATTAATAAATGGGAAGAACTGGAAAATCGATTCACTTAGAGATGGGGTGAAAATAGGGATCATGGATATTCACTGACATAATTCAATGCAATCAAAAGAAAACTAGATGAGAATAATTAAGATTTTATCAAGAGATTCAATAAGTTGTATAATAGTTTTCTTATATAAATGAAGCCCTCTCCTTTTGAAGCAAAGGTGGTTTTTGCTGGGGCTTTTGAAGCCGATTTTGGTTTCACACTTAGAGAAAGGAGATCCCCTACTCTAGAGAAGATAAATACAGATTATTTAGAGATTGAAGCTAATATTACTGCAACTAGAAAGGAAAAAGGGAAGAAGCCAGTCCAAGAGAAGGGGAAAGCAAAAGAAGAATCATCACAAGATCAAAGAATTGAAGATATGACAAAGGTGATAAAAAACTTGTCAAATAAGCTAGTTAAGATGGAATTGGAAAGTAAAAAATCCCAAAGACAAGTACAACAAAACCGAGGGGGATTTAACCCTCAATTCAGAAGACATCCCCTGCAAATTTTGCAGAGGGAAAGAAAAGATCAAGAACAGGTTCAAGCACCATTGTATATAGAAGCAGCACCCAGAGAGTCAGTAGAAGATGATGAAAGGGAGGGTGAAGATCAAAATATGCTATGTACACAATAGAAGATGATGAAGAGGAAGATTGTGAGGGAGAATATGCTAAAGCTGAAGTATCTTTTGACCAAGATGAAATGGATGAATACTATAGGCAATTCACAGATTTCATGCAAGATGAGTTGCATAAAAAGTAAGATTTAAGGTCTAGAAAGAGATCTAGAGTGCAGGATAATAAAGGTGAACAACAATATTCTATTCCTCCTCCAATGGCGACTCCACAACAAAAGGACTCTGTAAAAAAAGTTAGTGATGGGAAGTGACCTGTAAATTTAGTTAATAGAATAGACATGCAACAGGGTGAACCATCCCAGAGCAAATCAATTAATACTAATATTTTGGAGAGAGTTGTTCCTGCACCCAAACAAGCAACAAATTTTAGAGAGAGTGAAGAAGAACCTGAAAAGAATGTTAAACAAACTCATCCTTTCAGTTTGAAAAAAGAGTTGGAGAAGGTAAAAATTTAGGTACATCTTCTAGAATTAGTTAAAATACCAGTCTAGAAGAAAGAAATTTCAGAATTTATTAATCTCACCTGATTCAAGATATAAGTGACACTGAGAACTTACAAGAAAAGAAGCCAGTGGTCACCTTTGGTCCTCATGTAGAAGAAGTAGACCCTTCTGTCCCACCATTCTATATTTCTATGTTGCTTCATGATTTTACTCTCCATAATTGTATGCTGGACTCAAGTGCATCCCATAATCTCATGCCATTATCTGTTATGAAGGAACTAAACTTGCAGATTACCTAACCTTATAGGGATCTGTATTCATTTGATTCCAAAAGGGTGAAATGTATTGGGTTAAGTAAATATGTAGCAGTTTCTTTGACACAAATTCTAGAAAAGAGTATAGTCATTGATGTAGTGGTTGCTGACATTCTAGCTAGGTTTAGAATGCTTCTATCAAGATATTGGGGATAAAAGTTAGGAGGTGTTCTTAAAATGGATTTCACTTATGCTATCATTCCCATTTTCAAAGGGGAGGAAAGGATATTGTACAGGGAAACAAGTTTCATGAAGACTACTACCAAGAAAGATGCAGGAAATTCCCTTATTTATAGTCAAGAAACAAAAGATCTTTCATGTTTCATGTTGCAAGAAGATGCAAAATTTGTTGAAGACATAGGAAAGCAACTCTCTTTAGTAGTTGTAAATAATTAGCTACACTCAAGAAAGATTTGGAAATGCTACTTTGATGGTGCCTACTCCAAGGAAGGCATAACAACTAGATTCTTGCTGATATCATCTGAAGATAACCTCATGCTTTTTTATTTTAAATTAGAATTTGATTCAAAAAATAATGTGGTTGAGTATAAGGCCTTGATATTAAGCCTTCACATTTCTAAACATATGGGAGTTCAGTGTATTTCAATTTTCGGTGACCCTGAACTGATAACAAGACAGATTAAAAATCATTGTCAGACCAAGCATCTGAGATTAATATCATACATAAATGAATTTTGGGATCCAATAGAGAACTATTTTGAAGCCTTGAATCTTCAGTTCATCCCAAGGGAGGAGAATAGGTTGGAAGATTCGTTAGCAGTTGCAGCTAGTGCCTTTAAGCCTCCAATGAATCAAAGGTTGGGGTATGAGATTGAAATTAGACACAAACCCTCCATTTCTGACAATGTGAAACATTGGCAGGTGTTTGAAGATGATGAGAAGATAAATAATTTCTTGACAATGATTGGAAACTTTGAATATGCTGAGATAGATCAAGAAGAATAACAGATAGAGCAAATAGGAGAGGTAAGAAACCTCAAGTAGTCAATAGGTGAGCAGAATATTATCCAGTTGAAAGATAATATCCTCCCTAAAAGACTGGTTCCCCTCGAAATATTATTTGATTATAATGAAGCTGTTGTTTATTCAAAGAAAACACATCAAGAGGAAGAGATGGAAGAATGTAATTTGGGAACTCAGTAGGAGCAAAAAATGGTGAAGTTATTCAAGGGTGTTCCCAAAAATTATAAAGAAAGATACATTGATCTTTTTAAGAAGTATATGGATGTGTTTTCTTGGTCATATGAAGACTTGAAAATGTATGATAAAAGCATAATACAACATAAGATATTAGTTAAAGAAGGAATTAAACCACATAGACAAAAACTCAGACAGATTAATCCATTAATGTTAGCTCCAATTGAAAAGGAAGTGAAGAAATTGTTGCAAGAAAAAATCATAGTTCCTCTCAGATATTCTGATTGTGTCTCTAATCTGGTTCTTGTGAGGAAGAAAAATGGAGAGATAAGATTGTGTGTGGACTTCAGGAATTTGAATAGAGCATCTCTAAAATATAATTATCCTTTACCTAAAATGGATTATGTCTTACAGAAGGTGACAAGAGCTTACAAGATGTCTATGGTTGATGGATTCTCCGGATATAATAAAGTGGCAGTGCATTAGGAATATCAGAAAAAGAAAGTTTTCACAACCCCCTGGGGCACCTTCATGTATGCAAGGATGTTGTTTGGTCTTATGAATGAAGGTGCAAGTTTTCAGAGGGCCATGGACATAGCGTTTGTTGGGGACAAGTATGTGGTTATATATTTGGATGATGTAACTGCTTTTTCAGGATCAGATGATGAACACCTGGAACATCTGCAAAGAACTTTCGAAAAGTGCAGGAAGTATGGCCTGTCAGTAAATCCAAAAAAATCTATGTTTTCCTTGGAGGAAGGTAAATTATTGGGTCACATAGTTTCAAAACAAGGAGTAAAGATTGGTCCAACAAGGGTGGAGGAAATTCAGACCATTCCTTTGCCTAAAATAAAGAAAGATATTCAGATATTTTTGGGAGAAGCATTTTCCAGAATAAAATAAGCACTCCAGGAAGCTCCTGTTTTAATAAGTCCTGATTATCAAAAGGTATTTCAAATATTTTCATTCGCTTCCCCCATTACTATTGCTACCGTGTTATTGTAGAAAAATGAGGATAGTAAGGAGCAGCCAGTGGTATTCTTCAACAAAGTTCTCATAGATGCTAAGCTCAAATATAAAATTTTGGAGAAATAAGTGCATGCATTGGTTAAAGCACTCAAAGTCTTTAGGACTTATGTGTTAAAATCTCAAATAACTGCTTATGTACCTAATTCTGCTGTCAAGGATGTGCTGGTTCAAAGTGATGTTGAAGGAAAAAGAGGGAAATGGATAGCTAAAATCCAGGAGTATGATTTGGAAATTTTACCCACCAAGTTAATCAAAGGACATGGTTTAGAAAATTTGCTAACAGAAACAAATTTTCAAGCATTGGGAATTAATATCTTGGCACCAGTGGATGGAGCTAACAATGAAGAAGGCCAGAATAAGCCCAAAATAGGTATTCAATACAAATTTTTGTGTTCAGATTGGTATAAATATGTTGTTCATTACGTATGTTTCTTTTCTTGTCCATCTTCACTAAACAGAACAAAATACAGAGCTCTTAAGCTTAATTCTCAGCCATATGTCATAGTAGAAGTAAAGTTGTACTGGAAAGATCCTACTGGTATTTTGCTATTGTTTTTAACTGAAGGTGAATCCATTGAAGTTATCAAGGAATATCATGAAATTCTATGTGGAGGACATTATAATTGCAAGGTCACAACACATAAAATCCTCAAGTCAGGTTTTTATTGGCCTACAATGTTTGCTAATGTATAAATACTGGTCTGAAGTTGTCAGAAGTGTCAATTGTTTGTAGAAAAGAAGAGACTTGCTCCGTTGCCTCTCATTCCAGTATTCATAGAAGAGCCTTTCAGGCAGTGGGGACTCGATTTTATTGGAGAGATAAATCCACCATCAAGTGGGAAGTTCAAATGGATTCTAACTGCTACTGATTACTTCACAAAGTGGGTTGAATCAATCCCCACCAAGAAAGCAAATGACCAAGTGGTAATGAAGTTTCTAGAGGAGACAATCTTCATTAGGTTTGGCTGTCCAGTCAAGATTGTAACTGATAATTCTTAGGTATTTAATTCTGCTCGATTCATTAATTTATGTCAAACATATAATGTAATTTTGTCACATTACATACCCTACCATCCACAAGGGAATGGATTAGCAGAGTCTTCAAACAAGACATTGGTCAGGACTCTATAGAAGACAATCACTGAAAATCAGAAAAACTGCGATTCAAAGTTGAAGTTTTCTCTTTGGGTAGTACGAGTAACCACCAAGAGGTCTACTGGAAAGTCACCCTATGAATTGGTTTATGGAACTTAGGCACTATTTCCTTCTCAGTTGGCCAAACCAGTGATTTATTTCCTTCAAGAAGCTCAGGAAGACCTTGATGCTCTAGTGAGAAGATTGAAAAAAGTGGTTGAATCAAGTGAAGTTAGAAACAAAGTTAGAGATAACTTGATTTCTTATCAAGAAAAGATGAAGTCCATATTCGACAGAAAAGCAAAAGAAATACTCTTTCAAGCAGGAGATTTAGTATTAAGATGGGACACCAGAAGGGTGGATAAAGGAAAGCATGGCAAGCTTGACCCTCTCTAGGGTGGTCCGTACATAATTTATGAAGCCATATAAAACAATACTGTCATCCTAGAAGATTTAGACGGAGAATATATGCAGCTGCCTGTGAATGGGCAATATTTGAAGCATTATTTCCAACACTAAAGTTCAGCATTTCACCATTGTAAATACCATATTTCTCATTGTTCAGATGTCACCCAGAAATATTTGACTCCATGCCTAATGGATAAGGCACTAATCTTTGGTTCTTAGAGATTTCATGGAAAAAAGCACTATCCCTAGGTGGATCCAGATGTTGCGGCTCATTTGCATTTACTCTTTTAAATATTTCTCAAAATACCAAAAAAGCATATATGGTAGAAAATGATTTTTTTTTGTATGTCGAAAAATAATTTTGATTTATATGTTGGCGTATTAACATTATGTGTGGAGATGTGAAGGTGGGTCGAGTCGGGATTCTTCACAAGTTCAGGAGAGACTAGCGCTACAAAATACCGAATAATCTCAGGAGGGTTATGCCTTGGAGAAAAACAAATTGGTAATCAAGATCGTTTATTCGTTAAAGGAATGTATGCAAGTATGTTAAATGAAACTGTGTTCATTATCGAAGAAATCATATATATTTCCCGAAGGCATAGAAATGGCATAATTTACCTTAAAAAATTAAGAGTTTTGGAAGAAGCGTAAAGGGGAAAATCGACGTTCAGGATCAAAGTGTAGAATTAAAGTGGAGAGATGGACAACAGAGATAATAACATATAAATTGAAGTCAGATTGATCAGAGGTTGTGAAGAGAAGCCACGTTTCAGCCATAGGTTCCATCTCACATCGTAATTCGCACTTTTAACACTTACCTCCCATTTCTTATAAAAAATATGTTGATTTGCGATTTGCGATTGGTCCCACCTCCACTTGCCATGTCATCCCTCTCGTAGATCGCACATTGCACTTCGTGACTTTTAACACTTAGCTCCTGTTTCTTATAAAAAATCTATTGATTTTCGATTTGTGATTAGCCCCACCTCCGCTTGCCACGTCATCCCTCTCGCACATCGCACTTCATGAATTTTAACACTTAACTGCCGTTTCTTATAAAAAATCTTCCGATTTGCAATTTGCGATCAGCCCCACCTCTAACCTGCCACGTCACCTTCCTACCATTGCACATCGCAATTTTAGGAGGAAAGCGCTAAGGAATATGTTATGAATACCAAAGTGCCGAAATGCGATGGAAAGGAAGATGCGATACCATTCAAAGGTTAAGTTGAATTTATTTAAAGTACAAGATTATGTGAAATTGCGTTGGTTTTATGAAGAAACGTGAACGCGGGTAGTAGACTTGGGTACGCTCGACCTGTGTAGAACAAAGTTGTATGCAATGGCACTTTGTAACTAAATGGAAGACTAAATGCTGAAGGCACGAGCGGAAGAGGCAGATTTGGGCAGAAGGGGACAGGATAACATGGTTTGAAGCGCCGATGCATAGGTAGAGTCAGGCAAAGGATCATATGGTGGTACTGTTTGAAGCACAACAATTGGGTCAAGTTGGGCAAAGAGGCGTTATTGCAGAATTGTTCAGATACTGCATCAGAAAAAGAAAAGACATGAAAACAATAAGAAAAGACAAAAAATGAACTCTGGAAGAGATGTAGGGCAAGGATGTCTGATCTGTTAGGGAGACACATCAACACTTCAGGGAGACACATCAACAACAAATCAGATTCAACAAAAAGAATGATATTTCAAGTTTTAATTTTTTTTCTTTGTAAGTTAAGATCGAACCTATAGTGATGTCCTCAATTGAAATGTAATAATAATTTTTAACAAGTTAGGTAGTCAAAGTATTTTCAAGAAGTTTTAGCAGTTACAAACTGTTTTTGATGTATTTAAGCAAGATAGAAAGAAAGAAGAAGGGTTCTGAGTTTTGGACCTCTGGAAGACTAAAACTGTGGTACTTACTTTTATGAGGAGTTAATGAAAGAATCATCAAGTTTCCTACAACTGTTGATGGTGATTTTTTCGTCCTATGCCATTGTGTGTTCCTTCTTCTTTGAATGAAGTGAAGTAATGTAGTAGCTGGTCTCTTAATTACATATGTGAGTAAGAGTTAAGTAACCTTAATTTTCACTCCTTCACTCCAACTACTCTCCCTTCATAAACTCTCTTTGGAACTTAAAATTAATAGATTCTGTGTGTATAAAATATTATTTTGAATTTCTTCTCTCTCCATAAATTCATTCTGAGATTTAGAATGGTAGATTCTATGTTGCAGCATATCATTTTGAGTTTCTTCTACTATTATTCTTTTCCATTCAGATATTAGCATTTTATGGCATTGTAGAGTCTTTCATTTTACTGGGTTGTTAAGGGTTTTAAATAATTAGTTTCCAAAAGAATTGAACGAAGACCACCTGATATAATTAATTTGTGACACACTTTAAAAAAATGCCTTAAGCATTGATTCCTTTCCATAGCTAAGGAATTGTCTCTTAAGACACAACATGACATATATAGGAAGCCTGTAGGGTGACAGATCACACCCATATACTCTTATTTTAGTATAATTCCGGTACAAGTACTAGTATCCTGTCTTGACCAATTCACTAAGGTGTAAATTCTTCTAAATTTCAAAACTGACCCTAGGTTCTGTATTACTACTCAAGAAACATGTATTTGGATGGACAAATTGATCAATGAAATATTTGAAGCTGTATTCCTTTGAATTCCTTCTCACTAGGTAAGTCCAAAAAATAATCGAGTGTGGATTTCCCTGTTCATTCAGATTCTGTACCACAAATGGAAACCCATCTTCTTGATAAAATAGAAACATATAAACTAAAATGGAGGCATATTTGAACATTCCTTTAGTTTGAAACTCAAGGAAATTTTCATGAATGTTGTCAACAAGAAACTGGATGAAGTTGAAAATTACCGAGGGCTTTTCTTCAATGGAGAAAATGGACAAAAAAACTAGAATAGGTTCATCTACCCATTCATCTGAATAATATCCTAGTAAAAATGATAACAGAGAAATTATTTTCTTAGCCTTGTCTGGAAAAATGGAGGAAGGATATGGTGGATTTTTCTTTGGTAGCTGGGCATATTCAGGTAGGAAGATTTCAAAAATATTTGATCTTTGGGAAAAGGTCAACTTATGATATAATTCATTTAAGGCTTTAACAGAGAAAGGAGTGGTGGAGTCATTCTGAGGGACCTGCAACATTTGGTCAATTTTTTGAGGGGTAATTGTAAACAAAATTTCACCACTGTGGGCTACAATGGCTCTCTGACTTGGTAAATATCTAGCTTGGCATTTGAGGAAAAATTTGGGGAAATAGGGGGTCTGGGGAAAAATGCACTAAGGTAGATTGGATTCCCAGATCCCAATATCATCGCTCTTGTCATGGAAATTGTCTTTGAGCCAATTGTGTAATTTGAATAAATAAAATTCACACTTTGGATATGATATTTTGTAATCTCTATTAGCTAGAGGGATTTGATCAAGAGAAATGGGCGGGGGAATCATGGGATTGTTGGAATTGCCACTGCTCTTACCCTTTGGAGCCATTTTTGGGGAATTTTAAAAAAATGGAAAGGCTGGATAGTGGTATAGTTTACCCAAGAAATGGTTGAATATCGAGGTTGGAGATGATGGCGATGCTCATAGAGTGGCATCCTGGAATTCTGTTAAGCTTTAGGATAATTTGACTTTGCGAACTCAAATTAAGAATTTATAGAGAAAATTCAGTGTGATCAGATGCAGCAAAATGATGTAACGGATAAGGGTGGTGAGATTTTATGGTTACAGATAAATCCATTGGAGGAGGGGGACCATTGGGAGGTTTAACGATAATTTGGGATGAAATTAAATTCATAACGAATAGGAATATTGGGTGGACAGGTTTCATGGAGGAATTGGTGATGTGGGCACAGGGAATGGTAGGAGGGAAAGGAAAGTAGTTAGGCAGTTTTCGGGGGGGGGGGGGGGTCAACTTTTTGGATCCCCCCTCCACCGATAAAGGTATGAAGGCCAAGGGGGGCCAAAAAATATTATGATCCATAGATCCATGTGAGCAAGTTGATCAAGGGTTGGATCGTGCAAGACATTTAACCGATATATGAAAAACAAATTTTTTGCTGTTATCTTGACTTTATAATGCAACGACAAACTTTGGCTAACTTTATAATGGTTTCAAACATGAAATTATAAAAGTTTCACCTTATATAGCGTAATTATTGCAAAACGAAAGATTATTTTTATCAATTAAGGGTGGATTTAAATTTTCATACCCTTCATCTTTTTTCTTTGAGGAGAGATTGTTATAATCTAGATTCTAACCTAAAAATTAGTTAATTAATCCAGCTTAAACAATTGGATTAATTTATTCACCTACGTAACTAATTTTAACCAAGATTAAACATTTTGGTTAAATTATTCCCTAATCTAAAAGTAGAAATTCAAATGTGTTTGACCATGATTAGACTGTATGATTCAAACACATATCTATGATTATGGCATTTTAGACAAGCTGCACACAAATCCTAATTTATTTTCAATGTAAAAACTGACTTTCTTTCTAGTGGAATTTAAATTTTCTCACATTTACACTTGTGTTTATTTTGATGGGTCCTTTTCATCATTTTTTTATTTTCATTCTTTTATTCTATTTTTTCTTTTATATACCCTCTTTTCATTTTTTATTTTTATTTAGATATTTTTTTGGAAATAATTTACAATTTGAAATGACTGGAAGAAAATATTCAATCACCATTTGATCCTATGAATTATAGGACTCTAACAATCATCATCGTCATGTTTTTCATATTCATCAACATCATCATTAACATCATCATCATTGTCATCATCATCATCATCATCGTCATCATCCTTGTCGTCATCATCATCATCATCAACAAAAACAACAACATCAACATCGTCATTGTTGTCTTCGTCGTCATAGATAATGATGCTACTAATAGTATTATGCCTCTTTACATAATGGGAGAAACTAGATTATAATGTACTTCATAGTCCATAGGTTGAGAAAACTCCTTACCCTTCCATTGGAGAAAACTTCTTACCCTTCATAGTTCAAAGATCATTTTAATGTTATTAGTTTGTGTTATTAATCTTTTAGAGTGTTTATATTTTTTTTCTTAATAATTTTTCCTTCATAATTGTGTTTATTTTAATTTATGTAGGTTCATGATTGAATTTCATATGATCTTAAGTTGAATTTTCACTTTAAAATAGTGATAATTTTTTGTAGGTACCTTTTTGTATATTAGGGAAGGTATCTCCCTAATTAGAGATGTAACACATTTTTTACCAACTAAATCTTGTGTCTAAGTGTCCTTTAATATCAAGAATGTTTGAACCCAATTCTTTTTTTTGTAGATTCTAGATATTTAAAATGTCACTGTCATTAATCACAATTACCTACTTGGGATGCTATATTATATTTGGTATTTTTTTAAACTTCCAATATTAGCACTAATATTTCCTATTATCCATGAATTATGGGCTTTATAAGCTAATGAATTTGAGAAATTATTGCGTGTTAATTTTTTTGTGGGAGAGATGATATTATATTATATTTCTCGGTGATTATTGTTTGAGGGGTGAGGGGTAAGGGGTGAGCAACGTTTCACTTCTTCAAAAATAATAGTGTGATATTAATGGGTTCTATGATATTTGACACTCATTAAAGGTGGTATCTAAACATTTTATATTTCCATGCTTTGTGCTATCCTAATTATGTCGATAATATTTAGAAGTTCCTAATAAAAAAGACTAGCACCTAGGCCATCCCAGTAAGGAAACAACTCTCTAAAATTTGGTTTAATAAAGCTTTAAAAACTAAGACTTGATAAACAATATCCCATAAAAAATTCCATGGTATGAAACCTTGTATAAATATTTATTATTATTATCCTACTATATCTAATTCTAGTTTTCACTCTATTGATCACATAGAATAGTTATTCAAGGTTTCATGGAATTTAAAAGAAGACATACTTCTTCTCATTAAACTTGCAGTAATCATATTCCTTGAACATACTTACCCTCTAAAACTTGTTTGGAGTTCTCCAAATACACACATAGTTGATATGATTCACTTAGTTTCCATAGGATCTAGGAGTTCAAGTGGAATGCCCCCCAATTGTTGATCTTAAATCATACCCATCCTTAATAAACTCCTAAACTTGACATGTTATAAACTAAATGTGACATATTCCAAGCCTAATATAACCGATTTATCAACTCATATCCATTCACAAACATAAACTATTAATATACCCTTATAATTCATAAACAAATGTAATCATAAATATAATCAACTAAATAGCCATAAATAATGAACACATGGATTTGGGAGGAAAACTCACCATATAAAAACTATAATGCTTATCTTATTAATCACAAAAGCTTTTTCAATCCATGGCTCCCTATTCTTTTATCACAAATTCATGTTCCTTATTTACAAATGATATATAGAATAATGATGATGAATGAATAAATGAATGTATTTCACTAATGCATAATCCTTACTTATAGGCAAAGGATAGGTTGATAAAATGAACCTCGATCATCAGATGAGGAATTGATGGACATATGGCAATCGTGATCCCTCTTTGTATGTTAATTCAACCAAAGCTACATTCATTTAAAGTAAGGTGGGTTTTATATACCCAACAATCTGTATGGCCTAATGAGGACCACCTTGTAAGCATGTTAGTAGAAGGCAATAGGTTCACAAAAACAATAATTTTATTAGAAGCAATGAGATTACTATCTCCACATACAATATACCATAATAATGTGCTAAAATGAATCCAAAATATTCACTCAAATTGAAGAAAATATGTGGAAATGAATATTTCTCAAACATAATCCCCAATGGCTACATGGTCTTTAAGTATGTTGTACATTGTCCAAGCTTCTATATAGACCTCCAAAAACTTGTGAATGTATTATTTGAATGCTACAATGATGATATTAGAAAACATTGTAGTGGCATCATTAAGTCCAAAATGCATGACATTGTCTAAACCCAATTTTGTAGCAAAAGTTGTCTTCTTATACTACTTGATAATATCCTAATAACCCATTGATGAAAGAACAAGTTTCCTTCCCGCAATATGGTAAAGCACCTAAACATTGGATGTAATCAAGAAAGTGTCATGGAAAAAAGAACCATTTAATCTCTTGAAATCTGCATAGAGACATATCCTTTCTCTTTTTTTCTTATCCATAATTAAAATCAGGGTAATACATTATTCACCTTCTAGATTTTTTTTTTTCAATAAATAACATCTTGTCTATTTCCTCCTTTAAGTTCTTCCACACTCGGGAATACATCTTGTAGGACCACTTCTTGATAAGTTTTACATTTGGTTCAACTTGATTTTCCTCTCCTATATCTCTTTTTTGATTCATTTCATCTCTATAAACACCATGGAAAAATCCTCATATTCTCTAAGCAAGGTTGAAACTTATGAAATGATATTCACATCCTGGTATCTCCCATTGACACTATGTTGGGCTTATCTGTAGTACCATATTTCATTTCCTTATCTTTAGGGATGCTTGATAGATTTACTCACCTTCATCATCCCCAACCTCCTTAACAACTCTCTCTCAACCATTCCCTTAAATGTGAGGTGGTAGAACTCCTCACATTATCCTATAACCCTATAACTGTATCACCTAATCACCTAACCATATATATTGATGAAATATTAATATTTAATATCCTTTAAAAAATATGAATATATAATATATAATATATATAAAATATATATTATATATAATATTAATACATACTATATATATATAAAATATATATTATATATTATATATCAGCATAATGCTATGGAGTAATATTAGAGCATTAATTAAAAAGTGGTTCAAGCATTAATTGAGTAGAGCATTAATCAAGCAGGGCACAAGGGCATTCAAGTAGGGAAAAAGAGCATTTGAGAAGTGGGCACTAGGGAATTCAAGCAAGCGGTGTAGGTGGTGGCAGGAGTGGGTAGGTGGTGCAAAATTGAGTCCATAGGTGGTGGCACAGAGGCACATATATTCACGGGAAACAAATATGGAGGTAAGCTAATTCCCCTTTTTGAAACCCTAATGTATTCCCAAATCGAACCTAATGTATGCGAAAATTGAGGTATCCACTATTACATCATACTTCCTTGTGTAAGACATATAATTTTTCTTTAGAGATGGCATACATTTAGCTTCAGAAGCTTGTGCAAGCTTTGTGTGGTTTGTGGAGGATTCATACATGTGTTGTTGTTCTGGCATAAATTGATGTTCCCACAATTGGTACTTATTTCTCCTTTCCCCCAGATAAGAGGCTTGATCACCATGTTAACAAGCTATCAAACCGAAGTAGAAGAGGCTGCAGACAAATATGCAACTAGAATACCTTTTTAGGCTTTTAATACACCATTTTTGACATGTAGCTGTAAGAATGATGGGGCTTCCCATAGTTTCTAATTTTTCCTCCACTCTAGCAATGAAACCATTGAGATATATGTGGCTCGATTATTCTTGTTTTGTGGCATCACATTGGTTCAATTATGGAATCACAATCTTAGATTCACATTAGTTCTATCTTGGAATCATATTGAATCAACAATCCTTGCATTGTTGTCATGGCATTGCTTTCATTCATAGTTAGACTTTTCTTTAATTCACATATTTGTATCAACTATTTGGCATCACCTTGTTTCATAGTTTGGCACTACACATGATCACAATTTTGTACAATGGAATTGAAATATTGTTATGTCTTGTACCTATTCATATGTCTTGCATACCCATTTGTAGCCTACCTCTATTTCTTGATGGCTCACTTTCATGCTCCATGATATCCATATAATTCATATGGCTTGCAATTTGGTTCGCTATTGTGTTTTGATGGCTGAAATTACGCATGTTTGTTACAAGTTACATTTCTTATATGTATTGTATGTTTTTAGATGGAGGTATGGTTAGCTGGAAGTGAACTTATATGAATATGAGATGTTTGTTGTTGTCAATCCTAGAGACACCCTTGAGTTGTGAAAGACCAGTGCCTAGGACATCTTATATAGCAAGGAGCAACATGATATAACAAGGACGATCAACAGAACATGGCTCTTTTTCTATTTCAGTTTTAACAGGGAAGATCAATGTAGATGGAACCAAAATATTCACAAACTCAGCATAATTAAACAAACACTGCAGAGGCAAGGTTTGAAACTCTAACACGAAATGTATCAGACAATTCAAAGGCAACTTACTGCAAAAAGGGCTGGATTCTAAATACTTCACAGAGATGAATAATAAGAAAGTATCTACTGCGTATGTAGAATAAAGAGAATACTAATTGTTGTTGAGACAATATCCAGAAACATATATTAGCGTGCAGTGGGCTTACTAAATTAAGAATCCACACATGATAACAACATTTGTAAAAAACGTCTCATAGCAGCTAATATAGCAGAAGTACGGGTGAAGTGAAAATGGAACAGCATATCATGCCTCAGCCATATTTAAAGTGCCAGACAGGTTATGGCATAAGTATCAACTAGGATAAGTTCATACTAAAACCAGTGGGCTACTTGCATTCCAGAGCATGATACAATATGAATGGAAGTAAATGAAATGAACAACTAAGCTATAACACATAGGAGAGAATTACACACTGTAAAGCACCAAGACTAGAATCCTCATTGAAGATAGAACTCCTTTTCATTGAGACCCAACGGGCTCTTCACTTTTGTATTAAAGCTTAAAAAAAATGCATACAAGAAACTCTTTCACATCCAATTATTCTGAAAATCTGGAACCCATTTTTCTCTTTTGTTCTGGCTTATATAGAAGCCTCAGAAACATGAGCGAGAATATATTTTTGGGAAAAATATCTTCCTCGCGTGCTGGAAATCAGTTTGAAATCTCTATCAAAATTAACCAAAATTCATGATGAGGAACAGGGGCATCTCATCATTGACAGTTAGGCTCGTGGCTGTTTTAAACAAAAATTTCAAATAACAGTTTCTGACAGAAGGTAAAATGCAGGAGTGGAAGGTGAATTCCACTTGAAATTTGAAAGTAACAAACTAAAATGGAAGTAAAAGGCCACTAAGGCTGAATCATGAATTAACGATGCTCGCTGACGAGGTGGAGTTGAGGCGGTCGCTGTCACAGATGGCAGAATGTTGGCTGAGAGGAATCAATTTGCCTCTGATGTGGTAGTAGAGGCTTTTCTGCCTGTAGCTCATCATGATTTTCTTTAATTATGATTTAATTTGGAGGATGGGCTATTGATAATCAATATTAGCCGAAATCCCCAAATTGTCTTCAATCTTCCGTATCTGCCGTGGTAGGTCTTTGACACTGATACTCTAACTTGCTGCTACAATAACCTTTCAGCGTTCCAAATCACAGTGACCGTGATTGTGGAACCTAGAGTGAAATCATCACTCTGAAACATCCCTGCACAATACGATAAACTCGTCAAGAAATCCATGGGAGTGAGGGAAGGATGCTATGGAGGCCTGTGGAATGATAGCGCGATTGTGAAAACAACGGCTATAGTGGAGGAATGGTAAAAAATAGGTGGAGGAATGCTGTTTAATGTAAAAACCGAGAGTTTAAAGTTTCAGGAGAATACACAGAATAACATGGGAAATGAATGAAACGAAGACCACGATGTGGGACCCGGCGTGGGTGGAGGGCGATTAACTGAGAGCCGTTGGATCTGGGTTAAATGAACGGCTATGATTGGATCAGCGGATCACAATCGGAAGGGGCGGATGGTAACACCTTTAGAACTTGCGATTGGCGATGTGCGATTGAGCGCCAGCCATCCGATCTGGGTCGAGATCGACGACGAAGATTCAATCGGTGGGGAGACGGATGGGGGGTAAAGGAGTGGAGCGAGAGAAATGAGGGCTGTCGGATCAGAGGGAAATCGACGGTGGATATTATAATCGGAGGATCGCAATCGGGGAGGGAAGTGGGTGACACATTTGAAAAGTTGCGATTGCGATTGGAGCGGTGGTGTGATGGGCGCAATGCGATTCACGCTGGACCGTTAGATCTATTAAGATCAAAGGCAGAGATATCCGTGGGAGTTCATAGAACGAGGCCTAATCGCATCGGGGTTTTGAAGTTTTAACAAAGAACTGCGCTCACCGCGAGACTTCCGATTGCGATAAGTGCTTGTAGGCTTAGCTCCTAGTCTCGACACCTGGTTGCATGGAGGGGAAGTGGTTAAGGGGCTGGCCGAAAAGGGGCTAAAGCCTCATATGCAAAAGGTGATCTTTTGGCTTATTTTCGGTGCATTTTGAGGCCCCAAAGGGGTAACGATAAGGGGAATGAAGGGATTTTAAGCCAAACAAAGGTATTGGAAAGGTCTAAAATGGGATTTGGGTGATGTTAAGGGGTTAATGAGAAAATAAGAGAGGGGAAAAAATGAAGAAACAGAGGTTAAGTGGGAATGAAATAAGAGGGAAAATGAGGCCTTTTGGGCATTCTTCTTTGCAAACAGAGAGTTTTCAATACTGGGAAAAACAGTGAATGTTAACCATATGATCAACATCTGTAATCCAAGAATTGACATCGACCATGTTTCAGTGAAATTTGATATGGAAGTATCCGTGTACTTGAATGTGACTTCAATGGATATATAACAGTGACATATTTCCTATGACACATGAAACATTGACAATACTCAAGCTTTTGTGATAGAGTTTCAAATTTTGAAGATCAGTGATAGGTCCCATTAGTAAAATTTTTCATGGTGGGAAGGATTTAAGAATAATGTATAGTGCACCTTGCATTGGGTAAGCCAAATGCACTTTCTTTTTTGTATGATGATAATTCAGGATTGAATTTTTGGAAACTACTATAGGGTGATACATGGTGTTACATTATTTATAATCCCATGGGATTTACACCATCCTCTTCAACTTTTTTATGGAAAACAAAACTAGGTTGGAGCTCATGTAGCTAACATTGTCAGTTTTAAATTGCTACGTTTTATCAACCAACTCAATATTAATACGTTTTTCACCAACATGCTTCTCATTTGTACGATAGATAATCCTCATAGGAATCACCTTGTGGAAGTAGTGGAACTACACCTTCCTTCATCCTTGTCGAATAACCAAGTGTTTTGTATTGGTACACATAGCGTAATAGAAGGTACACATGACATAAATCTCGACCTAAAAAGGACTTTCTAGGTGGTGAAATCTCATGGAAAATTTAATAATTTCAACATACAAAACATCTTGATTCCAAAATAGTAAATCGGTCAATTGGTTCACTTACCTTCAGGATGAACTATATAGGATCCACAATGTCAATAGAGGTATTGGATGGTTTCAATAAATATTGGGGCCCATTTATACCTAGAAAGCCAAAGATGTGGTGCTGACTTCACCTTAGTCTTAATGGAAAAATTTGGAAGTGGCATAGTATCTGGAATATAATTGTAAAATCATTAGGCACTATTGCAACTAAGTGGTGGACCCACTGACATATCATGTTTTATCCAATTTGAATAATGACCTAATAAAGGCATAGATCTTCAACATACGTCTCATATCTTGGGTTGGGAATCACAATGTATTTTCCATTTCATGCCCTTGAGTCGTGATTATTAGGAGTCATCTCCCTTGCTAAGAGTCTTCCTACTTGAATTGCAGAGGTGCAAGATTAGCCTCATTGATTGGAATCTTTGAAAGACTATAAATAAAAGAGTAGTCACAAACTATTTCATATTGTGTGTAATTGAGTTGATACAAAGTTCCAGTATTTTATACATTCCTTCAGGGTTTTATCCTTGGAACTAAAATCTTTGGCTGAGCATGTGTAGTGACAGGAGCATGTTGAGTCAACTAAGCCATAAGAGAAACACCAATTATGTTTCCATTTTGAGTTTCTCTCTCAATTTGGGACAAAGTTTCATTTTATACATGATGACAACAAGAGAACTATGGTTCAAGATATATGTTTCATGATGAGATTTTCCAATCCTTATTCTAATTCATATGGCAATGACCCCTCAAGGAAATACCTTTGATATTCTTGATTGATAACCTCATACAAATATGCAACAATTAGCTCTGTGCATGAGTTTTTGAGCATTATTGATTTAATAATTCTTGGATCCACGAGGTTTGATTTCCATCTTGATAGAGATTTGTGATAATTAATTCAAAAAAACTCATTAAACATTTTTGCAGATGATTTGAAAAATGATAAAAAATTTTGATGCATATTTGAAATATAAATTTTTTTGGCACTAACATAAGATTTTCTTTCGGCTATAAAAATTCCTTTATAGTTTATATAAAATTATATGGCTTTCTTCACACGTGAGGTATCCTTCAATCCACAATCTTGTATATTCTACAAGTTTTCTTACTTCAATGGACTGTAGGGCTACTACTAGCCTTGGATTCAATAAGAAATGAGGTTATAGGTCTCAGCCTATATTATCAAAACCTTGTGGACTTTTATTAAGTTTTATAGATATTGGTATTTCTGAATTTTGTATGGTAACTTTGGCCCTATGGTTAGCACTTCGATAACCACTTAAAATACATAAAAAATATGCCTAAAATACCTTCCAAATTTTTTTTGTCCTTTCTTTTCTTCAATGAGACTTCATTCCTGGCTTAAAGGCTACTTCAAGGACAAGTATCAACTTTCCATGAAATATCCTCGAACTATTATAGTCCTACTAACCTGCTTCTCGGATCTCCTGAAATGATGAAGTCACGCCTCAGGTGAATTTTTTCAGGTTCTTCAAAACCCTTGGTATAATATTGAACAGAAATTTGACAAAATTTTAGAGGTTTGTCCTATTAGAAAGATGATATTCTCTTAATATAGGTCTATCTTTTTGGCCTTTAAGATATATGTTGACAATCCCTTCCTTTTTCCCTTTTGGAGAAATATAAAACCCTTATAGTGATCTTCCAATTTCCTATACTCTTGTCGTAATATTTGATACCATATTGGAAAATTGAATAGGGTAAAATTTTAATTTTATTTTTCCTTTCTTGACAATTATTTGTGATATTATGTTATTATCATCAAATAAATTCCAAAACATTGAATATCACGACCATACTAAAAAATGAACAAAAGATATAGGCTCCAAGCCAGGGCAACACCCCTCCACGGGGAAAACCTAGAAATAACTTCTCTTCTTATAGAATCAATTCAAACGTGAATTCCAAGACCAAAACTTAGACCAGGCCCATCACCAAGAACTAATTCAACAAACCAATATTTCATATTCAATGAAAGACTAAGTATCCAAGGGCAGTGAAACAAGATATCTTTAAGATGAAGGATATTCTGGCCTTTTGTGCTCACCGAGGCAACCTGCAAAACCTCTTGCAATTTACGACCTAAGGAAACCTTAGAAACCATAGGGTATTTTCATGCAAACAATAGAAGAAAAATTAAATACTTCCTAAATATTGATGTGTCTCTCAATAGGTTGAATATCCATCTTTATATAGCCTTTCCAAGAGGCTCCATTAGCCCTCTCTAGGCTAGCTTTTCCCTGGCTGGCCAACTTGGTCTTGGGAGCCTTCTAGACATTTATAATTTCAAAACATTTTTTCTTTCCTTGACACAAATGCTGAAAAGGGTATTTTACAATATGACAAGGCTCATAACAAACCCTAGGAGCATTCAATGGATGCTTGACCACATGACAATGTGACTTGAGCATGAAACCCATGCTTTAAAAAATCATTTGCTTTATTATTTTGATAGATACATAAGAATCACAACATGACATGAGTCAAATGGAAATTATGAAGACCGAAACTTTTTAGATTCTTTAACATATCGAAGTAGCTAGGTATTTTTTCTAATGGAAGATTAAATGCTATCAAATTATGTTGAATTTTCAAGTTATCAAGTGAATTCGTTATTTAGGATGAACGTGTTCTCAGGTTCTCAAGTTTTTATATATTACTTGAATATTTAAAATGTAGATAACTTCCTTGTAACTCACTTGTAGTATTATAATTTTATTTTGGTTTTGTCAAGACGCTTCGCAACATCCATTATGACACTCGCTGACAATTTCTCTCATTTGATTGAGTGTTATAGGGTGTTCAAACGAACAGGTATTTGTTATATCTATCTTCATTGAGTGACAAAATTTCAGGTAAGTGTTGACGGTGTTGGATATTGCCAACATATAGGGGGTCTCCCTGAGGTGAATTCCCAATTAGACCTCACACCGTTTGGAGTAGGATCCCCATCTAGAGTATCAGTCCAACCACCATAACTGTAAGGTTCATCTTGGCTTCAATGAATGACATAAGAGGTTATATACATAACCCTTTAACAAGCAAGTAATTTGACATTGTGAAACATCAATTGTAATGTGTAAAAGGAGACTTTCACGAGGGGAGGAGACAAAAGTGAGCCCCTAAAAGGAAGTAATATTACTAACCCTAGAGAGACACAAGGGAAAATAAATATTTGTTAGTTATCTATAAAAATAGTTCACATAGACACAATGATCATTAGACCCATACAACACACATTCAACAAGATAAGTACCAAGGCCACTTAAATATTTAAATTTTCTTAGTACATATAAATGAAACATATATAGAAAACATCTAAAGAATAGTCCTAAGACATTCAAAATACATGCATGAAAATGTGTTGTATCATCGAGCTTTAATTATAAGGTGAAAGATCCAAGTACATAGTTACAATGACGAGTCACTAGTTATAGCAGTGGAACATTAAGTCACTTCTTGCTTCTCCAAAGAATAGTTGTATCTCCTATTCCAAGTAGAGAAGCCAAGACTAGCTCTCCAAATCCCTTTTCTTGAGTTACTAGGTTGATTTTATAACAAGAGGAATGAGATTTCATATCCTCATGACCCTTGGACTTCCACTATTTCCTTCAGAATTCTAAACAACTCTTGGAATTATAAATGACCTTTGGACTTCTCTATGTGACTCTTGGAATTCTCCTAAAGAAATTTTGTCCATATATGATTAAGAGAATTTTAATATTCCACATATGTATCTTGGACTTTTACACATTACATTTTGTCCTTTTATTGAGAATACATCATTACATTCCACATGATGTGGCATGAAACATGGATACACATTGACCATTATGATGACACTTGTACAAGTCACAACTTGACAATGATGAGATGGACTTCATGATGAGGTGGTAATGCTAAGTTGTCTTCCTTGTTGGTTCATTTTGGATTCTTAATGATAGATCTGATCTATGCTTCATATTCATGAAAGATCCAATTTTTTTCTTATATTCACCCTCCAAAGGGTCTTTGATCAATATTGGAATCCTCTTATTCATCATGTATTTTATTCTTTTTGTCTCGATCCATGATCCGCTTCATGTATTCATGATTGTTCTTCGTTTTTCTTCTTTTATGCAAGTGTTCTTTGTGCATCATATTTACTATCTTCCTTGAGCATGACCTTGTAATATTTAGAGAGTACTATTTCTAATTAATATCATTCATGACAAGATTATATCAACTTTAAAAACATATGTTCTATCACTACCTATCTCACGGAATGATTTTCTCATGATAGGCCTGTGAGAGGGTTAAAAGAAGAAGGCTTCATTAAGAGGGAACATAAGAAGTCATCAGTGGCTTAGGAAGGATCCACTATTAATTTTTACTACTCCATGCAGTATGAGGAGAATCTCCCCTTGGTCTAGTGCAGTGGGGGAAATTGAAGGGACAAGTTGGAAACCTTCCTGCTTTAAGGTTGTTCCGTGCACTCCAACTAAAAGAGAGGAAAGATTAAAAGTGAAATATGACTGGTCAAGGGTGAGGGGAGGCATCCTTAAACCTTCCCTACTATTCCATGTGCTCAAAATAAGGGTTAAATTAAATCTAGGGTGCATGAGAACATTGGGAAAGAGGGGGGTGAAAGGTTCAACCTTCAAGGTTGCGATATGCACTCAAAGGGAAATGAGACTTCTAGGAGAGCACAGTTTGACTGGTAAAAAGTAGAGAGGAGGCTTCCTTCAGACTTACATACTACGCCATGCAATATAGATAAAGAGGTTAAGAAAGTCTTTGGTAGATAGCACATTGATAAGGGGAAATGGTGAGGCTTCATCCTTTAGGAGTGCAACATGTTATCAAAGGAAGAGGAGGCTTGAAAGAAAGCACACTTTTCTTAAAAATTGGGTCAATGTTTATTTTTAATGAAATTTACATCCCAATATAGCATATTTTGACCCAAAAATGGGTTCTTGACCATTTGGAGTGCACTTTTAATTGAGGGAGGCCATAGGGATGAAGCCACTTTTCCTAGGAGGGTTTTCATTGCACTAGGAGGATATGAGGATATTTGCATTGCATGATTTTACTTTTAAACAAGGTGAAAGAGGTCCATTTTGTTAACTAGAAATTATATATGTTCCATGCAAGGCAAAGGTAACCAAAATTCATTTTCATGAGTCAGTATGAGCAAGAAGGGTCAAGTGACTGCCCTTGGGAGGATCATAATGTGCAAAAAATTTGGGATAATATTGAGAGGGAGTTATTGCACCAATATTTGGGAGTAGGATTAATTCATTAAGACCTATAGATAGCTTGATATTCCTACTTGATAATAGGGATAAATGCTTCACAATTTGCATCGGGCTAAATGACCAAGAAGGGCTCTGAAATGGCTAAGTGTGGGATCGATAGAGTAAAAGAGGAAAATGCATCTGGACATGACTCAATCATTAATCACACACGTAAAACCATAAATAAAAGATATAGGAATAAAAAAGACTCATGAATGATAATCACACCTGGAAATGATAGCAAAGCGACACTTATTTCTAAGTGCGACAGTTGCAATGACACATTAACACAAGTTATGATAACTGTGACGCCTGTGACAAAAAGGTGGGCTAAGTTGTAGGAATGTTTCTAGAACACATTATAATAATATTTAATACCATATAATGTATAATATTGTTTCATAATTAACTTTTGTAATGTGAAAATGTGTGACACATGCAGGAGTGAAAACAACAAAAACAACACCTGTGACATGAGGAATACATAAGATGACACTTGAAAAATGTGAATGAGATTCAAAGTGACATATGCCAAAGTGAAGATAACATGAAATTAAAACTTATGAAAGTGAAAACAAGCAAAAACGAAAACTTCGAATCTATAAGTGACACTTGTGAAAGAGAAAGTGCACAAAAGCGACAGTTTAGAAAATTCTCCGTAATAAAATTACAAACACAACCAAAGTGAGGGAGACCGTAAAAAAAATTACACACTGAATATTTTCATGATCAATTGAATGTCACACAATAATTTTATTGATGTATGTTTCTATGCTGATTCAATATTGCATAAAATAATTGTTCTCATGAACTCATTGAAGACTGTGTATGTAAGTGCAAGTGACTTGCCAGTATGAAACTAGGAACAAGACTTGAACGCTTTACAAAACATCAAACAATCATGGAGTAACCATAGAGAAATATATTATAAGATCCTAAGTAGGATCCAAAATTCAAGTGTAGGAAAATTTTTGTAGGGTGTTGATCGCAACGAAAACACTTGGTGACACACTGGTAGAAATCCAACTTCTCTTTTTAGGTTTAACTATTTAAGTGCAAGGTCTCAGTATTTCAGGAAGTATTGATTCATCTTGCATATTACCTTGGATTCCCTAATTAACCTAGTCATATATGTAGTCCCCTCCACTCCCTTACTTAGTTAAACACATATCAAGGCTTTCCATATCATAATTGTTTCAATATAGGAAAGGGTAAATGTGCGACAAGTTTAAGATATCCAAAGTATTAGTTTTAATATTTGGTGTTGCTCTGCTACTAGAAGGTCTGGAAAGTACCCCAACGGGGTCATTACATGAGAAAAAGTGTTGCTTCACTACCATTGAGTCTCGAAAATACCCCGACAAAGTCACTTGCTTCACTTCCCTGCGCAGGAAGCCTTTCTCTTCTTTCACCCTTTATTTATTTATTTAATAGGATTGTGCTGCGTGACTTATTTTTTTAAATGAGAGGAAGAGAGATGAAAAATTATTGAGAGTAGAGGAGCTTTCCCCTTCAAATAATTATTTGTATAACCTATGATATTGGTTTTCTCACTTTATATTTTCCCCTTATCCTTTCCCTACTTGACTGTATTAGTAAGAAAAGCACCATTTAGATACAATACCGAGTTGAGGAATGAGAATACTAGAATAGATATGAGATTTATATTTCGACCAAAGGATTTCCTATTCAAGTGGATCATTTTTCTATTCAAACATAATTGAATTTAAATATATTTAAACTCAAATAGATAAGAAGTAAAAAATTAGCCAAGCATTGTTTTCCATCACAATTTACCTTTTCAAGTTTTTCCACATTGTCTTTTGAGCCAAAAAATAACATCCTTCATGCAAAGTCTTATTGAAAAAAATGAAAATATAAAATACATGAAAAAATAATGAAACAAAGAAAAACAAAGAAAATAGAGGTAGGACGTAAAAACAACGTGAAAAACATACAATAAGGAAACAAACAAATGCAAAGACTCGATGGAGAGATGGAGAGAGGGTGGATGAGATGCAGATGAAACTAAATAAAACTAAGCCTACTCCTAACCTAATAATCTAGAAGGTCAGGGCTAAATGTAATGATATTTCTAATGTATCCATTGTCATTCCCGACCTACAAATACAAAGATAAATCAATTACAACCGATATATAATAATGTGCAACAAAAAAGATATAAGCTTGAAAATATTGCACAAAACATTGAAGGTATTTCTTACAGGAAGAAATATGTGTCATATCACCTAACTTTACCTAACCTACCACCTTAACTTCTTGATGAAAACCATAATCAAACAAACCTAGAAAAATTCTTGTGGATGTATCTTTATTTGTATTGTCCTTCTTAGAAAGCATAAGAAAATACTGAATATTTTTATTAGAAAAATGAGTTTCTAAGTAAGAGGACTCCAACTAATCACAAATCAAATCATTAAATTAAAAACAATCCTCTTTAAAACCCTGAAATGTTTGTAGACATAGATTTTCAATTAATGGTGTGGGATCAGGATGAGAATATTGTGAGGGAAACAGATTTGATCATGTTCAAGAAGCTTGTCAAGATAGTGAGGACTTGACATAATCACCAGCGACGGATACATTGCCTCAACTGATTGACAAGTATCTAAACATTGAGATGATAAATCATAAGGGTTAATCAATATAAAACAACTGTCATGAGATATACTGGTGGGAAAGTGATAGATTAGATGATAGTTATCTTGATCAAATAGATTAATTAAGGCAAAAAACTCTTGGTCAGTACACAACAAAGATAAATAAGTTTCAACATATTTGAAAATGTTTCAAACAAAAGAATAATCTTCCTCATATGTTAAATGTGAAAAACCATCTAATTCTGACTGGATACAACCTGGATTGACATCATAATAATTAAAAAGGAATGCCAATATGGAAAGCACATGAAACCAATCGAGATGTAGTGTATAAAAAAGAGTAAATTGATTCATCAAATAACACAAGCATTCATTGACACTGAAGAAGATATCTGGTGCCGTGAAGAAAATAATTAGTATTAGAATATTCACAATAAGGATTAGGAGATAATTTCTTTCAAAATAATGTGAGATGTATGAGTCTTTAGACCTAAGATAATCTTTAGAATGATCAAATTCACAGCTTCGATCATCCATGAAAGATATACATTCCAAACCTAAGTTTGATATTAGAGACTTACATGAGGAATGATCAACTGAAACAAAATCCCCAATGTGATCTGAGAAAAAAACTTGAAAACTTGAAAATTTATATATGGAATACCACACAGCTTTCAAGAAGGAATCTACATCCACTGAAACCATGTAAAGGAATGAATTATGTGAGAATGTCCAAACCTGATTTTGTTTAGGGACATTTCCAGATTCGCGTGAACCTGGCATAATCATCAACAAAAGTTTAAGTTCCTTGAATCCATGGAAGGTCCTAGATATTTCATGTACTATGGAATCACATTTTGAATATTGGATCAGATCATGCAGGGTGTGGGGATAGATACCACCAATAGTTTAAACTAGATCACTATTATCCTAATGGTAGCCACTTACATTACTGATTTGATCATAATTTTCATATTAAACAAATAGATTACCAAAGTTATAAAATTCTTCTAATTGAAACTCTAAGGATGAATAGATTGAATGAAGTTCATGAGTAACCTGAACTAATTAATTCTCCTCATGAAAGACTGGAAATGATAAGGAATGGAATATATACTTCATCAGTTGTTGACCTTCTTCTTCATCATGGATGACCTCAATACCTTGTGTCAATTCAAACTCCAACTCATTAGATGATGAAATTGAAGATCATGGAGTATCTTCATCACAAATTAATGCATTAAAAAAAAGTAGAACACAAGGGATAATGGGGTGAAGAGGAAGTTTCCATAATAACATCTTCTTTAACCAAAACATATTCAAGATCTAAATCTTTAAAATCAAATTCTTCTTGAGAAATCATAAGATTAAATGGTGCACCTGGGTAATAATAATCACATACATCAGTAGAAATATAATTATTATAATGATGATTGTGCAAGACTTCAAATTGATTAATAAAATCAACTTTTTTGATTCATCATCGAGATTGCTAGATTCTGAATCAACCAAGGATGGAAGAAAATAACCTTGGAACGAAGGATTTTGAAAAAGAGAAGAAATATCAAAAGAATCCTCACTTTCATACTCCTATACCTATGAAGAGTGGCTACCTATCACGTGATCACTATTTAGATTGGAAAATAGAGAATCTGTATAAGGAGACTGATCAAGTGGACCAAGGGATAAGGGGTTATGAGAAAAATATGATAGAGGATGACATGAATCCAAATAATATTCAAGGCTATATTTATGAGTGTCAATACCACCTTGAGGAATGTAAGGATTAGCCTTCACCATCGATTTCATGAACCATTCCAAAGTTTCCTATATAGGATCTAAATCATGAGAAATGGATGAAGGTTGAAGAGGTAGATTAGCAATTTGATTTCTAGATTTCCCAAGTTCAACATAATCAGAGGGAGGCACCAAATTTGGTACTGTGAAAGGATGAGGACAAGGACTAAAAGCCACAGTAGTTTCCTCCTCTGAGATTGGAGGTGTCTAATAGTTTTACAAAAGTTGGGGAAACATGAACATCTAAGGGTTTAGATTCAAACTGATTCAAAGAGATCCAAACCAAATGTTCAAACTTTTTCTTAAATAAATCCCAATCCATATTCTCTTAAGGAAACTCATAACATAAGTGAAGGAATATATTAGAAAAATACACAATTGATTCATTAGGCTCCATTCTAAGCCAATTGATTCTATTATAAGCATCTCGGTAATCCTTCCTATCAAAATATTGATAGAGCTCCTTGAGGAATTGATAAAAATAATGGAAGGAAGAATATAGTAAGGTATGACACCATAGATTAACATGAACTTCAAAGGTGAGGAATAAAATCACAAAAGAAATATCTTCATCTTAGATTTCATGAGATTCACAAAACTTGAAAAACTGAAAGAAATACTCGACTGTGGATATTTCACCCTCACCATAAAAATTCAAATGACACAAGTCATAAATATGTTCCACAGAGATGAAAGTTTTACCAGGGTATAGATTAGAAAAACATCATGGGATTATGATTTGAGGATGAGCCATTAAATTTACGAGATTCAACATAGACTCAATGGGCAAAACTTATCATCCATCCCTCCTTCTAGTTCCTTAATGTTGATGGTGTTGGATACTTCCAACATACAAGGGGTCTCCCCAATGTGAAGTCCTAATTAGATCTAACACCATCTGGAGTAGGAGCCCCATCTGGAGTATCATCCCAACCACCATAACTATAAGGTTCATATTAGTTTCAATGAATGGCATAAGAGGTTAAATAAATAACTCTTGAACAAGAAATTAAGTTGACATTGTGAAACACCATTTGTAAAGTGTAAAAGGATAATTTCATGAGGGGAGGAGACAAAAGTTAGCCCCTAGAAGGAATTAATAGTACTAACCTAAGACAGACACCTAGGAATATAAATATTTGCTAGTTATCTAGAGAAATATTTCACATAGACACAACGACCATTAGACCGCATACAACACACCTTCAACAAGATAAGTACCAAGGAGTTAAATTTCCTTAGTACATATGAATGAAAAATTTATAGAGAACATCTAAATAATAGTCCTAAGACATTCACAATACATGCATGAAAATGTGTTGGCTCATCGAGCTTCAATTATAAAGTGAAAGATACAAGTATAAAGTTACATTGATGAGGCACTAGTTCCAAAGTGGAACACTAAGTCACTTCTTTCTTCTCCAAATAATAGTTTTCTCTCCTATTCCAAGTATAGAAGCCAAGACTAGCTCGCCAAAGCGTAAGCCTCCAAAATCACTTTTCTTGAGTTACGAGGTTTCTTTTATAACAAGAGGAATGACATTTCATATCCTCATGATTCTTGGACTATCCTCATGACTCTTGAAATTCCACTATGTCCTTTGAACTTATAATCAAATCTTGGAATTATAAATGACCTTTGGACTTCTCTATGTGACTCTTGGACTTCTCCTAAAGAAATTTTGTCCATATATGACTAAGTGATTTTTCATATTCCACATATGAACCTTGGACTTTCACACATTAAATTTTGTCATTTTCTTGAGAATAAATAATTATTTCCACATGATGTGGCATGACACATGGACACACATTGACCATTATGATTACCCTTGTACAAGTCACAACTTGAGAATGATAACATGGACTTCATGATGAGGTGGAAATGCCGAGTTATCTTCCTTATTGCTTCATCTTTCATTCTTGATCATAGATATGATATATGCTTCATCTTCATGAAATATACACTTTGTTTCTTATCTTCACCCTCCAAATGGTCTTTGATAAATATCAGAATCCTTTGAGTCATTGTGCAATGTCTTCTTTTTGTCGTCATCCATGATCTACTTCATGTCTTCATGATTCTTCTTATTTGTGCTTCTTTTATGAAAGTGTTATTTTTTCATCCTCTTTAATATGTTCCTTGATCATCACATTTTCATGATGAGATAGTATTCTTGCTAATTAATATCATTCATGAAGAGGCAATATCAACCTTAAAAAAATTTATTCTATCACTACCTAGCTCATGGAATAATTTTCTCATAATAGGCCTATGAAAGGGTTAAAATAAGAAGGCCTGATTAAGAGGGTGAAATAAAAATCATCAGGGGCTTAGGAAGTCTCCACTATTAATTTTTACTACACCATGCACTATGAGGAGGATCTCTCCTTGGTCCAATGTAGTGGGCCTAGGACACAAGGTGGAAATCTTCATGCTTCAAGGTTGCGCCATGCGCTCCAATGAAAAGAGAGGAAATATTAAAAGCACAGTTTGACTAGGGGAGGAATCCTTAAAACGTCCCTATTGCACCATGTGATCAAAGGAATGGTTAAAGAAATATATGCTGCATGAGCACATTGGGAAATAGGGAAGGTGAAAGATTCAACCTTCAGGACTGCGATATGCACTCAGAGGAAAAGGGAGAGCACAATTTGACTGGTCAAAGGCAGAGAGGAGGCTTCCTTTAGCCTTCCCTACTACATCATGCACTCTATAGGTAGAGGTTAAGCAAGGCTTGGGTACATAGATAATTAGGGAAGGGGGAAGGGTGAGGCTTTAGCCTTCGAGAGTGAGCCATGCGCTCAAAGGAAGAGGAGGCTTGAAGGAAAGAGAATTTCTCCTTAACAAGGGGCGATTGTTTCTTTTTAATGTGATTTTCATCCTATGCTAGTGAAATTTGACCCAATAGTTGGTTCTTGACCATTTTGAGTGCGCTTTTAAATGAGGGAGGCCATAGGGATGAAGCCACTTTTCTTAGGAGGGTTTTCACTAAACTGGGAGGATAGAAGGATCTTTGCATTGCATGTTTTTCCTCTACAACAAGGTGAAAGAGGTCCATGCTATGAGATAGGAATTATTTATGTTCCATGCAAGGCAAAGGTAACAAAAATTCTGTTTAGTGAGTGAGTATGAGAAAGAAGGGTTAAGTGACTGCCCTTTGGAGGATCATAATGTGCAACAGATTTAGGACAATATTGAGCGGGAATTATTACACCAATATTTGGGAGTAGGATTGCATCATTGAGGCCTTTGGAAATGCTGATATCCACACTCAATAATATGGCTAAAGGATTCACAACTTGCATTGGGATAAAGTACCAACAAGGGCTCTGAAATGTCTAAGTGTAGGATCAACAAAGTAAAATAGGAAAATGCATACAAACCTGACTCAATCTTGGATCACACACATAAAACCATCAATACAATATAGAATAATAAAATATACTCATGAGTGAAAATTACAGTTATAAACGATAGCAAATTTACATTTATATATAAGTGCAACAGCTGGAACGACACATTATGTCACTTAGAACACAAGTTACGATAATTGTGACAACTATGACGAAAAGGTGCGCTAAGCTGTAGGAATGTGTATGGAACACATTATAATGATATTTAAGACCATCCAATGCATAATAGTGCACTATAATTAACTTTGGAGATGTGAAAATGTGTGACACATGTAGTAGTGAAAACGATAAAACAGACACCTGTGACATTAGGAAAAAATAATACAACACTTGAAAAATGTGAACGACATTGAAATTGAAACATTCTAGAGCTAATATAACATTAAAATGACACTTATTAAAGTGGAAACAAGAAAAAGTGACAACCATGAATGTGAAAGAGACACTCATGAAAGCTAAAGTGCCCAAAAGAAACAATTGAGAAAATTCTCCGTAATAAAAGTACAAACACAACCAAAGTGAGGGAGACTATCAACGCAAGTGAACACTAACTATCATCCTGAGTTGAACATTGCAAATAAATTGTCTTTATGGATGTTTCTATGCATGTTTAAGCTTGCATAAAGGAACTATTCTCATGAACTCATCGAAGATTGAGCGTCTGAGTGCAAGTGACTTAATAGTTTGAAACTTGGAAGAAGACTTGAATGCTTTGCAAAACATAAAAAAATCATGGAGTAACAATAGAGCCAAAAATATTATGATCATTAGTAGGCTCCAAAATTCAAGTGTAGGAAAATTTTTGGAGGGTGTTGATCACATCAAAAACACTTGGCGATACATAGGTAGAACCCCAACTTCTCTTTTTAGATTTAATTCTCTAAGTGGAAGGTCTTAGTATTTCAGGAAGTATTGATTCGTCTTTCAGATTAACTTGGCTTCCCTACTTAACCCAGTTAGAGATATAGTCCCCTCCATTCCCTTACTTGGTTAAATACATATCAAGGTTTTCCAAATCATAATTGTTTTGATCTAGGAAAGGGTAATATGTGTGACGCGTTTAAGATTTCTAGAGTATGAGTTTCATCTCTAGTGTTGCTCTATTGCCATCAGGTCTATAAAATAACCTGGTGGAGTCACTACAGGAGAACCAAAATTTCTTTGTTGCAAGCGAGCCCAGAAAATACACCAGCAAAGTCACTTGATTTATCTCCCTACACAGAAAGCCTTTCTCTTCTTTCACTCTTTATTTATTTATTTAATAAGACTATGCTTCGAGACTTATTATTTTAAACAAGTGGAAGAGGGATCCCGACATATTGAGAGTAGAGGAGGTTTACCCTTCAAAGAAGTATTTGTATAACATTTGATATTGGTTGCCCGCTGTAGATTTTCCCCTTATCCTTTCTCTACTTGACTGGATTAGCAAGAAAAACATTATTTAGTTACAATACCAAATTGAGGGATGAGGATACTAGAATATATACAGACTTTCTACTTCAACAAAATTATTTCCATTAAAGGTTATCATATTTTTAATTCAGACATCATTGATTTTAAAGATATGTAAATCCAGATAGAGAAGAGGTAACAAATTATCCAAGCATTGTTCATCATCACAATTTCCCTTTTAGATTTTTTCCAAATTGTCTTTTGAGCCAAACAAGAGCATCTTTCATGAAAATTATTATTGAACAAAACAACAGAAGAAAATACATGAAAAAAAATGAAACAAAACAAAAATAACAAAGAAAATGGAGGTAGTACGTACAAACAACATGCGTAATATACAATAAGAAAAAAAAGAAATGAAAATACTCAATGGAGAACTGGATAGAGGGTGGATTTAATGCAAGGGAAACTAAATGCAACTACGCCTACTCCTAACCCAATCATCTAGAAAGCCAGGGCTAAGTGAAATGATATTTCCAATGTATCCATTGATGTTCCCGACCCAGAAACACAAATTTAAGATAAATTACAACTAATATATAATAATGTGCAACATAAAAGATAGAAGCTTGAAAATATTGAACAAAATATTGAAGGTATTTCTTAAAAGAAGAAATATGTGTCATATCACCTCACATTACCCAACCTGCCACCTTACCTTCTCGATGAAAACCATAATCAAACAAACCTATAAAAATTCTTGTGGATGTGTCTTTATTTGTATTATCCTTCTTAGCAAGAATGAGAAAATACAAAAGGTTTTTATTATAAAAATTACTTGCTAAGTAAGAGGCCTCCAAATGATCATTGAAAATAATCCTCTTTAAAAACCTGAAAATTTTGTAGACATAGATTTTCAATTAATGGCATGGGATCAGGATGATAATCTTGTGAGGGAAAATAAGTTTCATCATGTTTAGGAATATTGTCAAGATAGTGAGGACATAACATAACCATCAATGGAGGCTGAAGTGCCTCATTTTCTTGACAAGTATCTAAACATTTAGATGAAAAATCATAAGGGTCAATTAATGTAAAACAACTATCATGAGATATACTGGTGGGAAAATGAAAAATTATATGACAATTATCATGATCAGATATATTAATTAAGGCACAAGACTCTTCATCAGTGCACAACAAAGATAAATCAGATTGAACATCTTTGCAAATTATTCGAACAAAAGAATCATATTCCTCATATGTTGAATGTGAAAAACCATCTACTTGTGATTGGATACAACCCAGACTAACATCATAATCATTAAAAAGGAATGCCAATATGGAAAACACATGAAACCATTCGAGATGTAGTGGATAAAAAAGAGGAACTTGATTTAGAAAATATCACAAGAATTCATTGACACTAAAAAGGATATCTAGTGCCATTAAGAAAATAATTAGTATTCGAATATTCACAAGAAGGATTAGGAGATGATTACTTTCAAAAGGATGTGGAAAGTATAATTCCTTCGACCAAAGGTAATATTTATATTGATCAATTTCACAACTTCACTCATCCATGAAAGGTATACATTGTGAACTTAATCATGATATAAGAGATTCACATGAGGAATGATAAATTAAAACATAATCCTCAATGCGACCGGAGACAAAATCTTGAAATCTTGAAAACTTACATTTGAAATACCACACAACTTACAAGAATGAATTTACATCCACTGAAACGATGCAAAGGAAATAATTATGCGAGAATATCCAAATATAATTTAGTTCAGGGGCCATCCTAGAATCATGAGAACCTGAAGTAACCATCAATGGAAGTTAAAGTGCCTCGAATCCCTGACAAGTCCTAAAACTTTCATGGACTATAGAATCACATTTTGAAGATTGGATTAGATCATGTGTTGTGTGTGGACAATTATCAACAATAATTTCAACTATATCACTACAATCCTGATGGTAGCCACTTACATTACTAATTTGATCAAGATTTACATCTTCAACAAACATATTACACAAGTTATAAATTTATTATGTTTGCACATCTAAGGATGAATAGATTGAATTAATTTAATGAGTAACCTGAACTAAGGAATTATCTTCATCCAAGTCTTGTAATGATAAGGAATGGAATGGATACTTGATCAACTACTTACCTTCTTCTTCATCATGGATAACCTAACTACCTTGTGTCAATTCAAACTCCAACTCATTAGATGATGAACTTGAAGAGTGTGGATTATCTTAATCACAATTTAATGCATTAAAAAAATTAGAATGCAAGGGATAGTGAGATTAAAAGTAAGTTTTCATAACAAAATCTTCTTTAACCGAAACAAATTCAAGATCTAAATATTTTAAATAAAAATATTCTTGAGAAACCAGGCGACTAAATGGTGCACTTGGGTAATCATCATCACATACATCAGTAGAAACATAATTATTATAACGATGATTTTCGAAGAATTTAGATTAATTAAGAAAATGAACTTCATTTGGTTCATCACCGAGATTTCTAGATTAAAAATCAACCAAGGATAGAAGAACATAAGCTTAGAATGGAATATTTTGAAAAAGAGAAGAAAGATCAATTGAATCCTCCCTTTCCTGCTCCTCTACCTATGAAGAGAAACCACCTTGCACCTGATCACTGTTTAGATTGGAAACCAGAGAGTCTGCAGAAGGAGAGTAATCAAGTGGATCAAGGAACAAGGGGTTATGAGAAAAATATGATAAAGGATGACAAAAATAAAAATCAGATTCAAGACTAGAGTTATGAGTGTCAATACCACCTTGATGAATGGAAGTCTTATCCTTCGCCATAGGTTTCATGAACCATTCCAAAATTTCCTCCATAGAATCTGAATCATGAGAAATGGATGAAGGTTGAAGAGGCGGATTAGAAATTTGATTTCTATATTTCCCAACTTCAACATAATCATAGGGAGGCACCCAAATTGGTACTATAAAAGGAGGAGGATAAGGAAAAATAATAATAGTAGGTTACTCTTATGAGATTGGAGGTGTCTCATAGTGTACAAAAGTAAGGGAAAAATGAACATCTAGGGGTTTAGATTCAAACTAGTTCAAAGAGATATGAACCAAAATTTCAAAATTTTTCTTAAAGAAATCTCAATCCATATCCTCTTCAGGAAACTCATAACATAAGTGAAGGAATCTATTATAAAAATCCTCAATTTGTTTTTTATGCTCCATTATAAGCTGATTGATTCTTTTATAAACATCTCGGTAATCGTACCTATCAAATTCTTGATGAAGCTCCTTGAGGAATTGATTAAAGGAATGGATGGAAGCAGATGGTAAGGTATGACACCATGGATTAACACAACCTTCAAGGGTGAGGAATAAAATCACACAAGAAATATCTTCATCTTCGATTTCATGAGATTCACAAAACTTTAAAAATTGAAAGAAATGATCGACTATGGATATTTTACCCTCACAATCAAACTTCAAATGAGAAAAATCATAAATTTGCTCCATGGAGATGAAAATTGTACCAGGTCTTAGGTTAGAAAAACATCATGGGATTATGATTTGAGGATGAGCCATTAAAGATAAGAGATTACACAAGCTCAATGGGCACAACTTGTCATCATTAGAGAATTTTTTAGGTCTAAAATGGGCCTCCTAAGAAAAATGTACAACCAAAATAAAATTTATAAGAACCAATAGGATTCAAGATGATGATGTCAACCATGGGGGATGATTCAAATTTTTTGGAGTAAAAAAGTAAAAATATTAAAAAACATTAAAATAATAAAACTACTTTTTCAACTTATCTCCTTAAGGTTTTACTCAAATTTCGAGTGGGAGTACTCGTTTGATGCAAAATTTAATTCCAAATCCAAGGAGTACCCCTTCATCATGAAGTCCATGCCATCGTTTTCAAGTTGTGACTTGTACAAGTGTAATAATAATGGTCACTGTGTATCCATGTGTCATGCTACATCATGTGGAATGTAATGATCCAAGGAGTACCCATGTCTTCTTTCTGTCTTGCTCCATGATCTACTTCATGTATTCATGGTTTTTCTTATTTTTTCTTCTTTTCTGCAAGTGTTCTTTGTTCATCCTCTTTACTATCTTTCTTGAGAATCATATTTTCATTCTAATATAGTACTATTTATAATGAAGATAATTCATGATGATGCAAGATCAACCTTAAAAATTATATATTCTATCACTACCTAGCTCATGGAATGATCTGCTCATGATAGGCATGTGAGAGGGTTAAAATTACAAGGATTTATTAAGAGGGAACATTAAAACTAATTAGTGGATTTGGAAGGCTCCAATGTTCATTTTTACTACACCATGAACTATGAGGAGTATCTCTCCTTGGTCTAGTGCAGTGGGGGAACTAAAGGAACAAGGTGAGAAGGCTTCATGCTTCAGGGTTGTGCCATGCACTCCAATGGAAAGAGAGGAAAGATTAAAAACATAGTTTGACTAGTCAAGGGTGAGGGGATGCACCCTTAAACCTTCCCTATTGCTCCATGCACTCAAAGGAAGGGTCAAAGGAAATCTAGGGCTCATGAGTGCATTGGGAAAGAGGGAAGGTGGAAGATTCAACATTTAGGATTATGCTATGCGTTCAAAGGGAAAGGAGACTTCTAGGAGAGCGCAGTTTGACTGATCAAAGTTAGAGAGGAGGCTTCCTTCATCCTTCCCTACTATGCCATGCACTCTAGAGGAATAGGTTAAGAAATACTTGGGTGTAGAGCACATTTGGGAAGGGAGAAATGTGAGGCTTTAGCCTTCGGGTGTGCACCATGCGTTTAAAGGAAGAGGAGGCTTGAAAGAAAGCACAATTATCTTCAACAAGGGTTCATTATTTTTTTAATGCACTTTTCATCCTAGGCTAGTGAATTTTGATCCAATAGTGGGTGCTTGACCATTTGGAGTGTGCTTTTCATTGAGGGATAGGGATGAAGCCACTTTTTCTAGGAGGGTTTTCATTGTACTGGGACGATAGGAGGATATTTACATTCCATGTTTTTCCTCTGCAACAAGGTGAAAGAGGTCAAATTTGTTATCTATTAATGATCTATGTGCCATGAAATGAAATTTTAACCAAAATTTAGTGTAGTGAGTTATTATGAGCAAGAAGGGTCAAGTGAATTACCTTGGGAGGATCATAATGTGCAACAGATTGGGGATGATATTGAGAGGGACTTATTGCACCAATATTTGGGAGTAGGATTGAATCATTGAGGCATACGGATACGTTAATCTTCACACTCTATAAGAGGGATAAAGGCTTCAAAAATTGCACTGGGCTAAAGGACTAAGAAGGGATTTGAAAAGGCTAAGTGTTTGATTGACGAAGTAAAAGAGGAAAATAAATCCAGACATGACACAATATTGAATCACAAACATAAAACCATAAATAAAAGCTAGAATAATACACAATACCCATGAATGACAATCAAATCTCGAAACTACAACAAAATGACACTTATTTCTAAGTGTGACAATTGGAACGACACGTTATGAAACTTAGAACACAAGTTACGAGAACTATGACGTTTATGACAAAAAGGTGCGCTAAGTTGTAGGATTTTGTATGGAAAAAATCCTAATGATATGTAAGACCATCTAATGGAGAAGAGTGAACCAAAATTGCATTTGGTGATGTGAAAAGGTGAGACACATGCAAGAGTGAAAATGATAAAAATGACACCCGTGACATGAGGAAAACATAAGAAGACACTTGAAAAATGTGAACAACCTTGAAAGTGACACATGCTAGAGAAAAATTAATATGAAAATGAAATTTATTAAAGGGAAAACAAGAAAAAATGACAGTCGTGAATGTGAAAGTGACACTCACGAAAGCGAAAGTGTGCAAAAGTGAGAGTTGAGAAAATTATTCGTAATAAAAGTACAAATGCAACCAAAATGAGGGAGGTTGTAAACAAAAGTGTGCACTGACAATAATTGTGAGTTGAACATCACACAGGAATTGTCTTGATGGACGTTTCTATGCCTATTCTAGATTTCATACAGGAACTAGTCTCCTGAACTCATTGAAGAATGTGCATGTGAGTGCAAGTGACTTGACAGTTTGAAAATAGGAATAATACTTGAACACTTTGCAAAACATCAAATGATGATGGAGTAGCCATATAGAGACAGATCATAAGATCCTTAGCAGGATCCAAAATTTAAGTGTAGGAAAAATTTTGGAGGGTGTTGATTGTAGCGACACCAATAGGATAGAGTAAATTGACCAAACATTTGCTACTTCGTCTAGCAGGCGAAGATTAACTAGAGGTGAAAATATTAAAATAAAGTTCCATAAACACATGGAATTTTTTCTCAGTAAAGGGGGGTCATGTTCTTATGATAATGAGAGCATAGATGACATTGAGGTTCCCTCGAGTTACAAACATCTAGTGAAATAATGGGTATCGAAGTATATTTTTGAAATAAACACTGATTTGTTTTTCAATGAAAGTGTTAGCACTCAGTAAATTTCTCCAGGCTGAGCAGAGAAATTCCAGAGGTAACCAAAAACCACTTGCAGAATTGGAATCTAGCCCTTCCAACCCTAGAGAGGGCTCTCTCACTAAGGCTTTATCATTTAATTAGATGACTGGATGATTTTTATGATATTAGGCCAGTTATGAGGATCCAAAGAGCAAGTTTTTTTTAATGGTTTTGAAGGTAGGTGTGAAGAGATAGATCCCTTGGGCATGGGTTACTTTTAATTGTTATTTTCAGTGAATAAGTGGGATAATGAAGATTCCTTGCAATAGGAGTAATATAGGAAGTCTTACAATGCTTAAATAAAAATTCATTTTTAGGAGGGTGAGTCGAGGAAGAGTGAAATTAACAACACCTAAAGCACCTATCCAAGGGCGAATATCAGATGTTCTAATAAGGAATAAACATTAAAATGATTAATTGACCATAACAGATCACATATAGTGAATTATGAAAGATTTTTTCTCAATTAAACTTTTGAAGACTTAAAACTCAAGCATGTAAATTACATAAGAAAATCGAATAGCACAAATATCACATCACCATAGAGGGCTGACACTTGAACTCCTATAGCTAGTCACTTCTGCCTTCTTTCATTAACTAGAAATTAATCAAATATAGAGGGAACTAAGTTTCTTTCACTCACATACCGAATAAACCTTTCTTCATAATTACTCATGTTCTTAAATACATTTAAAACATGATAAGATCACATGAATAGATACAATGCATCATTTATCCACTAAGTGGATCGAATCAAATGAAGTCCATGAACATACTATTTTTGAAACAAAAGTAAATAAAGCTAGGCATGAAAAGCTGCAACTTTTTTATTTTTAGAAAAAGTATAAAACACTATATTCTATCCAACTTATTCTATCTAGATAATGATCCTATATAGAGAATGACCCTATCCACTAGACTTTAGAATTCCTTCTTGATCATGATGCTATAGTTCCAAATTCAAGATAAAAGTAGAAACAACAAGAACTTGTGTTGCACAACGACTCCAAGTTGGCACGTACACTTGTACACTGGAAGAAAATTGACTGAAAAAAATGTGATGAGCAGGTATTTGAGGAGGCAAGGGACCCATTTCACACATTCCTTGGCACGTGACATCTTCAAAACACTCAGTTCCTTCTTTGTGAAACACATGTGCAACAAATGTGCAACCAAATTTTAAAATTGTGGCTGCACCATTTCTTTCCACCCCAAACCAAAAAAAAAATTACAACCAATAATATAAGGCTTTGTGCTAACCCAACAACATCCAAAACTACCAAAATGTGTCCATGATGTCATCATTTACAAATTGGATTCCAAAATTTTTAGAATTCTCTCAACAAAAATTGCGAAAACTGCATCCCAAAGTAACCCTCGTAACTCTTAAACGGTAAAAATTGTGTAAAAAATGAGATAGTTTTTTTGTATATTAACTTATATTAGAGATACACCTCTCTCATTTTCTTCAAATTATTCCCATCTCCTCAGAATCGGTTCCCCAAAATCATGTCTAAAACAAGAAATTACATAGTTTGAAAAATAGGCTTGAAAGATGCATTTATATCTCCAAATATACCAATACGTGACACTCGTGTAGAACCTGAAGGAGGTTATTTTTATTTGGTCCATTATTGAGAAAATCCTCTTTCACTTTTCCAAAATTTACCTCCATGTGATCGAAAACTTCTCTTGAAAATGTTATCTCAAACAGTAAATTTCTGCAACAAATTCGTATTTTAAAACCTGCATGGTAGAATTGTGTTCTGGTTTGTGGCACACTGATTTCATGGAGGGATGAAAATTATATACTCATGATCATACCTTGATTAGAATCAATTTGTGATTATGTGTATGCTCTTCAGGGTGCCAGAGAACGCTACACAACACTGTGCAACAACCAAGTTGGGTAGCGTTTGGAGCGGGGGGGTATATGTAAATGGAATGTGAATAAACATGAAGGGAAATGGGGAAATGATGTAGGAAATAGGGAAATGTGGGGTAAATAAAAAAATATGGATAAAATTATAGATCATAGTTGATGGAATATTTTAATGACCAGACCTCATAACCAGCAAAACCTTGACTGACACAGATTCATTTTAAATGGTCCTTATCAATGCAAACTGAAACATAACCCCTTTTAATCTTGAATGAATTTATAAACATGTGTGACCTCATGAATCCCACTAGCTAAGAATCTTTTACAATTTCAATGAACCTGTTGAAGCCTTGAAAATCGTTGCGACAACATTGGGGGATAACCACCCGGTCCAGACCTTAATACAACTCCTTTTCCGTTTATGATAGTGGCTCCGACTGGTTTAACTAGGCCCAATTACCTTTTCCCTATAGCTATTGGTTTACGATGTATCTTTAACTACCAATAGATAGGGATATCATATCACTTCTTCTTGCTGATTGGGCAAGAGAATGAACCTTAAGCTGATTTGGGTTCAACCAAACCACAACTAAGATTTTTCCTCTTTGAGAAGAGGACTTAAAAGAATGTAGAATTTAATCTAAATGCAAACTTATTCTATAATGCAAGCAAAAGAAACTAATCTAAATCTTCTCTTAATTAAGTAGATATAAATCTAACCCAATTAAGAGCAATATAATTAAATAATGAGAATTTAAATATGTCTGGCTTTTAATTAATATCAAGCTAACGAAGAAATTCAATTAGCTGACATTTGTGACTATCGAAACACATCCTATTGAGACCATTTAACTGAAATAATAAATCAACAACACTCCGGAAGAAATTCACAAAAATGATATTGATTGTCAAATCAGTCAAGCCAATAATTAAACAATAATATGTGGAAGAAATTCACAACACATTACTATTTAATAAATCAGTTTTATAAGACAAATTTCTAAGTAAATAGTTACTCATAAATCAGAGTTTAATTCATAAGAGCAGAGATACATAACAGTATTGGGACAAATTATTCATATCAACTGAAATGCATAAACATGAATAAAATGAAACAACCATTTTATTAACATAAAAATGAAACTGACATTTGATATGGAAATGCCAAAAATACCAGTTAATTGAATCCGTTTCTCTGATCCTGGTCTCTAATAGTCCTTTACATTACTTGAATTTTTGCTTGCAAAACTAGAGCTACAGAAATGCAAACTCTGCCCATCATACATAATTCAAGATAAAAGAAAAAACCCTCAATAATGTTCAAATCTGAAATTTTCTCTCATCCCTTCTACAACTCTAAATTCCTATTATAGAAATGTTTTTAGAAGAGAGGAGAGCAGCTTTTTCTATTCTGCAATCTACCTTTTATAATCTATCCAAAGGTAATTTTTAAAGGAGATTTTGTTGAAGAAAAAATCTGCCCAATCTAATTTTATTTGCTCAAAATTCGAATCTTTAATTTCTGGAGCATTCTCATTTATTGAGATCCTTTTCTCCATATCTCTTCTACTATTTTCCTGCAAAAAAGAAATCAAAATAAATTAAGATGCAATAATAAAATCAAAATGCCATTTCTGGAATTATTACAAATCTAATCAAATGCAATTTAATTAATTAAAAAGGAAATTTGAGCTTTTTTGTTGATACTCATAACTATTTTAATTGGCAAAGGATATTATTGATGCACGAATCTGTAATTAGAAGAGGCTTGGGCAAATGAAAATGAAGAAAACAAGCTCAGAAAATTGATTGTGTTTTAGAAATTCGGAGCTTGATCTTCTGCCTATTTTTAGACCCAATAAATGACTAAATATGTTAGTAAAACCTCCTCAAAAATGTTCTCCTTGATTTTCTCTTTCCAATGAGCCGTCCTGGACCTCATTTGGCCAAGTAAAACTCAATCTATGAGCTTCCAAAGTTGATAAGTCAAATCTGACATAAATTTGGAAATTCTGTTTCTAGGCTAAAAATCAGATTTTAATTAAAAATTTAATCCCAAATCAAACTCTAATTATCTAATAATTAATTCTAATTTAATTGTTAATTTTAAACTAAACTAATTATTTAAATTAATATTAATCTAACTAACTAATATAATTAACTAAACAAATTAATCTAATTAATAATTAATTAAATTAATTAAATTCTACATATTAATTAATTTAACTAATTTAAAATTAATTATTTAAATATTAAATATTAAATCTATTATTAAATTAAAACTTAAACTAATACTAACTAATACTAAACTTAATAACATTCTACTACTTATTAATTTACCATTCTACTAATATTAAATTAAAACTATCCTAACATTAAACTAACATTAAATTAAAACTATGCTTAACTAACACTCCACTAATCTACTAACACTCCACTATTCCTATTCGCTCACGTATGAGTGAGTTTGAAACTTGAATAAAGTGACTTATGATATTTTAATTGACTTCGCTATCGGCAATCGGGAGGGTGAGGGTCATCGGATTTTGTCATCTAAAACGTCCGATGCGATGCAAACTCATGTGTATTAAACTTATCACTTTATTACTATTTCAAATTCGTATGAATGAGTTTCAAACAAACGTTTTTACCCTTTGACTTATCGCAATCGACATATCGGGAGGCATCGGGATTTCGAAGGAATGTATCCTTTGGAAATTCGCGATGCGATGTAATAACAAATAAAATTTCCAATGCGATGTAAATTTATTTTATTTTATTTGTTTTTATATTAGATTTTAAATTAATTAATTTAATCATATTTAAAATAATAATTAATTTAATTAATTTTAAAATCTAATGTTAAATATCAGTTTTTGTTTTGGTTTTATTTTAATGATGTTAAATTGTGAAATTATCTAATGGATGATTTGCCTATCTAAAATACAACCACTTTGACATTTTGATTTTTTGAGATTAGTAATTTATTTGAAATTTTGGAGTAAATTACTAAAATCCCATTGCTTCATGATTTGGCTGTATAAGTAAAAATAATGAAAAATGTTAGTAATAACTAACTAGGGGTTAATATTTAAACTAAATGCATCATTGAACTAATTTAATTACAAAAATGGAATATTGTAATTTTATGCATTTTAACCCATACGACATAAGTGATTAGACTTCAAAGGAGTGCCATTCACAAACCAGTTGACCAAATGAGGCAAAACAAGTATCAATGGAAAGCTTATAAAAAATTGATTTTAAAAAAGCAATGAAAACAAAAATCTAAAGAAAATGAAAAATTAACAAAATTGTAGGATAATCAACTTAATAAAAATCCTAAAAGGCGTTTAGCCAAAATTTTTAAATAAAGGGTCCCAATTTTTAAATAAAAAATGGGGGGGTTGTGTTTGACCACAACAGAACCCTTCTGAAATAATTTCAACAATGTCGAATAGTGACTTTGAGGCTCTGACAACAACAATAATCATAGGCTAAACTACTCAAAAACTAAAAAATCAAAGGATAAGGAAAATACATTTGACGTAAAAAATCCCAGGACCATAACAAAAAGGATATGCTACATTTTCCCATTGTCATTACATGGTTTAGGGATATTTTCCATGGATGGTGTAAAGGTATGCTACGACGAATTAATTGAATTGATGGAGTATGTCGTACTCTGTTATGTCTACAATGATTGGTTATGGCTAGTCCATTATAACAAAAGTATGTGAAGATATAACATGGCCACAAATTATATACAACTAAAAGAAAATGATCAAAATAAAGGCGCAACTATGTATATTGATTGAAGGCCAAAAGCAACAGGGAATGTTGCATGTTTTATAAATAGTACACAGAACGTGACCACAATTAAGCAATCCAGTTGCATATTCGAGGGGTGTGAAGGAAACCGTGTATTTGTATGTACCATAAAATCAATAGTTGTAGGGGAATAGTTTCTCATTGATTATAATTTGAATCGAATAGATACAAACATTGTTATTATGGGGGAGATATGTATTCTATGTTACCCAACTTGTAAGAAATGTTTATTATAAGTTATGATTGTCATTTACTACAATATATTGTCACAAAGCTTGTGATTTAAGGAAACATTTTAACATGTCATGGTTTTAATATTGTGGCAGGATGATTAATGTCAAAGAGAACTGACCTTGAACAAGAAAACATCAATGTAATTGTATGTAAAATAATATAACCATGATATTTATTCTAGCAAAAATGTCTTAGAATTTTATCCATTCTAGAGAAAGTCAAATTCATATTTTAGGCATAATATAACTAAATGAAAGATTCAATATGCATATGACCAACCTTCCTTACAGGATTATATGAATCCTATCCAAAGGTTACTTTAAACATGCATTCTTAATATTTCACACAATCATCTAATTATTTGTATCCTACAATGAGCTTTTAACTTGACCAAATGAATTCCTTCATCCTTTTCAAAGTGTTGTTTCTATACAATGTGGAAATATATTGATCCTATCATAATGCCTCTTCCAAGATACTTCCAATATGATGACTCGTACAGGATCACGATGATCCATATTAGCAAAATGACTTCCTATAACATAATGTTAGACAATGTATGGATTAATATTTATGCAAAATGGCCCACAATATTTTTATTCTTGAAAGACTAGATGAATTCAAGCAACTCAACCAAGTAGAATTTTAAACATGCTATTATCATATGCTTCTATCCAGGATGCCATACTAATGAAGAATCATGTTCTTTAGGTATCTTCTAGCCTTTTTTCCTTTCCAATACAACCTGTAACACTTACTACAGTTTTAGACCTGAGGTAACCCTATATACTTCTTAGGGTATTCGCACGTATGAGTAGAAGATAGAAAAATATTAGACCTTTGCAATCTCTCTAGGGATTCATCCTCCTTCACTATCCTTCTCTCTTTTCTTTTAGGACTTTCACATTCCTTCTCCATTGCAGATTGAACCCAATAGGATACTTGATTAATGTGTGTTTTAATAGGTTGAATGTCTTCCTTTATATAGCTTTTCCTCACAAGGCCGACTTGTTCCTGAATGGACGACTTAGTTCTTAGGAGCCTACTAGACATTTCAATATAAAAATAGTTTTTATTTATTTGATGCAAGTTCCCAAGAGGCCCTTTTACAATAACAATGAATCTTTTGACTCATGATAAACCTAGGATACCCAATGAAAAATAAATTGAGCATGAAACCCATGCTCCAAAATAATTTTCTTTTATTCTTTTACATAATTTTATTTCTCCTTTTAAAAGACACATAAGATTTACAACATGACAAGAGTCAAACGACAACGATGAAGACCGAAACTAGTTACAATTTGCATCCTGGTACATGCATTAATATAATGATATGAAATGATTTTTTTTATAAAATTAGAACCTTCTATATTGGCCTTGATATAATGTGGAGTTTCTATATAAGTTTAACCATATGTCAGTAGTGGTTTTTTTATTAATATAATGATGATTAATTGTGGAAAAATTGCTTGATTTTTTTAATGTGTCATAATGAACTTTCAAGATATCATAATATTTATGAGCAAGTATTTAACTCACTAAATTTCTCCTCCTATGTAAAAAATGGAAATTTGTATTGATTTTTTTTTATTTTTATCAAATTAAAATATTTGAATGATTATAGTTGAGGATGGTGGAAAAAAATTACAAATTACACTTATTTGATCAATGGGGAGATAAGGGGAAGGCACCAACCTCAAATCACTCCACAAATGCTCCTAAGGAAGTTCTTAGTGAAGAAGCAAATTTTTTTCCCACTGATATGATCCAAACAATAAGGAAGCTACAAATCAAATTAAACAATAAACGTAGTTCTTTTATTTTTATTTGAGCCGCAAACAGAAGAGATAAGAGGCCAAATCAAAATCGTGATGGGCCAAAATTATAACTATGGGGTAAGCAACTCATTTAATTATCCCATTTATTTATTTATGATTTTAATTATCTCATTCTTTATAAAAAAAACTCTTTATTTTACAGGAGTTTTAATAAAGAATTTTTGAGGGACTACGATCCTTATGGTGAAATTATGAGGGTCAACATTGGTAGCAGAATTTATGCTCCTCCTGTGAGTGACACACTAGTCGCTAATACTGGTACACCTGCTAAACCATGCATGCTAGGATCTACACCCCCTGAACAACATATGCCATGAACTACACATGATGTTGTGGATGCAAAGCATGATCCCATCACACATTTTGAAGTAAGCTTTCCTGGATATTCTCATTTTACTAGCATGGGAAAACTACCAATTACGTTTTTGGTAGATGAGGACCACGTCCCCATGAAATTAAAGAAAATTCTAGGTATTAATAAGTGTTTTAAATAATAAGTACAATCTAATTGAAATTTACATATATTATGTGGTTATTTAAAACTAATGATAATATCGTTCTGCAATAAACGATGCATTCTATAGGCACTTGTATGACCTAACTTTAGAAATATTTGGGCCCACCATTCGCACAAATCAGAAATCTAAAAGTTCCAAGTTGAAGGATGAACTTATGAAAAAGATGGTTGGCTTGTTCGGTGAGGGTACCTTCAACAAAATTAGAGTTACCTCGAAGGCAAGATTACATTTAAAATATTTGTAGGACCAATATATGGTTAATTTTTAAAAGAAAAATAAGTATGAGTTCCCTACAATTATTCTAGATAGGGAGTGGAAATACCTTGTGGCAGATGCAATCGATAAGGCACTTCGAAAAAAAGGGAATACACCACATGGACTAGGAAGGTATGAGGCACTTTAGATAATGTAATTATGATGCTTTATCATTGTTGTGACAGCTAATTAAGTTTTTCATCATTTTAAATATAGGCTCCTGAATACATCCAAATCTAAAACATCTAGAATAGCTAAACACGAGCAAAATCATATTGTCTCAAGTGGTTACTCAAAACTGGCATTATAAGTTAAAAAAAAATTGCATCCAAATTATAAATTCTTAACAATTTTAGTTTAATATCACAAAAGAATAAAAATTCATGTTCTCAAGAAAAATTGTAGGGGTCACAATTCAAAGAGGCTACCATGAAGGAAGACTTCAAGCTTGCTTGTAAGCATGACTATGAAGTCATGGTTGAACATTGGACAAGCTTGGCATCTTCACAGTCTTTCGACACCCAACCTAAAACTCAGGTAAATAAGAGAAATAAAGAGCATTTATAAATTATTACTTGTAAAATATATTGGTTACTATTTTTAGCCACGAAGTAATGTGCTTGATTGTAAAAGGTAGGCAATCAATGTAGATACAACACATGATCCTAGTGATGTTTGAGTGCCTCTTGAAATTGATGTTCAACTTCGTACTAGAGGTATTTCATGTGTTATAATTTTTTTTTAGTATGGATTACAATTAAAAATATTTAAATGTGAATTGTGCATTAATTATAACCTTTCTTTTTTCTACTCTAGAGATGGTACATGATGAGGCCAGATAAGAGGAGGAACATATGGTCATGTCCGAAAGTACTCTGTGTCCATCCACTAGTGAAGCAGGTAAATAACACTCTATTACTCTTTTTATTAATAAAACACTTGAAATAATAATAGCTATAAATATGAGTTTAACATTTATTTATTATGAATTTTGATGCTCCGATCCCCTTGGAGCAGCATAGATATATGACGAGGTTGAGAGCAAGGCATACAAAGGCCATAACAGCTGAAGCGAAAGAAGGAGTCCTTGCAAAATACCTAAAAAAGAGAAAGTGACCGAATATTAAATGATTGTACTTGTTTTTTGAGAACTTGGTTTTTTTGAGTACCACATTTTTTATTGATAGGTTGAATGCCTCATGGCATGCGCGCATGTAACTTTTTATTATCTTAATAAAAAGTTGTAATTTTTCCATTAGAATAATTTAGAATGACCTTGTTACATATTATGTAAACATATTTTTTGTGATAAAATTTATTGAGATGAAATATTTTGTGGATGTAGGAATGAATGAATGAATGTTTTCTATTTGTTCCTTTATATATCTTAATTTCTTTCTTTCAACTATTTCCTAGTATATAGATTGGGTTTTAGGGAATTGAGAGTGATGTGAGGGGGAGGGGCCATGAGAGCTTCAATATTCACGTGGTTGGCCCTATGCAGTAGAGAATAAATTAGGATTTGGATAATATTGGAGCAAAACACCCTCGATCCAATAGAGCATCAACAAAGTCAATGTTGACTTCACTGCTACTTCATCAAGTGGAGGGACGTTTATTCCAAGATTAAACTATTCAAACAGTTTATTCTCGAAACCGAGAGGATCTCATTCAGGTACTCATGCACTCAAGTATTTTTAATTATTATTTATTCATGAAATTTAATTTAATATTTTGTCAAATTTAATCTAATTTTACCTCATTGGTCTTATGAATATGTGTAGGACAACTAGTATCAATTCAAATGATGAAATGGAATAACTGTTGGAAGAAAATAGCTCAAAATGGTAACATTACATTTATCATTCAACTTTTTCTAATTTTTATTAGGAATTTGTTTTATTACCAAATATTAAAAATATGTACATTTATTCACTTTGTCATTACACTTGCTTGAACCTATTCCCTTATTTGATGTACTCTATTACTATTGTAGTTGAAACAACCCCCCTCAAAAATTTTAGCTACGCTTTGATTTTGGAGCCTACCTTTTATCAATAAGAACTTATATTTCACATTCGTCAATTTTTCCTCTTGATTTTTTAGTTTCATAATCAGCATTATTTCATGTAGCACTTGTGTGTGGTGTTTTGACTAAGTCTTGTTGCTAGCAGTTGCACAACTTTTCACGACAAGTTACTTTCCTCCAAACACAAGCTAACTCTTGTCCTAATATAGAACTGATCGCTAATATTTCTTATGGGAATTGTGAAATCCTATACTACTATAGACTACACAATCCATTGGGGAAGTGAACTATGCAATAATGTAATATAGGCAGTCACCTACCAAGTGAAATGCACAATCTTTCACTGAGAGTTAGAACTACGCAATCCATTGAGCTAGTGGATTGCACAATCCCTTGCCACTGGGAATTGTGCAATCCTTTCTGCCAATGGACTATGCAGCTCCCCAGAATAATAATTTGTGCATCCCTAGAAAATAGGGATTGCACAATCACCTATGGAAAAGTGGCACAAAGTTTCTATTTTCGATCTAAGGACAAGTGTCACTTTCTCCTTGAGTTTAGGTATGTGCATCATAAACCTTAACCTAACCCTGTCGGGGATAAATATATATAATATTTTCTTGTATATATAATTTTAAAACTAAAAATTTGAGCTATATCCTTCTCCACGAGATTAAGGAGCTTTGGATCTAGTTTTCAATGCTTTTCTGTGTAAGTTTCTAAAGTGTTGCTTTTTACAGTTTTTTCGTCATTTTTTTCATTTTTGTGTTTGAAGGTGCTGATTTGACCATTTATTCTTGTAGTTACTAGAATTTATACTATATTTACCATGTAAAAGTGTTTATTAAGTACATCATTCAAGTTTTACAATTGTCGCATCCCTCCCAAGATTTTTTTCCTACCAGTAGTTACTGCTACTAGTTCTTTTTGTGCATGCATGCTCTTCATTTTGCATGATATTTTTTGGTAAATGTTGATGATTGGTATAACTCATATTTAGGCCAATCTACCCTTTCTCCTTCCTTAGCTTCAGTTCTAAAATTTTTCCTATCTCCTGGGCAAGACTGCACAATTTTCATGAGTTGTTTCCTTCACCTACTATGCATTGTGAAATTCCAAGACATAAATCTCACCCATTTCCAGTTGTAACTGTGAAATGTAAAATAAATGGATTGCCTAGATGTGCATCGTGTAATCCAAGCATAATATGCCCATACTTGGCCCCTGAGACTACACAATGCGCAATTCCCTCTCTTTCCGCCCAGCTGAGACTATGCATTGCATAATGTCAAACCTCATGCCGCCCCTCTAATGAATAAGACTATGTAATCCTCCTCTCTAACTGAATAGTGTGAAATTATTAAGCTCAACCCTCCCCCTTCCATCCAAAAATTGTGCAGTCTCTCTTCTCATCACTGTGTTGCTTCTTTTTTCTTGATTGTTAAGTTGATTTTTCTTAGAGATGATTTTTTTTTCTATGAGTGCATCTTTTGACACATGTAATACAAGTCTTGAGCATACTTATTTTAGTAGAAAAAAAATCACGCCTCCCAAGATATAAACATCCAAAGAGGCTATAGAAATTAGTACCAAAGAAGTGGTTGAAATTCCTTCATCCTTAATCCCCATTTTCACTGATGGACATTTATACATTGAGAAGGACTCGGATATTACATAAAATGTTGTTAAGGATGCATTCACGACCACTGAATTCAAATAATATATAGAGGATATATAGGTCTACATTAACATCTAACAGACAGGGCTTCATATGGTTTCTTTCATATTCCGATCTTACCTCGTGCAGATGTCATCAAATGGATTCTGCAAAGATTTGACACCAAGAGCATGTCTTTGAATAACGCTATTGGATATATCTTTCCTCCTACCATCCACATGACCTCCACTTGATTTATCACTTGCCTAAGTCTAATAGGTTATATTAATACCAAGGATGTGTTCAAGATTTTGGGGAAGGAACTGTCAAAGTTTTTCCAGACACCGAAAAACACTTATAAGACTAGTTCACTTAGAAATGTGTTTTAGTATTTGATAGTACTATGATGTTTAATTTATGGACAAAATAATATTAAACCCTTATCAAAAGTATGGGTTTATATGTTGTATTATATTGTCTCCAATGGGAATATATTCAACTTGTTCGATATTGTCTCTCAACAGCTGAAGATCAATATGAATAAGGCGAAAAATCCATAAAAAGGCAGGAAAAAATAGTTCTACATGTATGCCTATGTATTGGATGGTATATGTGCTCACAATGCTTTCCATAGCATGGATTATAAATGGACTTCCAGAGACCCTCCTATACATATCTATTGTATGTTTTTAATAGAATGCAGCTACAGGGGAGTCTTTTAAAAGGTGGGTGATCATTTCTTCAAGGTCCTATACTAGATTATGTTTGAAGAAGAGGATCCTTGCATGCCTTGCAAGGCAATGAGTGTAGTATCAAAAGTTTCAGATTGGTTTTCCTCATGAGATTACACATACCTTAGAGTGTTTGGCTGCTAGAAATGATCTCATCCCTTACCAAGGTATGCCACTAACAAAATAGTCATGCAAGAGGTCGCCTAAAATCTTATCACAAGTTTGTCTGCAGTGCTGCAATGGAATAAGAAAGAACCATAGCCTTCTCTTCCCTTGCAGATGAGATATTACATGATCAAGAACTTGAAGGCTGTAAAAACTAAAGCAAAGAAATTGGAAGACTTCAGGTTCAGTATAATAAACTATCATCGGTATGATCCCAAAAGATTTTGTAAGAAATACTATACCAAGTTACACTTTGTCTAGCTATATGGGACCTATGTCAGACTAGAGGAAGAAAAAATGAAGAATTTCTATAATGCCTCATGATCATGTGCACCAGGAGATCAAGCAGGCCTTCCAATGCAGTTTCAGAACTAAGAGTTACTCATGAAGCCAAGTAGCCAGAAGAGCACTCTCTAGTGAGTATTAAATGTAAAAGGAAGGTTTCCCACAACCCAATAGAGGAGCAAAGCCACAAATTTATGGTATATCCGACTATTTTAAATTTGGATTTGGAAGTAGAAAGGAGAAGGAAGTAGCCAGAATTGGAGAGAAATAGGAAGAAGAGTGGATATAGAAGGAATAATAGGAGATGAAGGAACTGTAGGAAATGAAAGCACAAGAATAGCTAATAAGAAAGGAGGAAGAAGAAGCTAGACTGAAGCAAGTATAAGAAGAAAATCATAAGAAAATTGAAGAATAAGAAATTAAGGACTTGGATCAAGTGCTTATTAAAGATATAGAGGAGTAGATACTAACCCAAGACATGGAAATAAAAAAAGGGGAGAAGAAATAGGATTTTAAACTCATGCCCAGTACAGAACAAACCATCAGTCAACCTCAACCTCCTCTCACAGAAGGGCAAGCCCTGGATGATGAAGAAGAGATCTCTCCTCCAAATGATGAGCTAATCATGGATGTATTAAGCTTAACCTTTAATGAGCTCTAGAACATAATTGTGTAGGAAAGAAAGAAACATTTTCTCAATGATATGGCATATCCTACTTTCATTCATATAGAGAGGGTGATATTCACTGATACAAGAAGGAATCCTCATACCATCGTTGTAGCTAACTTATTCTTTGTAGGTGCTTCGGAAAAAAATAGATATTTCCTAATGGTTGAGAAAAAATAGATGGAAAATAATCTAGAAGTTGCAAAGCAACAAATAGAACAACTACAAGCAGAGAATCAAAGGTTGTCTTCTGCATATGCTTTCTTGCAAGAGCTTTGAGAAGCAATATATGGAAATACATAGGCATTGAGAGGCACTATGAGACATATTTACGAGGATTTGGTCACTGTGCATAAATTAGTAGTTCAGCTACATTATATGCAAAAGAAATCGCAAGAGAATGTGAAAGCCTTGAAAGTCATTCATGCAATGATTACCGTGATTCAGGAGTAGGGAACTAATTGCAGGAGCACATTGACAGAATTGGCCAAGAAGGAAATGAAGGAAGCATAGTTGGAAAAGGAAAAGGTTAGAATTCTTATATAAAGCAACAAACAATTTGGAACCTTCTTGGCCAACATTTTAGCTTCTTATGCACGATTATACAATAGCTTGGATTCCTTGTTTCAGGCATAAAAGATCTCCATTAGGTGAATTTTGAGGCCTAAAATGGGCCTCCTAAGAAAAATGTACAACCAAAATAAAATTTATAAGAACCAATAGGATTCAAGATGATGATGTCAACCATGGGGGATGATTCACCATTTTTGGAGGAAAAAAGTAAAAATATTAAAAAATAGTAAAATAATAAAACTACTTTTTCAACTCTTATTTTCAACTTATATCCGTAATGTTTTACTCAAATTTCAAGCGGGAGTACTTGTTGGATGAAAAATTTAATTCCTCATCCAAGGAGTACCCATGTTGCATATTTTTGATGGACCCTCCTACATGAAAAATTAGAAATACATGAAAAAACTTGATTACAATCACGTTTTTCATGTATTTCTCATTTTTCATGTAGCAGGGTCCAACGAAAGTATACAACATGGGCACTCCTTGGATGAGTAATCAAATTATACATCCAACGATTGTTTTCGCTCAAAATTTTTGTAAACCCATAGGGAAACAAGTTGAAAATACGAATTGAAAAAATAGTTTTTTCATTTTTCCCTCTAAAATTTGATGGTTTAATCAAATCTTATTTTATTATTTCCATTATTATTTTATAATTTCCTTAGGAGGCCCGTTTTAGACCTCAAAATTCCCCTAATGCTTATTAGAACCATTTTCAGAAACAAAGGGGAGAAACATGGTCAAGTAGGATATCGAGGAATACTTGAATCATCTAAAGGAAATCACTACTAAAGAAGACTTGGAGTTTGACAAACACAACATGCGAACGCTCATGAGTTGTCCTGCTAATATCAACATGGAGTTTTTCTTGTTGCAGCAAGAAGTGCAAACTGGTTCCAAAAGCATCTACCCAAATAATATGGAAGTTAGAGCTCACTTTAAGCCTAACCTTCTAGCAAAGTTTTAGGACACCATCGCATATTGCAAAGCTTGGCATCAATACATAACCACAAAATTGCAAGCTGAAGTTGTCGATCTAGAGTTTCCTCAAAATCAAGTTTAACATGTCTAGTTTGTATTATTAGTCTCTACCCTTTTTTGTCTTATATGAGTTTTTGTATTATTTAATTTGAAATAAAATGTGTAAGTGGAGGTCCAAGAGTTAATTGAGGAATATGAAATGTAATTAGCTAGGAAAAGAAAAAATAATTCAAAGGGTCATGAGGGAAGCTCAAAGGTCACAAAGGGAGATGAAGAGTCATCTCATTTGTTATAAATAAGCCCTCATAAATCAAGAAAAAGGCTTGGAACTGAAGGATTGGAAGCTTAGATTTGGAGCCCTCGCTTCTCTAGTCTAGCATAGGAGGAATATCATCCTTTGGAGAGGAAAGTGTTGGATTCATGTTCCACAATTGGGGCTAGTATCTTATCAATGTAATTGTATGCTTGGAACTTTCACTCTATAATAAAATCTCAGAGCCATCACACCTTCATGCACATGTCATGGATGTAGTAATACTGTTCTTTATATATCTGCGATGTATGTTGTTTCACTTATGCTAATGATAATGAACTAATTCATTTTATTTAGTATGTATCTTGTTGGATGTGTGTTATATATGTTATTATGGTCATTTTTATATTGTGAACTATTTTGTAGGTTAACTAACAATTCTTTTGTATTTCTCGTGCATCTCTTCTAAGTTAGTACTATTACTTTCTTCTAAGGTGATCACTTATTTCCCTTCGATGTGATGGAAACGTTAATGCATTACATTTGATACTTAACAAAGTTCATACACTTCTTGTCACCAAATCCATGCATGTATCATTCTTTGTGTTTATCGTAGCGAAAGAACATCCGTAAAACAATCACTTTGGAAACCCACTGTATTCTGGTTGGGGCTCCTACTCCAAATGGTGTGGGGTCTAATTAGGATTCACAATAGGGAAACCCCCTTCTCTATTGGTAGCTTCCATCACCGTAAAAAATTACATAGATAAGATTTAAATATGAAAAATTTGTGATTAAAAAAGTATAACAAACAAATAAGTAGAAAAATATATCTACACATGAGTATGGTAAGAAATATACAGAAAAATACGTCTACACCTGAGTCTGGCAAGAAATTTTTCGAATTTAATTGGTAGAGTTGTTCAAGGTAAGTTAATTTCAAGTTGATGCCTTTTCGCTTTTGCATAATGCACTGCACTAGTTACTGTATTTTTAGTCATATGGGTGGTAGATATTTGAACTAACTTGACATTTATTTTATATTTCAAAGGGAGCTATTGTACAACTTAGCAATTCCAAGTTACAAATTTCTTCAGATTGGCAAGAGAATACTACCACAGATGGAAGAAGGTATGAGAAATGGTAATTCAAAGGTGTATTATTTATTTTTATTTTTCACTATCTAGTCAAAAGTGGTATAACAAGGTTGATATCATGAGTACCAAGATGAGGGATGTTAGAAAATTGATTAGGGAAAATTTCAATTCCATTTTTTATTACATGAAACTTAATTGACATTACGTTATTCTTGTTCTTGATTATGTTTGTGTTCTTATCATCAAATAAATTCCAAAACAATAAATTTCATAGCCATACAAAAATGAATACAAGATATAGGCTCCAAACTAGGGTAAATACCCCTCCAAGGGGAAAACCCAGAAATAACTCTTTTCTTATAGAATAAATTACAAAGGAAAATTCAAAGACCAAACCATAGACTAGACCTCACACCAAAAACCAAGCCATACAAGTAGATGATCTGCTTCATGACAAATAACAAAGTTACCGAGGCCAACAAAGCAAATATCTTCCAAAAACAAGGCTCTTCTAGCCTCTCGTCCTTCACAAAATAACTTATAATTCTCCTACAATTTTCATACATATGAAAACCCTATAAATGTTAGGGTATATGCATGTGTGAAAAATATAGGGAAAATTTCAGACCTTCGCATGGTTCTAAGACTTCCTCCTTCTTCATTATCCTTATTCTTCGCTAGTGTTGGAGCGGGGTCCCCTAACCACAATTTTGATGCAATTTTATAATATTTTGTAATAGTTTAGTCTAGTGCAGGGATTTGGTGTGGGTAAAAGCCCCTAATGAGCTATAATGGGTCAAAGGGTAGACCAAGGGTCCAAAAACCACGATTTTCGGGCCATAGAGTAGTGTAGGCTAATATAATATAAATAGGTGGATAGATCGAGTCTAGAAGTAAGTTTTTGGAGGAAGTCTAGATACGAATACTGGATCTGTGATATTTGTGTGGATTGGTCTGGGTAAGGGCTCCTGCTGGATGTGTGTGTGGAGACCCTAAGATCTATTGTGTGTGCACGAAGGACCCCACTGGCTATGTGCGCGAGCTGGTAAAGAGTCTGTAAGTGGAATTTGAGTATTAATGAATGAGGAGACTGTTTTGATGATATCTGAGTATCTTTGTGTTATGTTATTGGCTACGCTATACGTTTATTTATGATATTATGCCTGTGTACTGAATAATGTTAGTTAATTGATGGCACATGGATGCGATGCTCTAGAAGGGAATGAATTCATAGATCTGGTTATGTTTTGTCACCTTGATTCTGTTAACTTATTATTTGATGGTTTATGAGCCTCGCATAATTTATTCGAACAAGGATATCATTAAGGGTTTCTGGGTTAGGGCTTCTCCAGCGCAAACCTGTTAGATCTAAAGGGACCCACTTTTATTAACTCTCTCTCTCTCTCTCAGGGTGCGGAAACCTAGTTCGAGCACCCTCCCATACTACTTCGGGTGAGACCTTGACCTACGCAAGTAGGCCATTGCCGAATGGGCCAATAGTACAGGGGTTTGTTGGTAAACCTTAAGTCTAAACCCGGGTGACGACCCCTAAAACCAACAAATGGTTTCGTTGCCAGGACCGAGAAAATTTTGAGAGAGAGATTAGGTAAGGCCACAGGGTCATTGGCAACCTTTGAAGCTTGAACTTGAGGACTGGTTTGAAAAGTAGATTGAGGAATTTTCCCTAAAAGAAAATATAAGTAAGAAGATATATATCGAAGAGTGGAAGAATAATTACATATTTATAGAGGTACATGAAATATTCTTTGTAACCTTCACACACGAGCTACAGGAGTGGCTGGTGAGCTTAGTGGAATTTCAAACCTATTGGAAAGACGATCAGGTCACGTAGTGAGCCCTTGAACTGATCCAAAAGTTGGGGAAGACTGATAACAAAATCACCCAAAATATAGATCATTGGGTTGATAGCGTGTTGGGTGGATTTGTAACTGAGTTTGCAGTCGATCAATTTGTGCCCTATTCTGAAGCCGAGTGAAGGTTTTTCAAGGGATTTAGGGGTAAGTTATTGAAAAAATTTCCGTTGCTGATTAACATGATATTGTGTGAAAAGTTTGTCCTTTGTAGCCACATTGAGTGAATGACCTCCGAACAGAGCGGAAGCATGACACAAAGTGGTAAATAATACCGAGTTAATCAAGAAGGAGATAGGTTAGTGTACAGTCCTCTAAGGGCTCCACCTGATCTAAAAAATGGTAGGGCTACGCATGCAGAAACCAATCCCCCAACTATGCCACCATCAAACTCATGCAGAGGTAAGAATTCTCCTATCCCACCTCCGCCACCACCTGTAGAGGTAAGAATTCTCCTATCCCACCTCTGCCACTACCTGCAGATGATATGTCTACGCACATGAAGTTACCCACCTATAAGGGTGCGAGGGATGAGGATATGGATCAGTTCTGGTTGTGGCATATTTGGTATAGACCGCGCAAAATGTTAATAATGATTCTATAAAAATAGCACAACTATCAATAGCCTTTGAAGGGCGGGCTCTGGATTGGTTCATGGGATACATTTCTCAACATGTGAATCCTACAATATAGGATATTAAATATGCCTCGAATCAGTAGTTCTGAAAGCCTAAGTTCTATTCTCAATGCGTAGTAGAGTTGAAAGATATTAAGCAGGGAACTACGGAGTCTATGTGGGAAGCTGACTAGCGGCTGAAGAAAGTCATCAGTGACGAAGGATTTTTCTATGAGGACAAAAAAAATAAGGAGTGGTTTATCGCCATGTTATTACCACATCTGCGCGGACCTATGGGTCAGCAGAAGATTGATTCACAGGAAGAGGCCCTGGAGATTTACATGAAGCTAGAAGATACACCAAGGGACGATGTTAAATTTGGGGCACTGCAGATCTAGAGCCAGCTAGAGATGATGCACTTAGAAATTTAGAAATTAAGAAGGGATCGGGGTAAAGAAGCTAGCGTGGATGTCTAGTGCATATGCTGCAGGGTATCAGGCCACAGTAAGGATCAGTGTCGTCTACTGTTAGATTACATGTAGGCTGGGGCCAAGTCCATTACACCCAAGAGATTTTTTTGGAAAAAGTATCCCCACACTATGGTGCACTGATTTTTGGGTAGCAGGACAACATGATACAGACCATTGCCCATGATTAGGCACTTATGTCCTAGAACTGAAGAAAAAGTGGTGCGGATTATGCTTTTGGTGGGGCACGATGAGCACAACTACCAAAAATATGATCTGATGATAGATAGGTGGAACCTATACAGGGTGCAAGCAGACCCTTCGTCGCTAGCATCTCCCTCTATGCGAGGAGGATCACCTGCAAGAGGACGAGGAGGAGGGAGAGGCGGAGGCACAGGTCAAGGGAGAGGGAAAATAATTTTATACAACTGCAGGGATGTTGGACATTATGCAAGAGACTTCCCTAACCCCACGCTCCAATATTGTAGGTATTGCAGACAGTTTGATCATGTAATTGAAGGTTGCCCTATGTTGGTATCAAAGATACATGAGAAACAATAAACACCAACTCAAAATGTACAACGGTTAAGGTGGAACCACATGATGATGGGCCCAGTGTTAATGTCATTATGCGCAGTGGATTTGAGGAAAAAGCTGCGGCTGAACCGTTAATCAGAAAGGCCTATGACAAAAAGGAAAGCCTAGACCTATAGAAGGAGAAAGAGACCTTCATTGTAGCTAGGAAGGATTTTGCTAGGGACGAAGCATCCACCTCGAGGACTTCGGTGGATCCAAAGGTAGATGAAGCAGTTAAGCCATTCCTTTAGGCATATATGAAGTTACTGTGCAACCATAAGGCAGTGGAGAATCTCCAAGCATTAATAGAAAGCTACACATAAAGAGATGCCCCAATAGGGTAATTTTGAGGTCTAAAATGGTCCTCCTAAGAAAAATGTACAAAAAAAATAAAATTTATAAGAACCAATAGGATTCAATATGATGATGTCAACCATGGGGGATGATTCACCATTTTTGGAGTAAAAAAGTAAAAATAATAAAAAATAATAAAATAATAAAACTACTTTTTCAATTCGTATTTTCAACTTATCTCCCTAAATTTTTACTCAAATTTCGAACGGGAGTACTTGTTGGATGAAAAATTTAATCCCTCATCTAAGGAGTACCCATGTTGCATACTTTTGATGGACCCTGCTACACAACAAATGAGAAATACGTGAAAAAAACGTGTTTACAATCACGTTTTTCATGTATTTCTCAATTTTCGTGTAGAAAGGTCCATTGAAAGTATGCAACATGGGTAATCCTTGGATGAGAAATCAAAATTTTCATCCATTGAGTGTTTCCGCTCGAAATTTGAGTAAACCCATAGTGAGATAAGTTGAAAATACGAGTTGAAAAACTAGTTTTTCATTTTTTCCCTCTTAAATTTGATGATGTAAGAAAATGTTATTTGATTCTATCCACTATTATTTTATAATTTCCTTAGGAGGCCCATTTTAGACCTCAAAATTCCCCCAATGCCTGAATGGAGGTTAAAGCTGTGAATAATATTTATAAGAACAAGAAAAGGACAGGTCAGGAGATGTGTATGACTGTGCATATTGGAGAATATGAGATGGATAAAGTCATCTTGGATCTAGGATCTGATGCCAATGTCCCACCCAAAAAAAAATGGAAAAGAATGGGTGAACCTAAATTGGAGTGGTCCACCATCCAACTACGTATGGCTAACTAGCAGAATATCATTCCATTAGGAAGGTTGCCGATGGTTGTGGTAGACATTGCGAGGTTTAAATATTATGTAGATTTCGAGGTAATCCAAATTGTGGATGATGCAGAACCTTACCCCGTGCTCTTAGGACTGCATTGGGATATTGACATGGGAGGTATCATCAACCTGAAAAGGAGGAGCATGATATTCAAGAATGATGGTACGCGGGTAATAATCCCCCTGGATCCAGCAGAAGGAGAACGATATACAGAGCCGGTGCGCGAAGAGGAGGATGTTGACCATATTTACAAACTGACTGCTCGGGATGATGATTGGATTAAACCTAAAGTTGATGGAATGTTATGTTAGAAGAAAGACAACACATTTCCCTCGGATTTGGATGACGACATAGAAAATTGGCAGAACTGGTTGCATGATGTATCTGCGCTACGGTGCCTCAAGATCACGAAAAGTTTCTGATGCATCTCCTTAGAGGTAAGAGAACTTCCTTACTTTGATGGTTCTAGTAGTGTTAAGTAATTTATTAAAGCATTAAAAGAAGATTTCCCTGAGGAAAAGAGATTTTTGGCACTTGAATTGGTTCTGCGCGTGACCCCTGCGCGGTGGCGGGAAACCCACAAGGGGACTTTTCAGGACTGGGAGGAATGCCAGAAAATGATGATTCTGCGATTTGAACCTCCAATCAACCCACCCATGGAGCTATTTTCTGGTCGCGAGGATCCGCGCAAGCACTTGGCTATGTGGTTGGAGGTATGGAATGAAAGAACATGGAATGAGTGGGTCCATATGTTTATTCATGCATTAGGACCAATCCCTAACACTTGGTATTTATATGCAGAGCTACGCTAGTGAACTCGCCATTGGGCACAATGACAGAGGATTTCATGATGAAATTTGGGTTAGTTGGAGGGATGGAGAAACTGGATGAAGCCTGCAAGATATAGATGCTCTTCTCTTTGATGAGTCTTTACCTCAGACAACATGTACTGCGCCATCTTTGGATGCGCAGATGCAGGATATTGTCAACTATCAAAATTTGTCAATGGAGGACTGTGATGAGGATCCCAGGAATACCACCATCCCAGAGTCAGAAGGGGAGCATGTAGTTGCATGACCCCTATTGTAGACAATAGATGTGACCAAACCATTAAAGTTGAAGGAAGTCAACATTGGGACAGATGAGAAGCACAAGTTGGCCAAAATTGGGGTTTACTGGGACGATGATACTGTTGGAAAGATTGCGGAGCTACTGACTGAATACCAGGACCTATTTCCTACAAATTTCTTTGAGCTCAAGGGAATCATAGGAGATATGGGTGTTATGAGAATCACCTTGAAGCTGAATGCATGCCTTGTCAAGTAGCGGCCCTATCAGCTGAACGCTAAATATAAGTAGAAGGTAAAGGAGGAAATCGATAATATGGTGGCCGCTGGTATTATTGAGCTGGTAGAGAAGTCTGATTGGGTAAGTCCAATGGTGGTCCAAGAAAAGAAAATCAAAGGAGAGATAAGGATCTGCATAGATCTGCGCAAGATGAATGCTGCCCGTGTACATGATCTTTTCCATACACCGTTCTCTAATGAAATCCTAGATAATGTGGGAGGTTAGGAAGCATACTCATTCACTGATGGGTTTTCAGGGTACCACCAGATCAGAATTGCACGTGAGGATCGCAGCAAGACAACCTTCACAACTGAATGGGGCTCCTTCCAGTACTCTATCATGCCTTTTGGACTGAAGAACGCCCCTGCCATTTTCTCGCGCATAGTTGTCGCAGTATTTAAAGAAGTCATCCATAAGTTTCTGGAGGTTTATTCTAATGATTGGATAGTATTCAGGTTGGTGAAGAAGCATGTGTCGAACCTATGCATGATGTTGGTACTTGCAGAAAACACCAAATCTCGTTGAACTTGTAGAAGTGCATATTCTTTGTACCATTTGGGATTTTATAGGGACACATCATATGTCTGTAGGGATTGATGGTTGACCCAGCCAAGATTGCGGTTATCGTCACAACAGTCCCTACCATTGAGAAACAGCTGCGCTCCATCTTAGGGTGCACATGCTACTATAGAAATTTTATTCAAGGGTACGGCGTGATCACGAAACCAATGGAGAAACTGCTAAATAAGGATGTATCCTTTTTCTGGGATGAGGAGTGTTAGAAGAGTTTTGAGCTGCTGAAAGAAAACATGGTCACTGCACCTATTATCATATTTCTAGATTGGGTGAAGGTCATTCATGTACATGTGGATGCATCAAGAATAGCCCTGGGAGCTGTCTTAGTGTAGCCAGGTGAAGGAGACATTGATCATCCACTTATGTTTGCTAGCACGAAACTCTCCAGCATAGAGCACAACAATTCTACTACTAAATGAGAAGGACTGGAAATGGTGTATGGCCTACAGAAATACATGCACTATCTATTGGGAGGAAACTTTAAGATGTTCAACGATCACTCAACTTTAAAATACTTGTTCAATAAGCCTGCATTTGGGGGGAATATTTATCGACGGTTGCTACTATTTCAGGAGTATGATTTTGAAATTATAGAGAAACCCGAGAGGCTAAACGCTAGACCTGATCACTTATATCAGATCGAGAATGGAGAAGAGTCAAATAGTCTAGAAGAAGGATTACTTGATGCGCAGTGTTTTTCTATCAAGGTGGTTGATGAGCACTTTGCAGACATTATTCAATTTCTGACCACTGGGATGGCACCTGCAGACTATTCAGTGCAACACAAAAAGGAGTTGGTGGCATGCGTAGCTGATTTCACTTTAATTGTTGGTCAATTATACAAGTTGGGAGCATATGAGGTATTGCAGAGGTATGTATTAGAACAAGAGAGACAAGCTATCTTGGCTGAGGCCAATGGAGCGGTGGTAGGAGGCCACTACATAGGAAAATCCACTGCGCAGAAGGTGCTGAGGGCTGGGTTGTGGTGGCCCAAATTGCATAGCGATGCACATGCATACTGTCGGCCCTGTGATGCATGCCAACGAATAGGGAAACCTTCGCATAGAGATAAAATGACCCTGCAACCGTAGATGGATTTGTAGGCATTCGACAAATGGGCTACAGACTTTATAGGACCCATCAACCCCTTGGGAAAGAAGACTGGCGCGTGTTACATCATTACTGCCACTGATTATGTAACCAGATGGGAAGAGGAAAAGGATGTGAAGGATTGTATTTCAAATACCACTGTGCAGTTCATCTTTGAGAATATTATGACCAGGTTTGGCTACCCAAAGATCCTAATCAGCAGGTACGCATTTTGTTAATGAAACTATTGAAGCTTTTACAGAAGAATTTTAGATCCACCATGCCAAAAGTACCCCATATCACCCAAAATATAATGGTGCAGTAGAGGCTTTCAAAAAAATCTTGGAGAATGTGCTAACTAAGGTCTGTAATGCCGATCAAAGTGATTGGGATGCGCACATCCCTTCAGTGTTATGGGCATATAGGACTACATGCAAGAAAATGACCGAGAAGACTCATTTCAAGATGGTCTATGGAAAAGAGGCCATCATGCCCATGGAATATATTTTCCCTAGCCTACGCATTGCAACATTTACTAACATAGCGGAACCTGACATCATGGAGGAATGCTTGGCAGAGCTAGTTTCCTTGGAAGAGGATCGGTTCATTGCTAACTTTCACTAACAGGTTCAGAAGGCTCGAGAAAAAGTCTGGCATGATCGACACATCCGATAGAAGGTGTTCAAGGAAGAAAAATTGGTTCTGCTTTATGATAGTCAGTTTGTGCTCCGCCCAGGGAAGTTTCACAAGAACTGGTTGGGTTTGTATATAGTAAAATAGATTACATATGGTGGTGTGGTACGATTGGCTACGCTGGGCAGAGATTACCTGCCCAGGTACGTTAATGGCAGTTGTCTGAAACCTTACAGGAACAACACGACACCTACCAAATGACTACATGGTCGGAGTATCTGTATCAAGGGTGCTGCACGCACTAGGAAGGGAAGGCGCAGGCAGGTGCGGGGGGAGCACAGATAAGGAGGCACGGGAGGGTGTGACAGAGGTGTAGGGGTGGTGTGTAGCCAGAAAAACTAGCTGTTGGAACAATAAAACTAGGTGAAAAAGAAATTTTACTATTGGATGGAGTGGGTATTTGGCAATTAATGCAGCGATATTGGAAGATTTTTTACCGTTTCCTCGATGGTAAATTTCATTTAAGGCTAATCTGACCATTTTTACTCATGGTGGCCTATAAAAGAAGGGGCACAAGCCATAAATAGTTCCTTTTCTCTCTGTAGATCTTATACCCTATGTTTTGCTGTGAATTGTATCTTGAGCGGGTATTGTATGATAATGTACCAAAGGGCGAGCTACCCCTTCTGATAGCAACAACCTCGAATTTATATTTCGAGCAAGGATGACTGCTTCTAACCCCGCCAAGTCGTCGCCCATTATGACCTTTGCTAAAATTGGGTTAAGGGATGTGTTTGAAGTAACTCCCGATGTCGAATAGGTCGTTTCCACGCCGACCAAAGGAAAGGGAAAGGCGAAGGAAAAAGGAAAGGAACAAGGAAAGGAGAAGGTGAAGGTGAAAACCACAAAGTGGGCTTCGGCAAAGCTATGCACCTCCTCTAGGATTGTACATTCCCCTCGGCAGGTGCCTCAGGCATGCTCGCCCAATCCCTCGAAGTGCCCTATGACAACCTAGAAAGAAGTTCTGCTGGTGGGTCCACTCTTGTGGCTTCCAGCGTATGTTAAACCAAGGAATCCAACAGTACGCACCCCCAAGAATTTCGACGTTGTCCGTGAATATCTTCAAATTTTATTGGTCCCACATGAGGTACCTTTAGTTGGGGACATGTTTGGGAGCCTTCCCTCCATTAAATTTGATGACCACGACCTAGCAAATGAAGACGCATTCTCGGAGCTGGCCCCAGAATTGTATCTCGAGCGGGTGCTGTATGATAATGTACCAAAGGTGGAACCAATGCAGTGGACGCACAGGCTAGAGGCCTCAGGGATTTTGAATTTGTTGTGCATCCCCCATGTTGGGCGATATGCTATCACCAGCTTTGCCATGTGAAAACTGCTTGCGCTGATCCATGATGGATGCTTGTGGATCCAAGGCCACATCTCGATTGATGCCACGCTGATTCATAGGATCACCGCCCTGCCCATGAAGGGGCCCCATCCCATGAAGGGATTTGGGAAGAAATACGAACAAAATTTGGCAGATGAAGTTCGGGAAAAATACAAGTTCAACTACGACAAGCGAGGATTGCTAGTAGAGACCGTCGCTGACCCGGGAGTGCGCATGGGCACTCAGGTGCTCGCATGTAAAATGATGTGCGAGTGTAGGGCATCAACCGTTCCTACCTATGTTATTTAGTTGGCCAGACGGTGTGAGAAGGGGGTCTGCTACAACTAGTTGCAGTACTTATGTGAATAGTTTCTAGACAATGTGCATGAGGGGCATGACTAGGGAAAGACCTTTTGCTACTCCTGGCTATTGCTGTTGATTACCTTCATTGCATGGGAGATGCCTGATGATGCGGTACTTCCTAAGCTTATCCCGATGTCTGCGAAGGCACCCGCTACGCAAATCTGTGGGACTCAAAGGATTCAAAGCACATTAATGAGAACAAGGTGTTCTCAGTGCTATTCGATCATACGCTAGTTGCAGTGATCCATTCCAGGCCACGCTTGTCACTTGCAGTGTACGAAAAATACAAGTGCATTTCTGACTTTAATGTCACCATGCACAATGTGCAGATCAGGGCCCAAAAAGATATAGTGTGGTAGAACCTCCTGTACATGGTCACTGAGGTGGAGGTCAATCAAGACATTGACACATGGCTGCCTGCATGGAAACTTGACCTCAAATCTTCTGCCTCGGTCACAGTGGGCACCTTTGGAAAATATGAAATGCTGAAGGATATTGTCCCACAAATAATAGTGAAGGAGACTGAGGTGTGCTCCACTGAGAAAAAAACTACCAAGGAAACCCCCAAGGATGACACCAAGGGGGCGGAGCAAGAGCCTCAGTGGGATGAGGAGACTGAAGGACTTGGTGGGGAGGGTGCAGAGTCCCCATGTAGAACAAAGCGCACTGGTGAGCCTCCCAAAGGGAAGCGGAAGAAGCACAAGGCTAACAAGACTAGAGGAGAAGCACACATTATGCTGACAGAGGAATATCTGGACAAGATTGCAGATGTTGTTGCTACTACCTCCAAGGATCGATGGACTACTCTGGAAGATCAAAAAAAGGTCGCGCTGGAGGCTTTACAGTCCAGGTTGTAGGTGCTCCAGCTCGAAGTAGATACCCTTCAAGTGAGCGTGAACCAGGTGAGGATGATTCAAGTGAACTTGCCAGACACAACCATCATCACGTACACTGAGAGCATGATTTTCCCCTTCCCAGGTGTGGAATTGATAGTTGAACTAGTAGCCCTATGCGTGCAAGTAAAATCATGTGCGTAAGTTGGACTTGACATCGCCAAAATAACGAGTGGGAAGCTACACGCTCTCCACTTGTTCACCTCTGTCGAGCTCTAGAATAGAGAAGTCTAGGCGTAGCACCAACTAAGTGAGGCTGAGCAGACAATTGCTGCCAAAACTACTGAATCTGCCCAAGCCAAGGCATCACAGATCGTGACAGTTGCGCAACAAGAAGAGTTAGAGCACCTGATTGACTGGTTATGTGAAGACATGTCGGAAGTGATTCCTACCTCTGCTGTGCTGCAGGCCAAGGTTGAGGGCTTGGTGGTTGTGTTGAAGGCATCCAAGATAGAAGTGCAAGCTGTCAAAGCAGACCTAGAGCAACATATTGCTATGCTACAGCCCAAGTTGTAGCCTAAAACCCCTCCCAAGGTGCGCGCCCAACAAGTCGTGCTGGAAAAGGAAGCTACAAGAAGTATTTCAACATATATCGCTAAGGGCTTCGAGCTGCTAGACACCACTATGGGACTATGGTCCACGGTGCTATGCGATCCCCTCCTCAGGTAGTTCAACCAGGAGATGCACTAGAAAGAGCATGATTTTGAGTAGATGCCAAAGCCACCATGCCCACCCTTGTGGTATCCAAACGCCTAACATGTCTTCATACCAGGCATGCTCTAAGAGATGAAATCAAGGAGCTCCGCCACAATAAGCAGGTACTCCGTGACCATCTGAAGCCATGGGTGGATGAAGCACTCAAGATCTTGCAGGAATTAGACGTGAAAGTAAAGCAGTTGAACCTGACTTAGATAACATCACTACGGCTACTCAAGGACTGACTTCCCAAAATTTGGTTTAAGTTGCACAGAACACAGCCACGCAGAGTGAAGGTGTCCTGCCATCATTTTTTTCCACTGTCGAACAGCTCCAAGCCAAGATGAAGAGCCCACTACCACTATGACTCGGGATGAGTCACAAGATTGCATTAGGGGCCTGTTACAACGGGGTCCCCTAACCGTAATTTTAATGCAGTTTTGTAATATTTTGTAATATTTTAGTCTAGCACAGGGGCTTTGGGGTGGGTCAAATCCTTTAATGAACTATAATGGGTCAAAGGGTAGACCAAGGGTTCAAAAACCACGATTTGTAGACCATAGAGTAGCATAGGCTAATATAATATAAATAGGTGGATAGATTGAGTCTAGAAGTAAGTTTTTGGGGGAATTCTGGATACGAATATTGGATCTGTGATATCTGTGTGGATTGGTCTAGGTAACGGCTCCTGCTGGCTTTGTGCATGGAGACCCTAAGTCCTACTGTGTGCGGACCCCACTGGCTGTGTGAACGGGCTCATTAAGAGTCTATAAGTGGAATCTGAGTATTAATGAATGAGAAGACTATTTTGCTGATATCTGAGTATCTCTGTGTTATGTTAATGGCTGCACTATATGTTGATTTCCTAGATTATGCCTGTGTAATGAATAATGTTAGTTAATTGATGCACACGTGGATGCGATGCTCTAGAAGGGAATGAATGCATAGATCTGGTTATGTTTTTTCACCTTCCTTCTGTTAACTTATTATCTAATGGTTTATGAGCTTCTCATAAGTTATTCCAACAAGGATATCGTTAAGGGTTTCTAAGTTAGGGCTTCTCCAGTGCAAGCCCGTTAGATCTGAAGGGACCCACTTTTATTAAATCTCTATCGCTCAGGGTGCGGAAACCTGGTTCTAGCCACCCTCCCATACTACTTTGGGTGAGACCTCGACTTGCGCAAGCAGGCCATTGCCAAAAGGGCTAGTATTACAGGGTTTTGTTGGTAAACCTTAAGTCTGAACCTGGGTCACGACCCCTCAAACCAACAGTTGGCCAACTTGATCTTGGGAGCCTTTCTAGACACTTCTTATTACAAAAATAATTTTTCTCTCTTTTATAAAACCGCCCAAATGGGTCTTTTACAATGAAAATTACTCTTTGAATCATGAAAAACCTAGGAGAACTAATCATACATAACTTGAGCATGAAACCAATTATCCAAAAATAACTTCTTATTATTCTTTACATTATTATTCTTTTTCCTTTTTACATAATAATTACATCATGACATGATTTAAATGGAAATTATGAACCAAAACTAGTTACAAATACCAACACTCCCTCTTAACTAGGTAGGTATAATTTTCCAACTATTATAAGGACCATAATTTAAAAATTTCTCATAAGAGGAATCACATTGATAAGCCAATTGTAAGCATAAACATCATGGCCAACATTGTTTCTGAGGCATAACTAGACATTATGCTGGGAGGATTTACATGTGATAGCTCACTACCTCTCCAAGGAACATACCCCATCCAGATGTTCACAAGGTATGTCCTTTTATGGCTATTCTTATATTGAATCCCCAAACTTGAATCCTCAAAGAATAATTTTCCTATTCAACCACTCTTATATTAGACATATGTTCCTTCCTCAAAGAGTATCGATCCTCAACTTATTTTTCCTTTATTATACAATCCATCAAAATTTATGTTGATGGTGTTGGACCCGCCAACATTTAGGGGGTCTCCCCGATATGAAATCCAAATTAGAAATCACACCATTTGGAGTAGGAGCCCCATCCAGGATATGGATCAGTTGACGAGATAGTGGGTTTTAGTGGTATGCCTTGGCTACAATAACACATAGAATTATGTACTCGTGACTTTGGTGAAACATGTGTATAACCCTGTGAAGAGTCAATTGAAATTTATGAGTAGTTCTAACAAAATGAGGGGAAAATGAGTGAGCCCCTTGGAAGCCTGTAATAGTACGCAACTTGAAATAATCTACCTACGAACTAGTTCACTAAATAACCATGAGTTAAATAAATAACAACATGCATACAAAAAAATTCATACTATTGCAAATGAAATAGTTCATAAGTGTTAGCGTAAACAAAACAACATACATTGCAAACATGAAAAGAATAGTCCTTCTATATTCACATCATATGCATGAAAGTGTGTTGGCTCTTAGCTTTTATTAAAGTGAAAGTCCCAAACATACATATGCAATTGAAAAACCACTAGTACCAATAGTGGAACATGAAGCCGACATATGCTCCTCCAAAGAAAGATTCTCCCTCTATGCTAAGGAGAAGCCAAGTCTCTCACCAAAACTCCCAAGCTTATGATCCTAAGCCAAAATCCCCTTATATGACTAATGAGGGTATATTTATAAGAAGAGGAGTGACTTATCATCTCCCTTTGTGACTCTTTGACTTCCCTCATGAAATTTTGACTTATTTACATAATGAATCTTCATATTCCAAAATTCGCACTTGGACTTCCACTTATAAAAATGTTTAAATACAAAATTACATGTACCCATATAAGATAAAATTGGGTAGAGACAAGTAGACAACCTAATAAGATAAATGACATGTCAAGCTTGAGTTTGGAGAAAATCTAGCTCAACCACCTCAACATGTAGCTTCTCGGCTACATATTGATTCCAAGCTTTGTATTATGTGGTAACTTCCCCAAAATATGAGATTGGGTCAAGATGGAAGTGAACTCTATCCTCCATTGCATCAGGGTACACTACCTTGGAACCAGTTTTAGTTTCCTTCTTCAACAGGAGAAACATGGTATTGATCTAGACAAGGCCACCAATGTACTTTTTCATATTATGTATATTCACCTTAAGATCTTCTTTGGTATTGATATATTTCAGCTGGACCAAATATTCTTCAGCCTCCTGTCTGATATGATTCATGTGTTTGGCTTCAGAGAGTGATCCAATTGAAGGAATCTTATGTCACTTCACCATAAATTCCACATTATTATACCATCATGCATATGAGGCCTGAATTTTGGTGATGAATGATCTGAGCTATTTGTTTCTCTCGATGAGCATCCAAACATGTGATTTCTCCAACTTACCCTATCTCCTTGTCTTCTTCACCAAATCGGGAGGTGCGCCTTTGTATTTCATTGACCACTCGTGCACGACAACAATGGCTGTATGAAAAACCTTAATAGTTGTAGAATTGTATTTGAAATTTTGTTGCATTTTATGCAAGCAAAAAACTACTTTATGCCCAATTAAAAACTCCTCTAGAGGCTTCTCATAATCTTTCCTAACCTCAATACTTAACTAAGTATTGTTGGCTTCCTCTTGGTACACTTGTATGGGAGATTGTTTCTGAAACGATACTCAGAATTATTCAACTTATTTCCTTGCAACATGTAAGTTCTTTGCCATTTTTCTATTATCGACCATGATATACTCCATGTTTGACTTGGAAGCACCTGCAAAGGCCAAGTTGGATGCGGCAATGGCTTCTTGACTCCTCCCAGTATCTATCACAATCACACTTTCTCTAATGAACACAGGAGATGTGAGATCGTCCGAGAAGTTATTCTTTCTTACTTTTACAATCTTCTTCTGAAGCTCATCGTAGGTTAGATTATACATATCCATGATCTTACAATCATCAAGAGGGACAATCTCCTATTCTTCCTTGGGATCTTGCTTTGTTATAGGAGGAGGGGGATACTGAGTAGTGATCTATTGTGTGGAAGGCATGGGATCAACATATTGGTTTTGTTGCTCCATTTCTACCTCCATATCCTAGATTACCATAAAATCTTCAATTTCTTCAGAATGTTCTTTCTGTTGTAATGGTTTTCTCTGCTCTTCCAGTAGTCAATTCCACACTTGGTCTTCTGCTTCTGCTTGCTTCCATGTTGCTTCTTTCTCTTCTGTTCTATGCCTTTCTTCTTATTATTTTCTCTCCCTTTCCTCTTCTTCTTTTCTCTACCTTTCTTCTTCTAATATCTTATGTTATTATTCATCCTTCTGCTTTAGTTCTTCTTCCTACTTCCTTTTTTTCCTCTTATTTTTTACCGATATGGCCTCTTTTAGGATGATTGGATTTTCTTTCCATTTTTGGTTTTGTTCTTCCGTTGGAATATGCACAACCTTCCTCTTTCCCTTTTTGTGCACTTGGTTATACCTTCTTGTTGGTTATGCCTCTAGAGTGACCTATTTCTAAGGAGTAACCTATGATGTTCCTATGAAGTTGACTAGTTGGTAGGGCTTAGCCAAATTATAACAATTATTTATCCTCTCCTCATCTAGCCTGGAAAAGGTCCCGAAAATAAATTAATATTTGTACAATTTTGTTTGCAAACACTTCTAAGATAGTACAGATTGAATTACAAGCAACTAAATGCGAACTTCTCTATCTCTTTTCCTTCAGTCTCTCCAACCTTTAGATTCTTTATCTCATACAATCTGATTTGCAAAGGGAGAGAAGGCTAAGGGCCTTTCTTATTCCTCTGCAACACTCCTGATCACCCTATGGAAATAGGATAAGAAACTTCTTGCATGACCAACTTGTCAATGGCATACCTCAGTAGCAAATGTGGAGCCTTCTGACCCCCAAACACTCTGAGGTAGGTGTTATCTAGTGTGGAAAGCCAATAAGCTAATTCTGACATTGCTTCCATCGCCTCACATGACATGCAAGGTGGTTCTTATTCAAAGATTATATTGTATAATGGAATGAGAAATTGATCGGTGAAATTTTTTATTACTCCTTTGTAACTCCTCTTCGAAACCATCTTGCAGTAAAAGTGCATGACAGTTTCTCTGGGTGACCAGGTCCAACCCATGCCATGAAATGAATTCTAAGAACATATTGCATCTATAAAGTAAGAAAACATGTAGAATATAGATTTATTACCCTTAAGAGGGCTCTTAGAATTGTTCACATGAATTCTCAATGTCAAGCTAGAAAATATGACTATTTAAATCCTTTTCCTTCATTCACAATATAGTTTAGAAATAATTCCTAGCCTTCTGGAAAGGTCTCAGTACTGTTTTGGCCATAGATCTGACAACATAGGACTATCAAGTACTACAAAAGAATTCCTGAGATATTTCGTATTGTAAGTGTTGCTAGGTGTCTGGCAGAATTTGGAAGGCTCTTTCACCCAACCTTTGATGACATGCTTCATTCTCAAGGAATTGGTGACTACATAGAAGTGGGAATCCATGTATGAATTTGGCTATGAAAAATGATACATAAGTTTATAATTGTGTGCCATAAAAGAGACAAACCTTTATCCATTGGTGTAAGATCCCTCTACTACCGACTCGGTCTGTAAATCAAGTTACCCAAAATCGGTGCGTGTGTGTGTGTGTGTGTGTGTGTGTGTGTGTGTGTGTGTGTGTGTGTGTGTGTGTGTGTGTTTAAACATAAAACCAATCCATGTTTCATAAAAACAATGAAAATAGATCCATATTATTTCTATATGTTAACAATAATTTACATTGAATTTGTATCATGATTTTGGCCTTTCATATTACATGAAAAGAAAACACATTAATCATCACATAAATTATAAGTCTTCCAAAAATGAAGGACTCATCATATCATAAAACATTCATTCCTTGAAACATAAAGTTTAGATGTTAACATTTGATCCATTCATTTGAATAATATTTATTTTCAACAATACCCTATAATTTAAAAATAAAATTCCACCATTTTAGAAATATTTGATACCATTATGAAATCATTAAATTATCACATAATGAGGATTCATTTCCATTTACTTTATAGATTCTTACTCATGATGGAAAGAAATATTCCTTTTCTTTTGGCTCATATATTTTTGGCCCCACTAGAATACTTTCCTTTTAAATCTCTATAACTTGAATAATCTTGTTAATTTCAAATCCATTTATCTTACTTTCAAATTAGTTATCTTATTTACCTCAAACAACTAAAATTAATCTCTTTAATTTAAGAATATTTTGTCAATAGCATAGCTTTACATGAAAAATATTCCAAGGGAATTTATATACATCATAAAAGGAAAAATGACATAATTCTATTTTAGTTTCTAAAACATATGATACAATTTCCAATACTTAATAAATTACATACAATTTAAATTACTTAATAAAATACATACAATTTCAATTACTTAATAATACGACCTTTTAATCTAAATCTTAGTCCAATACAAAATAAATTACATACAATTTCAATTACTTAATAATATGGTAACTATGTCATTGAATCTCAAGCTTAGTCAAACTATGCCATTGAATCTCAAGCTTAGTAAAACTACGCCATTGAATCTAAAGCTCAGTCTAATACATAATAAATTACATATAATTTCAATTACTTAATAACACGGCCATTGAATCTAAACTTTAGTCCAATACATAATAAATTACATACAATTCCAATTACATAATAATAAGGTAACTATACCATTGAATCTCAAGCTTATTACAATAAAGTCAGTTCAATATTCAAATAACATCTATGTCAATGAAGGATACGAGTATGTTGTCTATAAATGATTGGTCATGATTACAAAAATTCCTACTATTTGAACTAAATATTCTTATTGTCACCATTGCATATTGCATGAAACACAATCTTAGTATATCTTTTCAACCTAGACTCAAGTATTCTTTTCAAAAACAATCCAAGTATTCTTTTCAAAAACAGTCCAAACAAACAAAGCATAGTGTTCTTTCACATTGTCTAAACAAATTACTCCCTGTGGAAGTTCATGTACTAAGATTTGGTGTAATGTAGATTGTGAAAATAATAATAATAAATGATTTAAAATCATTCCAAAATAAACCATTGGTAAAATTACCAAAGATCTCAGTATATAAAAAGTTTAATAGTATATGCTTTCAAAATTATTCCAGGCTAATATTTTTACAAAAATAAAAACTTTAAACTACATAATCCAAATGGATAAATCATAAAATCTCATTTTCCAAGAATTCATATAAATATTATCAAGGTTATAAAATATTACCAACTTTATAAAATATTACCAAGGTTAACCTCTTTCAGATATTATTTGAGACCAATAATTTTGGCAATAATAAAAACTTCAAACTACATAGTGCAAAGGGAGGAATCATAAAATCATATTTTCCAAGATTGTATACATAGTAAAAGTTACACAGGATTACCATTACGTAGTGTAAATGGGGGAATCATAAACTCATATTTTCCAAGAATGTATATATAGTAAAAGTTACATAGGATTACCACACTAATTTATCTCGTAAGGTTTTATAGTAAAAGTTACAAAAGATTACCACACTAATTTATCACAAGCATTGACCAAAATAAATGTAACACACCAATATATACACCCATCGAGCTAAAACAATTATCCACCTTTGGATTTAATGATACAATGCTCTAAATTAACACACTGACATTAGTAATCAATAAATTAAGAAGAGATATATATTTTTTATTTTTAGAAAAATGAATAAGAATTAGATTTCAAAGAAGACTTAAATGCTATATTTCAAGAAAAATTTGTTTCTTGCAAAAATAATTACTCATTTCTAGGAAAACATAAAGCAGGAACAGTGTGCGAGATGCCTTCAAAACTCTGAAATGAGAATTTTGTGGAAAACTATTATTAGATGAAAGATAAATATATGAACTTAAAGGAAACCAACTAAGCCAAGGAGGATGTCGGAGAATAGGTAGGAATATGAACATCATATCTTCCAATTATAATTTACATGACATGGTTTTTTTTTTTTTTTTTTACTCACATGAATTATTGTAATCCTCTTTTTTTTGTTTCCCAACAAAAATTAACAAAATAGTAACTCTTCTTCAACATATGCTTTCATAAAAAAAATGTTTTAATAGAATAAAAAAATTTAGAGACTACAATTAACAGTATCATGTAGTCCCCTGGCAACCCATTTAAATGAAGAATTAATAATTGGAGCCTGCTATTCACCCATTAGTTTAAAAAAAAACATATTCTTGCATATGTATAATCAAAGAAATAAATGGTAAACCATTGTATATGATTAGATCTTTTAGAACAACAAGAACTATTTTAAAGGTAAGCTAGCTACATATTCATCCAAGAAATGTTAATTAAAGAAAAATATAACAAATTGGAAATTTTTACCTCATAATAAGTGGTTCTACTTTGTTCAGCAGTTCCACTCACCAAATCCAAAAGACCCCCGAGCTCTATGAGCTCACAAACAATAACAAATTCAAATACAGTGAGAAATTTTGGCAAACTAAGAAAGATATCCTATCTTCCTCTCACACTACTTAGTCTCAATCAACGAGGATAAATTATTGGGATTTTAATTTAGAAATTGGACAATCATTTTGGCATCATTTCCCTAATCTTTCTGGTCTCCACCCATGGGGAAAAATATTTCAATATTTATAAGCATTGAGTGGAGTGACACCTCACCCCTTCATGCAAAAATTAACCTATTTTTAATTTATTATATTTCATATTATTCACCACCCTCTCATTTTTTATTAATTATTTAATTACTTTAATTATCTAACATTCATCCCCCCATGTGTCATTTCTAGAAAAACTTCTATTATTGGTTTTTCAAAAATATGGAATTAATATTTTGTATTAAAATAAATTTTATTTTAAATGACCCTCTAAAGTGGGTAAATTGGAGTTAATTCAACTAAAAGTTTAACATAGATTAAATCACCTTATTGATGTAATCCCTTAAGTTATGTTTTTTCAGTAAGAGAATAGGGATTCCACACCCCTATTGTGCACCTCTCTCTGTGCCCTTTCCCTGTGCTTAGGACTCCACATCCTAGTAGAATCAAGACTCCATGCCTTGGTTTACTCCAAAGATCCGAGAATCCACGCCTTGATATTTCAAAAGTTAGGATCCCATGCCCTAATATTTCCCATATACTCTCATCTATTCTTCTTTGAAGCTACATGGTTTGCCTCACTCATATGCATTTGATGATCTGTTGGCAAGGCCTTGTTTCCCCATACCTACACATCATAACCTCATAGAATAAAATCATCAATAAAATCCATAATGAATTTAATTCAATCACATTTTACCCAACTGTATACATGGCCTCCATAGTCATGTGAACATCCTTCTTGGCAATAACTAAGTTCCCTGCCAAATCTTGCTAAATACAAGGTCAAGCATGTATAATCATACACATCATAAATCATCAAAAAGATAATGATTCGTTAAATACTCCACATAGTAGCTTTTATTCTTGTGTCACAATCATAGACCATCACTCATGTCATGCACCAAAGTCAAAATAGGATGCCAAAAGAGAAACATCGTTAATATGCACTTAACCAAAATCAATCTTACACACTCAACCATAGATATTATCATAAGCATGCAACAACCATGTGACCCAAACTACGTCTATAATGTACACGCATATACATAATTCTGACATATATAATCTTTATACACTCCATCAAAATCACCCTCCAGGTATCACCAAAACTAACTAACCAAGAAGAGACACTACATACTACCCCTCTTGGGCTAAAATGGGCTCGAATTTTTCCTACAATTGTAAGATACTTGGTTGGTTTAATTCTCTTATCATAAAGTTGTTAACCTTATGTATAAGTATTTGATATCTTTTTCTTCATGACAATTCTTAATTCAATGCTTTGCTAAAGTGAAAGCATCTCCATGGAAACCAAAACATGCCATTCTTAATCAAGTAGGAATTATATCCATACTATATTAGATATGTTTCAATATATAAAGCACCAAATAATTCTATATCAAAACCAACCTTACACTTTTGATATGACATCTACTTAATTTGTCTATAATAACTTGATAATCCCCATGTTTTTCTTCTCATAGTCTTCATTAATCCTTCACCTGTTATATTCTTGGTTGTATAGTATATGGAGCTTTCCAATCTATAAATAGCTCCCACATTAGTTGTATAACAACATTGATGGTCCATCCTATCATATAATCAAACTTGCATGACAAGAGGTAGAAAATCATACATATACAATTGCATGTTAATCTAGTTACAAAACATGATGTTGTATTTATAAGTAACGACTTATATTTTCTCACTCTAAATTTACCCCTTTTCATTTCACAAGACATAGATGCAATAAAAAATATTAGGAACCAATTAATATTTTTACCAAAAGTTTAATCCTAATAATATAACCAATTTAAAGATCAAAGCACAATTATTTTAACTTCTCTGGGTAAAGTGGCAACACTTACTTTGTACCACTTACTTTTCCTTGAATTCCACAACCATTGATGTTATTCACATTCATTACTTGAGAAACAATTAAATCTTGGTTTAGACTAATTTCATTCAAACATATCAATTTTCGATCTTCCAATGGAAGACAACTCATAAAGTAGGTTACCTATAACATTATATAAACACCCAACTCTCAATTAGTAACTCATGATTTCTATTTAATAGCTAGGTAATTCATTTGGTTTTAGGCCTTATTTCTTAACATTAATACATATAAGAAAACCTTAAACAAATCTAGTAAAACCATACATTTCTCAAATAATGAATAATCATGTTGATTTTAAGTAATATTTACACTATCACAATGGCATTTCTAGCCTAAAACTAAGCTTCATTTCCTTTTTTTCTTTATTTTTTTTTTTTTCCTTTTTTATAAAGAAGAATTACTGCCCTCTCAAAATATTACAACCTAACTTTGCATGGATACTAGATACTCATACAACTATACATCCGAGGACAAATTCCTAAATCCAACAATTTCTTCCATTCCACATACATTTCCCTCAAAAATATCGCTAGCACATATTATTGTAAAATAAGAAATGAAATAAACTTTTCTTTAACCTCATACCTTATCCTTTAAGCTTAAATAAAACAAATTTCCAATCACATAAAAGGTTTATCTCTAAATAAGTTATTCTATTAACTAACTTAAAAATAGTTTTGAGAAGTTCATGAGTTCAATCCTCATAATTTCTCTAATTAATTTGGTTAAATACAATTCAATCAATATGCAATCCTAATTCTTTAAGGAGAGTATTATGGATTTACCAGGCACAACAATATGAAATCTTCTTTAAATATGCTATACTTAATTTGTCTTAAGAAAAATAAAAAATATATCTCATCAACATATCACAATAATCTCTTTCTACATTTTCAAGCATTTAAAAATCAGTTTAATTCTACCTCAATCAAGCACATACAAAAAGAATTACAATACCCTAATATAAATACCTAGTCCACATTTTACTACATATATCAAGATAAGATATTACAAACATTCTAAACCACCTAATGGTGTACATTATAACAATATTCTTTTCTTCATTTGTAATCAAAGGAAAATAATGCATTTAAATCTCAAACAATTTTTTGTTATGAACATTTATTTCACTAAATTCAAAGTATGCATAATCAACCTTTCTTAATTATGTCCATGAGATTTCATCAAAATAAATTCTTCATTATATACACAAATAGTTACTTACCTTACTAATATAAGTTAGTATAGATTATACAGTCATACATAACATAGCAAGTACATCCTTCAACTTTCACAAAAATGGTTTCCACAACCATTCACACCTACAAGTCTTTTGAACCCATTCTTTATTAGGCATGGCATACTTCAACGTAATCCTAGAATAATTTCAAGTTATCTCATGAAGAAATCAAACCAATAATCAACACTTAACAAGATCAAAAATTATATAAAAGAAACCACACAAATTTCATTCTTAAGCATTAATAAGGTCTTCATAAAACATATTTTAACTCTTTAATGTCTGTGCATTAGTTGTGCACCTACATTCACAGTTAAAAATGACTTGTTGAGGATAACTTATATTGAGTTCTAATTAGCGTGGATAATTTTAGAATCAAGATTAGTATGATGAACTCAATCATTACACTTGTTATCACTCCAATAATTCTTAATAGTTGTGAGATTTTTTATTTTAGTTTTAAAGAATATTAGAGGTAACCACAAACCTACTTTTAAGCCTTAGGATCTAGCCTTCTTAATGCTCAGAGAGGGCTCTCTCTATATGAATTATCTTTATTGATTGTATTTGATTTTAGGCTAGTTATGTAGGCTAAATTGGTTTTGGATTTTGATTTGATTTGGTGGTGAAATCACTTACTCAGATGGATAGATGTAGGTCTGTATTCCATTGCGCTAATGGAGTCAATGTGTCAAGTAGTCAGATCAAGATCAAGTTCTAAAGGGAAATGTTTACAGGGCAAGATAGTTGAGTTACTTCAGATCTTCAAGGCTAATGGTGAAAATGGTTTAAATTGGGGTAGACCAATTAAGGGTTCTTAAATCAGGATTATGAGTGAGAAGGCAAAGGTCAATAAAAAATAGGGAGCAATTAAGGGTTCCCTAATGTGGATACCAGTGGAAAAAATATAAATGATAATCAGTCAAAACAAAGTGCTTGTAAAATATCTGAAATAACAATTCCTGATTTATCATTTAGATTTAGAACACGTTCAACTATTGATGAAAAAAATAAGAAATTGACAAGGAAACAAGTGAAAATACTTCACTTTAGTAGCCCAACACATGAATCCTATAATATGATGCTTTATTGTTTTGATCCAGTCTGCTCACTTGAAATAGTTACAATCACCCTTAGGTTCAGAATAGTACAACTATAGAAATTTTTAGCAATTCATCCACACTCAATACTTCCAAATGAGAAGTATTTATACAAAAGACTTTACAAAATATCCTAAAACAAACTTAGGAATTATTCATGGAAAAGAAATATCTTCATGCAAGAAGATAGTGATAGCGTTCTAATTAATGCTAGTTGTCCCTTTTTTATTGAAATAACTTGTTTGTTGTCTTCATTTTGTTACTGCTTTATCTCTTTGTTGTTCAACGAAGCTGCAGCTGGACAGTGAGGTGTCTTTTACGCTGGCATATTCATTTATACTTTGTAATTATTCTTTTGACTTTTAAACTTTGACTTTGAACTGATATTATTTCACTTGATACTCTTTATCCTGATACTCGAGTCACTGCAAAACTGTAAATTTTGTTTTAATATTTACTGCTATGTTTTTACTGCAATCTGATTTCATAGTAAATTAGTCATTTTTTCCCAAAAATCAGCCTCTGGAAATTTGATCTTCATCATTCTCCTGAAATTCTCATCAGCTTAAGTGTATTTTGAGAATGTTGGTTTGTTGATAAATATGTGTTTTACCTCATGCTGTAGGTAAAAAAAATTCTCCAAGCTTTTGTAAAGTACTTTCCCTGATGGGATTCCCTGCAAGGCTAAATTGTTCACTTGCTCCTTGGAAAAATCTCTTATCTTTTTGTCATAATCATCTTGCTTCATTAATATGTCATTAATAACTAGAGGATTGGGAGGGCCTTTTTGCCTTAGAACATTAAACTTGATCATGAACCTTGTGACAACAACCTCCATGTTCTGGCATTTCTCTTCTAACTGTACCATCCAATTCTTCTTAAAAATTACCTTCCTAACTTCTAGGATGGTTTCTGTCCTATCATTAATTCCAATTTCTTCAAGTTCTTGTCTATTTTTTGGAATTAAGAAACTTAATGATTTCAAGAGCTTCTTCAGGTTTATTACCAAGCTCTTCTTTGATTTTTTTGGATTGCTTCTCTTGCTGATTTTACTAAGTCTTTCTGCTTATATATGACCTGTATGGATGGCCAAATATCATTGATAGATTCAATGATATTGGACCATAACTGTTGCTTGACATGTGCCATTGGTTCCTTCAATGTAAGTTCTTTTTATAAATTTTTCAACTGCTCATTTAATCTGTTGGCTCTCTGTTCTTCATTTTTATGCATTATCTTGGCAAGCTTCTTTTCATCTTCATGAATTTTAAGATGTTCTTTAAGTCTGTTTATCTCATTGGTCTGAATAGACATGTACTGCATAGCTTTTACCAACTTTTTTGCTTCATCTAAATGTTGTGTTGCTGTTGTTGAAGATTCTGTAGCTGAAGTGGTTGATGAAGTGACAGGTAATTTTGTAGCCATGGGGATTGTAGGTGCCAATGATTTAGCTAGTGTAGAAGGTATAATAGTAGTAACTACAAGAATCACTGTGACTGGAATTTCTTCTTCTTTATCCTTTTTCTCTTGGACCAACTTGTCCATTTCATTCTCCATTTCCTTTATCTGAGCAGTCAACTGCAAAATGAGATTCATCATCTCATCTTTCTGATTGGTATCCTGTAAGACTTCCTTGGCTTGAGGATGTTCTATAGGGGGGAACTTTAGTTGTTTCTTTAATGCAACAATGTCTGCATTTTTCTTCTTGATCAATTCTTCTGACACTTTAAGATTTTTAGGATCATAACCTACTTCAATCACTATCTCTTCCAAGGATTTGATTCTAGTGTCTTTTGCCTGTGAGGAAGCTTTTTCCAGTTTGATCTGATCTCTGATATTTACCAGAGTGTATTGCAGTTTCTTTTCACTCATGGCCTTGGTGGTCATTGTAGAACAAATCATCTTTCCTGGCTGCCTATGAAACTCAATTTGGTCCAGAGGATGAAAATACTGGACTTGGACTTCAAAATCTATCTTTTTGTAATCAAAAGATGACTTAGGAGTCTAAACTATAGGTTGAAGAAACGTCATCTGAATCTTATTATTCTTATAGTCAAAGGCTGAAAAATAACCTATTCTGGATGCCAGGAATTTGTTTCAGATACTGAGAATATATTTCTGTCTTAATTTCTTCATTTATGGCTTTGATTTATTTGTATCTTTCTTTGATATCCATCTCCTTTTCTGTTGATTTTTTAGATGAAGAAACTTCAATTCTGTGCTTTTTCTGAATGAGTTGAGTCTTTGAAGTAGTAGGCTATTGTTCTTCTTCAATTATTGTAGGAGGTGCATTGTCTTTTGTCTTTTGTTGTAGTTTCTATAGTATGGGATCCTTCCTCTATGATTCTCTTTACATTTCTGTCTTCTTGGGCTGGAGTTTGCAAAGTTTGACTAGTATCACTTTGCTTCTCTACCTCTACTAAGGTATTCTACAACCATTCAGATTGATTGGAGAATTTCTCTATCTCTGGCTTCTTTTCATGTACATATGGAGTCAATTTGCATTTAACTCTCATTTTACTAATAAATCCAAGGGGATCATAATACCATAGGAAACTGGGAGTGAACTTGAACTCCTGCAAATGTTTTTCAGCCTCTCGACCTGCATCTCTATTGTTACAGATAAAAGGGCCTATTTGGTTCTTCAACTTGAACTGTGTTTTCTTCTTTGATGCTAGAAAGTTAACTACATATGAATTAAGAATCTGCCTTATGTATTCAAGGGAAAATAACCTCATAGGGAGGTATTTAAGTAGTTTATATGGAACCAAAATTGATCCATATACTCTTATTTCAGTGTGATTTTGGTACAAGTACCAGTCACCTGTCCTATTAGGCTCTAACATCTAGAGGAATTTCTTAATATTTTCACTAACTCTGGGCTGCATGCTGCTGTTCAACAAATTTACCATAGGATGAATGAAGGAATCTGTAAAATATGTATATGTGAACTCATTTGAATATTTCCTTATCAAGGAAGTCCAAAAGATGACTGATTGTGGATTTCCTTCCACATCAAGCTTTTGAAGGTTAATATTAAATTTCTCAGACTGAAAGTATAAGAACATGTGGAATAGTAATGATGAATACTAAAAAACACCTTCAGTAGGAATTTTGGCCAATTTCTCATGGATATTGTCAGCAAGGTATTGGGAAAAATTAAAAATGGTGGTAGGAGGCTTACTAGGTGTGAAAATAGATAGAAAACCTAACACTGCAACATAAACATGTTCATCTGTAAAGTAGCCAAGAATGAAAGACAATATGGAGATGATATGTCCTGTCCTTTCAGAGAATTTTGTAGAAGGGTATGGAGGATTTATCTTGGGAATTACTACAGAAGAAGGCATGAAGGTTTGAAATATCTTGAACCTTTTGGGGAAGTCCAGTTTGAGGTGTAAAAAAGTGAGGGCCTCAATGGATAAAGGGATCTCATCAGGCCTGGGTTGTTCTTGGAGCATTTGATTAATTGAATCAACAGTAATGGTAAATAAGACTTCTTTTTCAAGGTTTATGATGGCTCTTTGATCAGAAAAGTAGCATGATTGACAAAGTCTAATAACTTCAGGGAATTGGTAGGTCTGAGGAACAACATATTTTGGAAAATTTGACTCCCAGATGAACAATTCATCAGCCTGATCTATGGATTTTTCTTGGCTACAGTAGTGGAGCTCAAGAAGGTTGAATTTTGTCACTATATTAGTAATTTTGAAGTCTGTATCAGCTAAAGGAATGTGTTCTATATCTACAATAGGGGGTTGTAGAGTACTGATGGCTACACTATTTTTGGAAGCCATTTCTTTACTTGAATTATCAATTTTAATACTCTTTTGATTTTAGAACACTGAATTAGGCCTGTAGGAGCACCTTTAAAAGTTATAATAGTTTGTAGAAGGATTTTGGATAGAACATGGGATTTATATTTTGTCTGCAAAGGTATAAACTTGCTCAATTATCTTAAACTGTAATCGTTGTAAAAAAGTCAATCTCAAAACCTTAAAGTTTCTGCAAAATATATCTAGGGCTTATAGTGCAATTTTTATGACAAAACGTAGTCTCAAGACATTTTGCATTTGGTAAAAAGACACTTAGAGTTTGCAGAAAATGGATTTAAACGCACAAGAGGATTTTTTCAGGTCTACAGAGGCTTTAAACTTCTTCCGTTTACTCAATCTGTGATTTTTAACAGTCTAAGGTTTCAGAATATATGAAAATAATTCCCAGGGTTTATAGAAAAAAAGGGTTTTCAAGATGTAACAGGGCTTTTAGGATTGTAAAAGGCTTCTAAATGATTCAATTTAGTTGTATTACTTCTTTATATCTAGGAATATGGCCTTTTCTTTTGAAGAATACCTGGAAAACAAAAGATTTTCTCTACAGGAGGGTTTCTGAGGTGTAAGAAATCTTTCAGAAGATTTTGCTGCTCTTTATAAGCGCTTGGATGACTTTTGTAATGTTTGTAGCGGTGGATGGTTATATTTTGTTTCAATTTTTCTTGAAAGTGGAGTCAGCAACAATATTTTCAGTCTAATAAGCTCTGTTTACGTGAAAATGGTAACATAAAGGATGAAAGGCGCATTTGAGCGGTTTATATGCATTTTTAAACAAATAGTGAATGCGTTAAATGGCGGTCGAATCAAACGGGTGGGTGGTTTGGGCGAGGGAGAGAAAACCACCAAGAATTTTTCGTAATGAGTAAAGGTGGTAAGCTATATTGTTTTGAATGCTGTGATCCAATGAAAATCAGCCACGTAGAGGATAGGGAGAGCCTGAAAACTGCGCTTTTCGCAAGGTTTAGGGTGTGCTAACTATCGAACAATGAAACACGTGATAAGCAATACCGACAGTCGGATATGGCGGATGAAGATCGAATAGCTAAGATGGTGCAATGGAGTAGCAGGATCAGATGACATGGGGCATAGGGTTTAAATGATGCTGGAGGTTAATATGCATTAAAACTAAGGTTTAATACATATAATCAAGACTTTATACTATTGGTTAATTTGTGATATGGTTGGGGTTATATATTATAAACAATGGGATGCAGGCAGATGTAAAGTTATAACTGGCAGGGATTATATATAGTGGGACTGGCATTATATAATATGTCAGGATTTAAACTATATGTTTAAATAAAATATATGGGTTGGGATATAATACATAAAGGGTTTTATATTAATACGTGGTAAAAGGTCAATACATGAGTTAATACATTAAATTAATGTTTAATAATAAAATGTGATGTGGGATGTCAAATACACTAGGAATAGTGTAAAACATGATATCAGGGTAGATATCTTCATAGTGGGTCCCGATATGTTTTTGTTAACCATTTTTAGACTTAGGGTTAAAATATTTTTGGGTATTTTTGAATAAAATGGGAATTAGTAAAGGGCTTTCACTTTTCTTGAGTAAAATGTGTTTTTTTTTAACTTAAGAAGAGGGGTTTTTCGAAAGGGGGAAAATACTGAAATAAGGTGAAAGAATGAAAATGGAGGGGATGGAGTATTTTTACAAGGGGATGATTTTTGAAGGAAGTTAGTAAATGAAATGACCATTTTTCTGCTTATCCATGATTGTAAAAACTGCTTGTACCTACTCATCTGCTACCCTAACATTTTTTCTTCATTTACATGGGTGCATTTGAGCTTGCAAACCCTTATTCATTTTTATTTTAAAACAAAAAACTAACCAATTCTATCCTTATTTATTCCAAGGGCTCATATTAAATAGTTGAGCTCCTTATTATTCTATACCTAAATACTAATCTGGAAATATTAAACTGTTTGGCTAGATCTTTATTCTCTATCTAACAACATGAAATTTAAAGCATGAGAGGTCAAGGTTAAGTTTTTTAACCTGTTATTGCCTAAATCTACCTCAGGCTGAAGGAAGGCAGAGTTCAGGGTAACATCAAACCACGCTCAGTCTGGTAGCTAGCCCTACCAGAACAGGAGAGGGCTCTCTCCGGATCAATCTCAGCAAAAATAATCAATAGGGCTTGAGATGACTTGAAATAAAAGCTAATTTTAGGCTAGGTATATAAGTGAAGGAGTTTGATTGTGTTTTTGGGGGTTTTTGTTGGATCAAAGGGAAAGGCAATTTTGGGTGCGGTGATAAGGCCTAGTTTTTGCAGAGTTCTGATTGGGGCAAGGAAGGAAATTGTTTTGATGCTTTAGATTGAATAAATGGATGGATCATACCAGTGAGGAGCTGAAGAGGGAAAGAGGGTCTCAATATTCCTCCTCAAACAGACGAAAACATGGAAAATTAAACAAACTGAAGGAAGAGCAAAGCAAGCTAATGAATTCCACCTTTAACACTGATTTGTTTAATTTAAGAAGAAAAGAAAAGGGAAAATGATACACATAAACATCAGTGAACTTACAATTACATAGAGAAAAACACCATCAAAACATAGAGCCACATGGATCCCAAAGAGTGCTGCAAACCCTGGTCTATTCCTTTGCCAAAAGTGCAGAGATGAAATGTACAATGAAGTGCCAGGCAATCCCAAGTGTCCAACCCTGAAAATGACTGAGAAAATACATGATATAGACAATAATAACTCATTCCCATGCCTCTAGGGGTCGAGCTCATCATTCTAGGAGCTGTTTCAACCATATCTAAACTAGGAACTGAAAAATAGGCAATGAAACAACTTGCCTCTATATGCTAGGAAACTGATTCATTCACTTACATTTCACCTTTTGGTGAATGAATCTACTAGAATGAGTAAAAATGTGCCAAAATTACATCATGGTCCTGAAATTACATCAAGGTACATCAAGAGTTACATGAAAAAGTGAAACTGGCCAAAACTAGGCGAAATTCTGAGCTGCTGAGTGAAAAATAGGCCAAATTTCTCTATGCGCTGCGCCTGAAATCTCTATGCATAACACAAGTTTGGAGCTAATTTTTAGGCCCTTCCCGAAATCCAAATTGAGCGTAGAATAGCTTGTTGGAAAGCCCTGCCTGTCTACTTTCCAACCCAAGTGGAATTTCTGGATTTGGTTTCCATTTTCCCCTCCAAAAGTTCAATCTCCCAACACTGCTTCCTGTGTGTGCAAAAAGTTGCAGAAAGACCATTTTTAGGGTGTTTTTGACCCTTTAGGCAACCTAGAACTTGATGAAATCCTTAGGTAATCCATGAGAATGCATAAATTTTGATAAAAAATCTAGAAATGCAAATTTTTCCCCCTGAAGAGCTTCCAATTATAAGTGCGCGCCAAGTGGCGCTACGCGTTCGGCAGGAAAATCTGTTTTGTGACCAAAAAATTCAAAATTGACAAAATTTTTCCAAAATTTCTTGAAATTTGGGCTGAAGGTCCCTCATCAAGTGCTATGCTGGGCCAAAGAAGCTTCGGCCAAAATTTGGAGCCTATCATGCCTTTTGCGATGCTTCAGTGCCCTCCTTAGCCTTGCCTTCATGATTTTAATCCTCACTTTGCAAACATGAGTGCGCGCCAAGTAAGGGTTCTTCATGTGTCTGAGCATGTTATTCTCCTTGTTTGCCTTCTCCAACAGCTTCTCAAGATGAATGTTTACCCTCTCAAGCCAATTCTCTCTATCAACCTCAATCTCCCGCTCAATAGGTGTCATCTTGGTTGGGCTTCTTTGGGCAGCTTTCCGGTTCTCACGGATGTTTTGCAACTCCATGATTGTCTGTTGATCCTCCAACTTATTTTTATGCTGCTCCAGATAGTTTATGATCCATTGAGCTCTCTGCAATTTTTCGGTCATGTGTCGATCTCAGCTTTCTGCTCCTGAATGATCTCTCTCAGTTTTGAGGTTGGAGAACTCAAATCCTCATAAATCAATATGAAATCACTATCCTGGCCTCCTGAAGGGCCCTCATCCTACATAGGCCTCTTTCCTCTGTCCTGTACCTGTACCTGTGCTACTGATGATGGAAATGAGACCCCTTCCACCCCGGGTGGAGATAGTACTCGTCGGGCTGCTGCAAATAATGCTCTCGTGCCTCTCTGATAAGTAACAAACACCGGCACACTGATAGGCTCTATCTCAGGACCTTCAAACTGATGTGAAGGTTCACCTGCATCATGAAAAATCTCTGGAGGAGGCTGAGGGGCTGTGAAGAAGTCATGGGAAATGAAATCCTCCCATGCAATGCCCTGCAATCCAAGCTGATGTACAACAATGATCTTGATGAGCACATAGTGATAAATATTGTTGTACTGCTGCTCGGGAGTCTTCTTCTACACAAGAGTGGTCATTCTCTCGATATTCCGACACATGAAATAAGGTATGTTCATCATCTTCACTCTAGTGAAATGCATCAATAACTTGATGTGGTAGGCATAGAGGCGTGAAAATCGGCCCTCACAACTGAAGTATCTGATAATGAGTCTCATCAAAGGCACATAGGATTCCTTCAGAAACCGGAATGGGAATACCCTGCTGAGCTGTCTCACATAGCTAGGCCTGATGTATGGTTCATAATGCACTATGTCCACTTGTTGTCTCTTGTTCCACTCTTCACCTACATTCGGTATTCCTGTTGCTTGAGAAATGGTTTCTGGTGTCAAGGTGAAATTTACACCAGCAAGAGTTACCTGACAATCATGCAAATGTAAAACAAACAAACGAGCCAACTCCTGATGATGCTGAATCCGAGCAATCATCTCATAGTACTGATAGCATGACTTCTCTCGAAAACATGCCATGGCAAGTGGGTAGGCCTGCAATTGAGTCAATGAGGTGGGCTCTTCTCTCACGTGTTTGCCACCTTTACAAGGCCTTCTCGGTGCATGTAGCTCAATGGTAGGATCACTGTCTTGTTCATATGATGAATCAGTGTCTGTCTCCATGGTGTTGAAAGTCTATGTCAAGTATATGATGATTTGTATGAGGTGAAAATAAGAATTTGGTGTCTTTGTCTTGATTGCCAAATGTGCCAAATAGGAAGGGACTGTGGGAAATATGGACAGTGGGAAAAAAAGTGGTTCAATCAAGTGAAATTTGAAGTATGAAGACAATCACTTGACTGTTTGGGGAATTTTGTATTTTGGGAATTTTATAAGTGATATGAGAGAGGGAGAGTGATAAGGAATGGTAGGGTTTAGGGATAGGGATAATAGGACTTAGGAGTGAATGACCTTGGGATGTAAGAGGATGATGTATTGAGGAGATAACAGAGAATGGGATATGTGGCACAAACTTATTTTAAAATACCAATTTCAAACCCTAAGAGAGAAATTTTTTTTTTAACAAAAGGATAGGGTTTAACTTTTGACATTAAAAATTCTCCAACCAATCTTTGAAACCACACCAAACACCGATCAATGGAAAATTACAAGATGATTTGACTTACTTGGAGCAGAGGGGCAAGAAATTTGGAATTTCGTTGAAGGCAATGATAAAACTTGGTGTCGGCTCTATGCGCCACGCGCACAACCCAGTGCGCCGCGACTGGTATGTGCGCTGCGATCAGTATGATTTTCACAGTGAAAAATGTTTATTTGCGTCACGACCACTGTGTGTGCCGCGACCTCCAACCAACGCGCCGCGCAAGTAATTCACCACAGTCTCGGCTTCTCACAAACTATTTCGCTCTTCCACAACTTGACTTGGCTTTCACTCCTGTCTTAGCATGCAAATGAAGTTTGAATTTGGAAAGATCTTATATATATCAAGGAATTTTGATTTTTCATTTTGAAAAACCCACTTTCTAATGTTGCAGAACTTTGGCACTTTGCACTTTTTAATATAAATTCTGTTTTTGTTTCCACTTTGATTTTTTGAGCTGAATGATGAAACTTTTGTCTATTTTTTGCAGGGATAGCTGACATGGAATTTGGAAAAGGCGACCAGGGCTGCGCCTGAAGAATTTCACAACTGAAAATACTTTGAAAATATACATGGAATTAATTACAAAATATGAAATTGACGATTTTACTTCAAAACAGAGTTTTGAAGAAAAATCATGATCAAGAAATATGATGATGAAATTTTGCAATGAAAACTTATTTCGAACCTCCCTCATGTGCCTGCTGGCATTATTGGACACTTTGAAGACTAAATTAATGAAACCCTAAACCTAATGAGACTTAAACCCTAAAAATACTCTTTGCCCACCAAAAGACCAAACATTGACTGTCAATGACTGGAAATGATTTTGATGGACTTTGATGAACAGATACGGACCAGCAGGTACATGACATGAGGGATATGAGTGAAAAGACCCTTTCGTCAGATGATCCATGCTCCTAATGGAATGCAGCTGACTAAAATGAATGAGACACCTAAAATGAAATGCAACAAAAGAGATTTTGATCTCTGACGAAGGGATGAAGAGACCGACTCTAACATAACCTTCATGGATTGTGGCATTTTACCAAGTTGCACACAATGTTTATTTTGTAGTAAAATTAAATAGTATTGGCATTTGGATTTGCATCATTTTCATGTTTTATTTTTATTTCTTTTTGTTTAGGGTTCATTTTCATATTTTTTTTAATATTTTTTCTTTCAATTCCTTTGATTTTTCCTTTAGGAATTTTACACTCTTTACATTTTTTATTTTTTCTAATATTGTAAATTTTTTTACAGAAATCAAAGTATGTACATATTATAAGACTAATCAAATTTAAATTATGAATCCTATTATTAAGGACCCTAACAATGGCTCCACATTGGGATGGCATTTCCTGGTGAAATGTCGAGAAATTTGAGACTAGTAGCCTTTGAATTTCACTGTTGTTGGCCTTGAAACTATTTTCTCAGCTCTGCATTATTCATATTTATTATATTTTGTCTTTCAAAGCTTGGGGCCTTCTCTGCAGGCTTCAACTTTTCTATAAAAACATCCAATCCAATCTAAAATCTACAATGTTATGTACAATGAGTAAAGTAAACAAAGTGAACTATTGTTATTCTGGGGACTAGTAATGCTTCATCATTCTACCATTGATAGGTCCACCTGGTAGATCTAATCCATCTAGCTCCTTCAAAAAGAATGAATTTTTACCTTTGTAACCATAAATGACATAAGGGCCTTTCCATTGGAAATCAAATTTCCCATGTTTACCTTTCTCTTCTCTCCTGGAATCCCACTTTAGAACTTTGTCACCTATATAAAAATAATCTTCCTTAGTCTTCTTGTCAAATATATTTTTAATATTTTCTTGAACAACTTGAGACTTGAGATAGATATCTTCCCTGGTTTTCTGCAAGTGTATGGTTTGGTTTATCCTTCTTTGGATATCATTGGTTTCAACTTGCAGTTCTCTAATTATCTTCATTATTGGTACTACTGGAGAGGATGGAAAAACATCATCTATCCCATAAACCAACTGATAAGGGGATGTACCAATAAACTTCTTTGTGGTAAGTCTATTTGCCCATAAGTCATTCACTAACCTTTTGTTCTAGGTTTTCTTATTATCTTCTAGTAGTTTCTTGATGATATTCAACAAGACCATTACCTTGGGGGTAATAAGTAGTGGAATGGCCAAGGGTAATGTGGTATTTATTACAAAAGTTAATCATATTTTTGGACTTGAATGCAGCTGCATTATCAATAATGATCTTTTGGGGGCATCTAAATCTTGAGAGTGTGTTTTTTTCTAAAAATGAAATTATGAAAGTATCAGTGGCTTGCCTGGAAGGAATGGCTTCTATCCACTTAGTGAAATAGTCTGTGGCTTTCAAAATTCACTTGTGTTGGGCTGAGGATGGAGGGTGAGTTTCACCATTGAAGTCAAGACCTCATTTCTGAAAAGGAATGTCTATGGAGATGGGTTTAAGGGGTAAAGGTAGAAACTTTTTCTTTCCTTCAAAAATTTGGCACTTAAGACAGGAGGTGACATACTTTTTCACATCTGCAAATAGTGTAGGCCAATAAAAACTAGCTCTTGAGATTTTATCTACAGTTGACTTCCAGTAAAGGTGTCCTCCACAGTCACCTGCATGAAACTCTTCCAAAAATTTATTAGCTTCTTCTTTAAGCAAACTATTCAATAAAATATCACTACGATCTTTCCAAAATAGTGCATTTTCTATGATACAAAACTTAATTGCCTTTAAATTTAAAAGTATAGATATGGTTATTGATAATCCAGGAGGAGCTTGTAAATTTAGTAATACAAATATGATATCTGCATACCATGGTCAGTCTGAAAAGGCTTCACTGATCTCTGGAGTCACCATCTCTTCCTGATCATCTAATTGGGAAAAAAAATTTATATCTAAAGCATGAAAATTTGATTCATCCATGAGTTTGGCTAAACCTTGACCTTTAATGAGTTTGGTGGGCTTAATTTCTATGTCATATTACAAAATGGTGGCAATCCATTTTCCTCTTTTACCATCAGGCCAGTCAGAATGTTCTTTACAACTGAATTTGAAACATAAGAAATGATATGTGAATAAAGGATGTACAATCTAAAGTATTTGATAGCCTTCACTAAAGCTAGTGTCTGTTTTTCCATTATGTTATACTTTAAAGTGGCATTTCTAAGTGATTTGCTGAAAAAAGCAATGGGATGCTCATAGCCCTAATCATTTTTCTGTAGTAAGACTGCAGCAACAATATGTTCTGAAGCAAAGGAAAAAATAATGAAATCTTTTTTGAAATCAGGACTTCTTAGGACTGGTGTTTTTGTCAAGGCTTGTTTGATTGATTCGAATGTTTGTTTAGCCTCCACAGTCCATTTAAGGACCAAGTCTTTTTTCAACATGTTATTGAGTTCTCTAATTATTTCAACTAAGTATGAAATGAATCTTCTGAGAAAATTGATTTTACCTAAGAAAGCTTGCAATTATTTAATATTCCTAGGATGACTAATGTTCAAAATGGCATCTATTCTAGCTATATCTATCCTAATTCCCTCTTTAGATATGATATATTATAAAAATTTACCTTCTTCCAGTCCAAATAGAGTCTTTTTAGGATTTAGAGAAATGCCAAATTTCCTGCATTTGATAAAAACTTTTCTTAGGTGATCTAGATGTTCATTGTCAGTCTTTGAAAACACAATAATATCATCTAGATAGATCACAAGAAAATCATGAATTTATTTAGCAAAATATATATCCATAGCTCTTTGAAAAGTGGCTCCTGCATTCATTAATCCAAACAGAATTTTCACATACATGAAAGTACCCCAAGGAGTAGTAAACTCAGTCTTTGGTTGGTCTTCTCGTTGAACTAAAATCTAGTTATATCCAGAGAAACCATCAAGCAATGAAATCCTGGAAGAACCAACCACCCTCTATAAAATGTGATCCATCTTGGAGAGAGGGTAGTTATCTTTTAAGGACACTTTATTTAAATTCTGGAAATCAACACATAGGAACTAGGTTTGAAACCCAATCAGAATATCTGATTGGTTCAATTATTTGGGCTTCATACATTCTCTTAACCTCTTTTTCAATTAAAGGCATCAAAACTGGATTGATTCTTCTAAGCTTATGTTTGAAAGGTTTTTGATCTTCTTTTATGGGTATTTTGTGTTGTATAATGCTAGTGTCATAAGATTTTAAGTCCTCATAACTCCATGCAAATACATCCTGAAATTCCTTAAACAAATCTATGTATTTCAATTTTTCTTCTTGAGGCAAGGCTTTTGAAAGTTTGATCATATTAGGTTTTAGTTCTCTTCCTATATTGCACTCTTCAATATCATATTTTAATGGTTTCATATTTGGTTTTCTTGCAACATCATTTGAATCAAAATGGTCTTCGAAAGGGGCTAATACCTAAGGTAAAAAGTTGTTCTTAAGGTTTAAAATGTCAGAATCATCATCTACTAATTCTTCAATCTCTACCTTCACTAAATTATCTATTTCTACTTGAGTAAATTTAGTAGGTTTAGTAAAATTTAAATTATTTTCATCTACATTGTTTATATCAATCTCATTTTCTATGGTTTGATCTACTGTACAACGTGTGTCTATGTTACAATTCTGAAATTCTCCTTTAGCATTCATGAAATGATAAATCTGTTCATTCTTTGAAAATATTTGCGAATATTTTAGATTATCTGGTATTGTAGGCCTGTGTTTAACCGCTGATGTATATTTATGATTTGGTTGAAAAGGAAGATTGCAGGTGCTAGCAAAATTTGCTAAAATGCGTGCCTGCATGTTCTACTTTCTAGGAATTGCAACAAAGTCACATTCAAGCAGTTCACTAATTAGATCTAAAAATGTTTCTCTATATTGGCTTAATCTTGGATTATATACAAAATATTCTCCTCTTATCTATTTCACAATTAACTTAGAGTCTCCCATGATTGACACTCTTTTGACTCCTAAATTTCTAACAATATGCAGTCCTAAAATTAGAGCTTCATATTCAGCCATGTTGTTTGTACATTTGAAATTTAATCTAAAGGCATGACCTTCTTCATGATTGTTTTCCATGTTATGTATCCAAAATCTTGCTCCTACTCCTAATTGGTTAACTGATCCATCAAAATCTAGGTGCCACATTGATTCATGAAAAATGTTGTCACTATCTGGTGCTTTCTTTTTCTATTTTAGTTCAGTGTTGTTCTCAATGCTAGTTTCAGAATTACATAAAATGAAGGAGTCCATATCAGTAGGTGTAGAGTAAATAGGATAATTTTTAGGTCTTTCTACACTACTAACCATGTACCTCATTAATGTATCTCTTTAAAGTTTCTTAGGTTGGCCAAAAACTGATATTGTTGCATAAGACATGTTTAGTTGTAGAGATCCTTGTAGTTTAGCTCCCCATGAGTGAGATAACAACATTCCATACTTAGGAGGGATTTCACCTACTACAATATCCATGAATATACTTTTTCCAGGGTATTGAAATAAAGTAACACATAAATCTTTGATCAAGCCTAAACATTTCACTTTATTGGAATCAAATGAGAAGAGATCTTTATAAGGTCTAGTGATGTCTAAATTCAAGGTTTCCATTATTTCTTCTGGCATCAAATTGTGTGAAGCCCCTGAATCTAGCATTACTTTATGTAAAATCTGATCATGAACAGTTAAGCTAATGTAGAAAGGAGGAACTCCTCCCTCTTGGTGTTTTCCATTAACTTCAGGACCAAAGATTAGTTCTGGTTGATCATTAATCAAATTAACTGAATCTTCTCCATCATTCATATTTAAAGTCTCAGTGATATGTGATTTGTATAGGTCATGTTTTACCAATTATGTCAAAGAAATTGGTTACATATCTTCAGTTTGGCAATTTCAGCTTGGATGTTGAATGGTGCTTGTGATTTTCCTAGCTAAATTATTTCTTCTTTTGTAACTGTAGATTGGGTAGGTTTATCTTCTTTTTATATAGTTGGTTTTTCATTTTATGTTTGTATTTCCACTATTTTACTGCTTTTAATTTTCTTTTCAGGCATAGTTTGAGATGCAGTGGAAGTTTTGGCATATTTTGTGGTTTCAGCAGCTGTTTTGGTTGTGGTTGTTTTAGAATCAGCTGATTTGGGATCAACAGTAGATGTTTTTGGATCTAAAATTGTTGTTTCAACAATTTTTTTTTTCTTGGAAGAAATATAATTTTGAGGATCTTCTGATTTTTGAACAACAATATTTGTTATGTCAACAATTTTAGGACTAGGTGAAATTTTTGGACTTGAAATTTTCTGATTAGAACTTGAATTCTGCTGGGTTTCCCTAGGAAGAATTTGCAGAACTTTAGTGGTAGGAGCCTCTACTGTCTTCTTTGTTTGATTTTGGACAGATTTCTTAATAGAAGGCTCTACATTTTTCTTGCTCCTAAGGTTATATTACTTATGAAATTCATTAATTGCAAACTCATAACCTTGCTTGTAATAAAAAAACTCACCATAATCTAATTGTAGTTGTTGTAATTCATATAACACTTGTTCTTCTTGTGTAAGAAAAATGGTGTTATCATCATTAATGCCCATTATATTGATATGAGTGTCTTCATCATTTTCATTTTGGTGAGAACTTTCATCATAGTTCTCTTGGAAAGGTGGTCTTATTGTTTGGTCAAGTGCTGATTCTCTAGATTTTTCAGTGTTGGTGTTTTTCCTGAAAGTAGGATTTCTAATTTGAGGTCCTTATTGTTGGTTATCCCACAATGGCTTCCTTTCCATATTATCTAACATATCCATCATTATCTCTAATGTTTTAGCTAAGTTATCTATTTTCAAATATGAAGTTGATGTTTCCTCTTTTATTGTCACTCTCCTTTCATTTCTTCATCTAGCTTTCTTTGCTAACAAGTTTTCCTATACACTTACAACATTACTTTTCATCTTCTCTAAGGTTTCTGGATTCCTCTCTCTTAGTTGGTATGCCATATCTATATCAAATCCATCAGGGAATTTGAGTAGTGCAAAGTCTGGAGGAGGTTTAAGATTGACAGGGATTGCATTGTAAATACTGTTATATCTTGTACAATAATCTTGGATTGTTTCATTTGGTGCTCTTTTTATATTTTCAAATTCATACAAAATTTGTAGTGGATTCTTATTTTTCTCCCATCTATTTAGAAACATCCTATGAAAAACAGCTAAATCAGCAATACTACCAGCATTCAAACCTTTAAACCTTTTTTTAACATCACTAGCTAAAGTTTGAGCAAAAAGTCTCATTTGGACATCATTATCATCAAGTTCATGCAATTCGAAATAGTAAGTTATTTTTTTAACATCCTGTTGTGCAGTATATTGAGTTGTTCCATCAAATTGAGGGATTTTTCTTTGATAATATTGGGGCATGTTATGTAACTGTGCTGGTAGGACCAATGGGGCATATCTGGCATCCATGGCTTGGATTCTAGCTTGGGTAGGAGGTAAGTTTGAAGTACTTGGTGAAGAACTAGAAGTACTTGATGATGAAGTTAAAGCACTTGCAGATGAGATTGGGATATAAGAAGATGTACTTGAAAATGTTGTTGAGATACTAGAAGATGAAGTTGGGATGCTAGGTGCTTGGAAATGAGAATGATGTATTGGAAAATGCAACAGAAATACTAGGGGATGAACTTGAGGTGGTGGAAGATGGAAATAAAATTCTAGGTTGAAGTGGAAGTTTGGGAAAAAATGAATCTCTGGAATGAAGTGTGGTGGACACAATGGATGAAGTGGTAGTAAATAAGGATGGACCTACAGATTCTAAAAGACTGGTATCTAAATGACTGGAAGAAGGTTTAGGGGTATAGGATGATAAAGAAGTCAATTCAACTGAATGTTGTAAATAAGCTTCATCAAATTCTTTAATCAAAGTTGCAGTTATAACATCAAGTTTATCATATACTTCAAAAATTTTTTGATCAGAATCAACTGAAACAGTTTCCTTCTTAGTTTCAATGAATGAAATGAAATCAGGATCTATTACAGTATTATGTATATCACTTTCTGATTTATTTTAAACAAATATTGTTCAAAATTTAAATCAAATTCAATGTCTTGTAAACTTGATAATTTATTTAGAAGAGAATTTTCTTTGATAAATGAAATCTTATTAACTAAACATTCTACTTTTTTTATTTTCTTTACAATTCTGTCAGGATTATCTACTTGACAGCAAGTTGTGAATCTTGATTGGACCTAGTATAGTAGACTCTTCTCGAAGCCAGAAGTACAATTTTTTATGAAAATATACTCACAACTATTTAAAACAATCTTAAGGTGAAAAGATAATTGAAAATATTTCCATTAAGATCTATTTAAAAAACTGAGGATTGGTTAGTCCCCAATGGAGTCGTCAGTATGTTATCACTCCAATAATTATTAATATTTGTGAGATTTTTTATTTTAGTTTTACAGAATATTAGAGGTAACCATAAACCTACTTTTAAGCCTTAGGATCTAGCCTTCCTAATGCTCAGAGAGGGCTCTCTCTATATGATTTATCTTTGTTGATTGCATTTGATTTTAGGCTAGTTATGTAGGGTAAATTGGTTTTGGATTTTGATTTTATTTGGTGGTGAAATCACTTACTCAGATGGATAGATGTAGGTTTGTATTCCATTGGGATAATGGAGTCAATGTTTCAAGTAATCAGATCAGGATCAAGTTTTAAAGGGAAATTTTTACAGGGCAAGATAGTTGAGTTACTTTAGATCTTCAAGGTTGGTGGTGAAAATGATTTTAATCGGGGTAAAAGAGAAATTAAGGGTTCTTAAATATGGATTATGAGTGAGAAGGTAGAGGTCAATCGAAACTAGGGAGAAATTAAGGGTTCCCTAATCTGGATATCAGTGGAAAACATATAAATTATAATTAGTCAAAACATAGTGCTTTTAACATATTCTGAAATAAAAATTCCTGATTTATCATTTCGATTTAGAACACATTCAAGTATTGATGAAAAAATAATAAATTGACATGGAAACAAGTGAAAATACTTCACTGTAGTAGCCCAACACATGAGTCTTGTAATATGATGCTTTATTTATTTGATCCAGTCTGCTGACTTGAAATTGTTACAATCACCCTTAGGTTCATAATAGTACAACTATAGAAATGTTCAGCAATTCATCCACACTCAATACTTCCAAATGAGAAACACTTATACAAAAGTCTTTACAAAATATCCAAAAACAAACTTAGGAATTATTCATGGAAAATAAATATCTTCATGCAAGAAGATAGCGACAACTTTCTAATTAATGCTAGTTGTCCCTTTTTTATTTAAATAGCTTGTTTGTTGTCTTCATTTTGTTACTGCTTTCTCTCTTTGCTGTTGAACGAAGTTGCAGATGGATAGTGAGGTGTCTTTTACGCTGGCAGATTCATTTCTGCTTTGTAATTCTTCTTTTTAATTTTAAACTTTGACTTTGAACTGATATTATTTCACTTGATACTCTTTATCCTGATACTCTTTCACTGCAAAACTGTAAATGTTGTTTTAACCTTTAGTGCTCTGTTTTTACTGCAATATGATTTCACAGTAAATCAGTCAAATTTTCCCAAAATCAGCCTCTAGCAATTTGATCTTCATCATCCTCCTGAAATTCTCATCAGCTTCAGTGTATTTTGAGAATGTTGTCTTGTTGATAAATATGTTTTTTACCTCATGCTGTAGGTAAAACATATTCTCAAAGCTTTTGTAAAGTACCTTCCCTAATGGGATTCCCTGCAAGGCTAAATTGTTCACTTTCTCCTTGGAAAACTCTCTTATCTTTTTGTCATAATCATCCTGCTTCATTAATCTATCATTAATAACTAGAGGATTGGGATGGGATTTTTGCCTTAGAACATCAAACTTGATCATGAACCTTGTAATAGAAACCTCCATGTTCTAGCATTTCTCTTCTAACTGTACCGTCAAATTCTTCTTAGAAATTACCTTCCTAACTTTTAGGATGGTTTCTATCATGTCATTAATTCCAATTTCTTCAATTTCTTATCTATTTTTGGAATTAAGAAACTTAATGATTTCAAGAGCTTCTTCAGGGTTCTTACCAATCTCTTCTTTGATTTTTTTGGATTGGATGTTGATTTTACTAAGTCTTTCTACTCATATATGACCTGTATGGATGGCCAGATATCATTGATAGATTCAATGATATTGGACCATAACTGTTGCTTGACATGTGCCATTGGTTCCTTCAGTGTAAGTTCTTTTTCTAACTTTTTCAACTGCTTATTTAAGTTCTTTCTATCATTGGTCTGAATAGACATGTCCTGCATAGCTTTTACCAATTTTCTTTCTTCATCTAAATGTTGTGCTATTGTTGTTGAAGATTCTGTAGCTGAAGTGGTTGATGAAGTGACATGTAATGCTGTAGCCATGGGGACTGTAGGTGCCAGTGATTTGGCTAGTGTAGAAGGTACAACAGTAGTAACTATAGGAATCACTATGACTGGAATTTATTCTTCTTTATCCTTTTTCTCTTTGACCAACTTGTCCATTTCATTCTCCATTTCCTTTATTTGAGCAGTCAACTGCAAAATGAGATTCATCATCTCATCTTTCTAATTGGTATCCTGTAAGACTTCCTTGGCATAAGGAAGTTCTAGAGGGGGGAAAATTATTTGTTTCTTTAATGCAGGAATGTCTACATTTTTATTCTTGATCAATTATTTTGCAACTTTAACATCTTTAGGATCATATCCTACTTCAATTACTAGCTCTTCCAAGGATTTGATTCTAGTGTCTTTTGCCCGTGAGGAAGCTTTTTCCAATTTATGCTGATCTCTGATATTTACCAGATTGTTTTGCAGTTTTTGTGCACTCATGGACTTGGTGGTCATTGTAGAATAAATAATCTCCCCTGCTTACCTATGAAACTCAATTTGGTCCAAAGGATGAATATCCTGGTCCGGGACTTCAAAATATATCTTTTTGTAATCAGAAGATGACTTAGGAGTCTGAACTATAGGTTGAATAAATGTCATCTGCATCTTTTTATTCTTATAGTCAAAGGAAGAAAGTAGCCAATTCTAGATGCCAGGAGTTTGTTTCAGATACCGAGAATATATTTTTGTCTTAATTTCTTCATTTCTGGCTTTGATTTCTTTGTATCTTTCTTTGATATCCATCTCCTTTTCTACTAGTTTTTAGATGAAGAAACTTCAATACTGTGTTTTTTCTGAATGAGTTGAGTCTTTGAAGTAGTAGGTTGTTGTTGTTCTTCAATTATTGTAGGAGGTGCATTGTATTTTGCTGCAATTTCTGTATCAATCACCTCTATTGTTTCTACTTCTTTATTAGCAAGATTTAACTTTGGATTTTAACTGTATCTCAATTTGAATTTTATCTCTGTTGTAGTTTATGTAGTATAGGATCCCTCCTCTGATTCTCTTTACATATCTGTCTTCTTGGGCTGTAGTCTGCAAAGTTTGACTAGTATCACTTTGCTTCTCTGCCTCTACCAAGGTATTCTCCAACCATTCATATTGATTGGAGAATTTATCTATCTCTGGCTTCTTTTCATGTAAATATGTAGTCAATTTGCATTTAGCTCTCATTTTACTAATAACTCCAAGGGGATCATAATACCATAGGAATCCAGGACTGAACTTGAACTCATGCAAATGTTTTTCAGCCTCTTGACCTACATCTCTATTGTTACAAATAAAAGGGCCTATCTGGTTCTTCAACTTGAACTGTGTTTTCTTCTTTGCTACTAAGAAATTAATTGCATCTGAATTAAGAATATGCCTTATGTATTCAAGGGAAAATAACCTCATAGGGATGTATTTAGGCAATTTATATGGAACCAAACTTGATCCATATAATCTTATTTCAGTGCGATTTTGGTACAAGTACCAGTCACATGTCCTATTATGCTCAGACATCTAAAGGAATTTCTTAATCTCTTCACTAACTCTGGGCTGCATGTTGCTGTTCAGCAAATTTACCATAGGATGAATGAAGGAATTTGTAAAATCTGTATAGGTGAACTCATTTGAATCTTTCCTTTTCAAGGAAGTCCAAAAGATGACTAATTGTGTATTTCCTTCCACATCAAGCTTCTGAAGGCTAATATTAAATTTCTCACACTGAAAGCATAAGAACATGTGGAATAGGAATGAGGAATACTTAAAAACACATTCAGAAGGAATTTTGAGCAATTTCTCGTGGATACTGTCAGCAAGGTATTGGGAAAAATTAAAAATGGTGGTAGGAGGCTTACTAGGTGTGAAAGTAGATAAAAAACCTATCACTGCAACATCAACATGTTCATATGTAAAGTAGCCAAGAATGAAAGACAACATGGAGATGATATGTCTTATCCTTTCAGAGAATTTTGCAGAAGGGTATGGAGGATTTATCTTGGGAATTTCTACAAAAGAAGGCATGAAGGTTTGAAATATATCAAACCTCTTGGGGAAGTCTATTTTGAGGTGTAATTGGGTGAGGGCCTCAATGGATAAAGGGATATCATCAGGCTTGGGCTGTATTTGGAGCATTTGATTAATTGACTCAGTAGTAATGGTAAATAAGACTTATTTTTCAGGGTTTATGATGGCTCTTTGATAAGGAAAGTAGCATGATTGACAAAGTCTAATCACTTCAGGGCATTGGTAGGTCTGAGGAACAAAATATTTTGGAAAATTTGACTCCCAGGTGAACACTTCATCAGTCTGATCTATTCATTTTTCTTGGTTCCAGCAGTGGAGCTCAAGAAGGTTGAATTCTGTCACTGTATCAGTAATTTTGAAGTTTGTATCAGCTTAAGGAATGTGTTCTATATCTACAACAGGGAGTTGTAGAGTATTGATGGGTACAATGTTTTTGGAAGCCACTGCTTTGCTTGATTTATCAATTTTAATACTCTTTTGATTTTAGAACACTGATTTAGGCCTGTAGGAGCATCTTTAAAAGTTATAATAGTTTGTAGAAGGATTTTGGATAGAACAGGGGCTTTATCTTTTGTCTGCAAAGGTATAAACTTGCTCAATTAGGTTAAACTGTAATCTCTATAAAAAAGGAAATCTCAAGACCTTAAAATTTATGCAAAAGATATCTAGGGATTATAGTGCAATTTTTATGACAAAATGTAGTCTGAAGACCTTCGGAATTTGGTAAAATGACACTTAGAATTTTCAGAAAATGGATTTAAAGGCACAAGTGGTTTTGTTCAGGTCTACAGAGGCTTTAAACTTCTTCAGTTTACTCAATATTTGATTTTTAACAGTCTAAGGTTTCAGAATCTATGAAAACAATGCCCAGGGTTTGCAGAAAAAAGGGTTTTCAGGAAGTAACAGGGCTTTTAGGATTGCAAAAGGCTCCTAAATGATTCAATTTAGTTGTATTACTTCTTTATATCCAGGAATATGGTATTTTATTTTGAAGAATACTTGGAAAACTGAATATTTTCTGTGCAGGAGGGTTTCTGAGGTGCAAGAAAGATTTTAGAATCTTTTGCTAGTCTTTATAAGCACTTGGATGAATTCTGTAATGTTTTTAGCGTCACATGGTTGTATTCTGTTTGAATTTGGCTTGAAAGTGGAGTCGGCAGCAATATTTTCGGTCTAATAAGCTCTGTTTAAGTGAAAATGGTAACAGAAAGGATGCAAGTTGCATTTGAGCGGTTTATAAGCATTTTAAGCAAACAGTGAATGCATTAAATGGCGGTCATATCAAACGAGCAGGTGGTTTTGGCACGGGGGAGAAAACCACCAAGCAGTTTTCGCAATGAGTAAAGGTGGTAAGTTGTATTGTTTTGAATGGTGCAATCCAATGAAAATCGACACGTAGAGGGGAGGGAGAGCCTGAAAACTGTGCTTTTCACAAGGTTCAGGGTGTGCTAACTATCGGGCAATGAAACGCGTGATAAGCAATACTAGCAGTCGGATATGGCGGATGAAGATCAGACGACTAAGATGGTGCGATGGATTCGCGAGATCAAATGACGTGGGGCCCGGGGTTTAAATGATGTGGGTCGAGGTTAATATGTATTAAAACTAAGGTTTAATACATATAATCGGGACTTTATACTATTGGTTAATTTGTGATATGGTTGGGGTTTTATAATATAACCAATGGGATGCGGGTAGGTGTAAATTTATAACCGGTGGGGATTATATATAGTGGGACAGGGATTATATAATATGTTGGGATTTAAACTATATGTTTAAATAAAATATATGGGTTGGGATATAATACATAAACGGTTTTATATTAATACGGGGTAAAAGGTCAGTACAAGAGTTAATACATTAAGTTAATGTTTAATAATAAAATGTGATGTGGGATGTCAAATACACTAGGAATAGTGTAAAACATGATATCGAGGTAGATTTCTTCATAGTGGGTCCCGATATGTAGCTGTTAACCATTTTTAGATTTAGGGTTAAAATATTTTTGGGTTTTTTTGGGTATTTTTGAATAAAATGGGAATTAGTAAAGGGCTTTCACTTTTCTTAAGTAAAATGTGCTTCTTTTTTTAACTTAAGAAAAGGGGTTTTTTGAAAGGGGGAAAATAATGAAATAAGGGGAAAGAATGAAAATGGATGGGATGGAGTATTTTTACTAGGGGATGATTTTTGAAGGAAGTTAGTAAATGAAATGACCAATTTTCTGCTTATCCATGATTGTAAAAACTGCTTGTACCTACTCATATGCTACCCTAACATTTTTTATTGATTTACATGGGTGCATTTGAGCTTGCAAACCCTTATTAATTTTTCTTTTAAAACAAAAAACTAACTAATTCTATCCTTATTTCTTCCAAGGGCTTAGATTAAACAGTTGAGCTCCTTATTATTTTCTACCTAAGTACTTATCTGCCAAGATTAAACTATTTGGCTAGATACTTGTTCTCTATCTAACAACATGAAATTTAAAGCATGAGAGGTCAAGATTAAGCTATTTAACCTTCATGGATTGTGGCATTTTAACAAGTTGCACACAATGTTTATTTTGCAGTAAAAGTAAATAGTAGTGGCATTTGGATTTGCATCAGTTTCCTGTTTTATTTTTGTTTCTTTTTGTTTGGGGTTCATTTTCATATTGTTTTTAAATCTTTTTTCTTTCAAGTCCTTTGATTTTTATTTTAGGACTTTAACCCTCTTTACATTTTTTTTTTCTAATATGGGAAGAAAATTTGTAGAAAGCAAAGTATGTACATATTACAACACTAATCAAAGTAAATTCAAAATTATGAATCTTATTATTATAGGACCCTAACAACACTAATGAGATTTCAACCTCATAATTATTACACAATACCAATCCATACACACTAAATCTTCATTCCATACTCAACCATGGTTTTTCTTGGCATGTGTGATTTCATCTAGAAAAGATGGTTTTTTTCTCTCTCTTTTAAATGGAGACTACACACAAATAGGTCTGAGATAGAACAATATTTCAATTCTTTTGCAACTGATCTCCTATCTAGGATAGAACGATATTTCAATTCTTTTGCAATTGATCTCTTTTCAACTTCTGATAGACTAGTATAAAAAAATAGGAAGTGAATTATATGGTTTTCATTTCTTTCTTTTAAACTATCAAGAGCATATTAAGAGAAATTAGCCATAACTAGTTCAAATTTAGCTTCAAGGTTATTAGTATGATGATTCCAAGCTTAAACTCAAGTTTGAATTTGCAACAATTGTAACACAATAATTTTTCACCATGCTCACTTCCCGTCCCTGATCCTGAAGTGCCCAATGACAGACCCTGTGCAATGTTTCCATCATGGAAAATATGTAAAGACATCCCCTGAAGACTCAAAGAAAACTTCCTTGGAAGATTACTGAAGGAACTTGGTCAAAACACTAGTTTTTTGGGCCAACGCGTTTTCTAGTTTCATGCCCGTGCTGATGTCAGGTTGAAAATTCTGGCTTGGTGCTTCCAATGCCCTTATTTCTTGGAAAACCACACTGATCCATTTCTGGCAGTGTTTTCACAAATGGAGGAGAAGCTTCGACCTCTAGAAGTTCCAAGGTGGCAAGTTGGTTGTTAAATGGTGGTGATAGAGTCAATCTCTCTGATTTTAGAGCTTTTATCTCATTCATGGGGGGTTTATCCCTTAGAAAGTGTATCTTCCTCCTCCTTTCATGGGCTCCCAACCTATTCTCCCTTCCTATAAATTGGTCCCCATCCTTCCACTACTGATTGGTCATTGTTGGGTTGGTTTGAACTCTCGTTCTCTTTACATTCTTGAACTGTGATAGCACATAAGTTTTTTGGGAGAAGAAATACTTTAGAGCTTGGGTGAAAGACTCAGATTTTCGCCAAAGGGAGGCCTCCAACATTAAGGCCTAGGTTGTAATCTCTCCCTTTTACATTCATTAATAAAAAAATATAATGTTTGCTTTCTATACTTGTCCAATCATTTGTGAAAATATTTTGGTACTCCTTAATCTTCTAGATAGCTAATGTTTAATGGTTATTATGTATTGGATTACGTTTTCTATTGCCTCTTGATCATCCGCAGGTATTCGTGTGCCACCAGTAGCAAGGAGTGAGCCTAAAAGGATTGTGGATCAAGGTCATCATCAATGAGTTCGAACATAGCATCAGGAAAAGGTACCTCTATTTCCTTTTTGTCACATTTTGAATATTAGCTAAGAAATATTTTGCATTAGAAAGTATATCAAGTTGCTAGGCCCACTCTAGGGATAGAGAGACCGCTTCTATTCGCAAAGTGGATTTATCTTCACAACAAAATTATTCTAAAACTTTAATGATTATTGGTGAGCCTTGGTATTGTACCAAGAGTGCTGCAACTCCCAAGGGCTACCCTACTTTACTTTATCAATCCTAGGTTTGTATAAACTTGGAGGTGACAATGCTATATACACAGCGGATGCATTTTTCTCATGTCATCCTCTTCTGCTTTACGAAAGGGTGCTATTTCTTAAACTATGATAAGAACTGGAAAGTAAATTGCTGGAAGGAAATGAAAGAAAGGAAACTAATTTAAATTGTAGAAGGAAATGACCAAAATGAAACTAATTTAATTTACAGAAAGGAAATGATGGAAATGAAACTGATTTAATTTGCAGAAAGGAAGTGACAGAAATGAAACTAATTTAATTTGCACAAAGGAAATGACAGGAATTAAACTAATTTAATTTGTAGAAAGGAAATGGCAGAAGGGAAACTAATTTAAATTTCACTTAACTTGGCCAATCAGCTAAACACACCCTACTCTATCTATCATGCTCCTATTTATGCAACTATTCATGAACTATTTAAACTTGAAAAAGTGTTGCTTGCAGTTTGGAGGAAAAAGAGCTAAAGATGTAATGAAAGGATTAACACATGTGACAAGGCTTAGAGGTAGAAAGAGGGGTTTAGACTTCATTAAACCTTATGATATCCCAAAAATTATTTGGAGAGGGAGGCTTTGGAAAGTGCGATGGCAGAATTGCAATGGGAGGACGGAAATGCGATATGCGATATGCGATATCGGAATTCGCAATATCGCAAAGTTGGAGCAGTAGAGGAAGTGATGTTCGAGAGTAGGAACAAAATTCAATATGCAATGGGGATAGAAACTGCGAAATGTGATATGTGATGGGGATAAGAACTTCCAAATGCGATATGTGATGGGGATGAAAAATGTGAAATGAAATTTGTGATAGGGATGACGTGGCAGAGTGCTATAGTAATGTCGCAATTGGCAGTTGGGAGCGGTAAGTGTTAACGAAGCGGGAGCGAAATGTGATATGCGATGGGGATAGAAATTGCGAAATGCAATGGGGATAAAAACTGCGAAATGCAAAATGAGATGGGGATAAAAACTATGAAATGCGATATGCGATGGGGATAAAAACTGTGAAATGAGATTTGCGATAGGGATGGTGTGGCAGAGTGCTACAGTAATGTCGCAATTGACGGTTGGGAGCGGTAAGTGTTAACGGAAACAAATAGAAAATGTGATTTGCGATTTGCAGAAAGTATTTAAAGGAAAAAGGGAAAAGGTTGCGAAATGTGATGGGTGACGTGGTAGTGGGGTACGGTAATATCACAATTGGGGTTCAGAGGCAGAAAGTATTAACGAAAACCAATGGAAAATGCAATTTGCGATAGAGTGAAGTATGGTAGCGGGAGTTTCGAGGAGCAAGGGTGGTGGTCGAATTATAATGCATTTGTAAGCGTTTTTGGGAATAAGAAGGGCGGTGGCTGCAAAGAAGAGAAAAATGAGGGAATGGAGGGTGTAACAATAGTGCTCAGGTTGTGAAGGCAAAGATGGAAGATGAAGTGGGAAGGCACCATAGAGTTGCTCTGGGGCTTTAACACTAATTCCTGGAATCAACCCTGTAACTTGTGCACAAAGAAACTGAAAAATGTGTGAAAATATAGTACAAAAGGAAGGCTCAAAATGGTAATGAAACTCTACTGTAATATTAGAAATAGTGAACATAAATCAATTTTTGGGTCTGTGGGAAGGTTCACCCTCCTCGAGCTCTATTGAAGGAGATGAGAAGGGAGGTCTTGATCCATAGCTTTTAGAGTTTTCTCCTCTATTCTATTACTCATAAGCAAATGAAACCTATAGCAACACACTAAAAGCAAAAACTAATCAACGATGAAACTATCAGAAGTAGATCTACTAATAGCAAGCAAAGAACAAGTACAACAAGGAGGCTGAGGCACATGGACTGGGCCCTAACCCACAACCTAGCTCTCTAGAACCTAAATCAGTAAAATGAAATCAGTCTACTCATTTCATGAAAGAATAGTCTCGTACATTTCTCAAAGTTTGAATCACTGTGTACAATAATAATAAAAAAGTCAATAGCTTGCAGAAAATTTCCCCATAGAATTGAATCCTTCCTAGCTCTATATATGCTCTATTTATTCTATAAGGCAGCTACCAACAGCTCCCTTGAAAATAGTGACTGAGTCCACTTGACTCCAAGTAAACATAGATTGAGTGCACTTTGGTCTTTGAGTTGCTTGGCTGCCTCTGGAATTCGAATTGTTGGAGAGAATCCTTAGGGATCCTTTGGTTGCCTTCGAGAGTTAAGGAGGGTGGAAAATACTCCTATAATTTCTCCTTGATGTCTCCTTCAATTATTTATGATAAAATATTAAAAAATAATTCCAATTACTCATGATTTTCTGCACTCAACCTCATATTGGGCACTCAGAGTACGTTAGCCTTAATCACCACCTATACTAGCATCGTAAAACCAAATAATAGTAAAAATGCAAGAAAAAGAGATTTGAGAAGGAAAAAAGGTGACCATTAACCCATCCAAATTTTTCTGATTATGGAGCTCATCATCAACCCCCTGCTGAATGGTTTCTCATCCTCTAAGCAAATAATCCTCCTCCAACATTTTTCAAGGCTTTGACATCCCCCCTAACTTCCCAAGGAAGAAGTATGGGAGCCCCCTCAGGGAGGGTAAAACCCATCACTCTTTTCTGCATTCTCCCATTCTCTATCTGGTGCATCTGTGCCCCTTTCATCATTCAACCCTAGAAATAAATGTGGACTGATCTTGAGACCAAACCATTGGATCTCCTTGGCCTGCATGGCCCTCTTGTATAACGATACTCTTTCCAAGGCACCCCTCAATATTTCTGGAGTATGGTACTCCTTGTTCTTGAGGCTATGAGGGAGGTTGTTCCATCTCCTCTGGATGGCCATAATGCACTCATCTTGTATCTTCCTAGAAACATCATCAAAGTTGCCTATTACCTATGTTTTAGTCTGGAGGTAGCTTTCAACTAGTGCAGGGTCATTTTCAATCTCTCGACAGTTAAGGTTGCCTCCTCTTGGGCTAAAAAATTTTGGTCTGACATGTAAGGGTTCTCTATTTCTTCTTCTCATGACCCTCCATATCTCTTTTTCTCTATTGTCTTCATTCATCATCCAAGATACTAGAGCCATAAACTGCATATCCCCCATTGTAGAATTGGGGTCCCAAGTATCCAGATTTGTCAGCACAAGGTTATGCTCATAAAACTTTGCCATCTTTTCCTGATCAACCATGTTAGCTTGCTTTTAGAAAACCATGAATTGCCTACAATATTGGAAAGGTAGGGATCCATGGGAGGCTAGAGTTTTGATTTGAAATAGGAGCCATTTCCCCTTGAGGTACACAACATATGAGTCAGCAGCGAATCTATGTTGTAGGGCTTCTATGCACCAGTCTACCATGGTGGCTATTTGTTGCCCTTTTTGCTAAAATTTCTCCTTTAGTGTTGTATTATCTGCCTGTGCCATCTACAATTTTTCCTTCAAAACTATTTCTCTGAATCTTTCCTCCTCCATTGGTGATTCTTCAATTATTATGGGGCTCTTGGGAGGAGTTTTTGGCTCTTTCTAACTTACCCTCTAACTCTTTCTAGTTCTCAAATACATAGAGGTTTTCCTTTTTCTCTTTGTGCTCAGAGAAGCTAAGGTGGAAACTTCCTCTTTCTCACTTTCTGCTACCTTTATGACTTATGTCTCCATTTCCATTTCTTCTATTTCTCCTTGTCCCTCCGTCTCTTCCTCTTCTTCTTCTTGTTCCTCTTCTAGTTCTTCTTCTGTCTCTTCTTCTCCTTCTTCTCTAAGACTAGGGGTAGAATTTTTCCTTTTTTGGGTTGCTATAAAAGCTTCCCTTGGTCCCTTGATACTATTTATGATATGCGGTATACTTCAGAAGCTATCCCGGCTGTTGGCGATGTTGTTTTTCTGCTGCTGCTGCATGCTGTTCAAATACGTAGCCCAAACTCGGTACTTCTGTGTTGTGGGCTCCCTTCAGTCTCTTTCCCTAAAAAAATCTGAATTCACTGGTTTGGATGAGATGAGATCTCTTTTTATTATATTTCACAGATTATTTTGGAGTGCTTATGTAACTCAGGCTCAGCTCCAGTTTTTGTTAGAGACAGTTGTTTTCTTGTCTCTGTTAATTCATGATGGAATACATGTTTCCTCCCCTTGTTCTCCTCTAACCCACTTGATTTAAATTTTTTTCCTTTTGCATGGCCAGGTAGCATGACTTTGAAGTTTTCCCTAGTCATAATTCACGACGGTGGCCAAGCTAGCTGGACACCTTTATTCCCATTAAAATATAAGTATGCAAATTTAATTATTTCTGGCTATTATGGATGCATAGCGAGGGGTGAGAAGATATACCTGAGTTTACCTGTTGTTGTCAAGGCGTGTGCAGGAGTTGGATTGAGGAGACAATCCTTTTAGATGTTGCGTTCTTCACTATTTTCCTGTTCTCCGAGTGAGCAACTCTCTGAGTGAGCTGCTGATATTTTCTTGTTGTTTCTTTCTGTTGTAGATGCTACATGAGGTGCTTGAGATGCCATGGGTGGCATTTTTGTTCTCTTGGATTCTATTATGAAACTTTCCTTTTTATTTTTCTTTCCAGTCCATGAACAACTTTGTTTTTGAAGGAACTTCTTCATGTTTGTAGTAGTTTGTGGCTTGCTTTATTTTGCTACATTGTGTTAAGGAATGTAAGAATGTGGTGTATGGAGGTGATGGAAGGAGTTATGGAAATGAATGGAGTTAATGATGGGATGGATGGTAAAATAGAAGGGTAGAGAAGAAGATGACTACGTCCCTATGTTTCCAGAAACCATTAATAACTTGAAAAAAAACAAACACAGAAAACACAGAGATGCAGATGTATTTATCTCTCTCTCTTTTTTTTTTGAAATCAAGTGGGCTACCTCCATTAAGGTTTTCAACCCACAAGATTTGCTTGAGCGCCTCAGAGAGGTTTTCACCCATGGATATTTATTCTCTTTTTTCCTCTTTTTTTTTTTTGTTAGGAGGTGCTGGAAACTATGGAGTTTCCCATTACATACACCTCTCTACTTATTGAATTTATGAACTCTTCACTGGATAATGGATTCTCGTAAATTTTAATTCTATGACCATTGACAAGCAATAGGATTCTTTCCTCATCTATGGTCCTGATTTGAACTACGCCATTGTTAAAACATTTTTCCACTGTGTATGGTCCCAACCATCTTGTCATCAATTTTCCCTTAAATTATTTAAACCTTGAATTATACAACAACATCCAATATCCTTCTTGGAAGGCCTTCTCCTAAATGTTCTTATCATGCCATACCTTCCTTTGCAGCTGAACTACCTCTGTGTGAAGAAGTGCTTGTATTCTGAACTCATGCAATCCATTTAGTTGCAAAAATATATCTTTTTGGGCATTTGATACATCTAGATCTAATTCAGGTGGCATCCTTAAAGTGTTGAATTCAAACTCAACTAAGAGTAGATCTTTCTTACCATAGACTAGTTCATAAGCAGTGAATTTTGTTGTTGTCTTCCAAATAGTGTTGTAGGCCCAAGTAGCTTCTACCAGTCTGTCTACCCAATATTTTATTTTTTTTCTCACAACGTTGATAAGAATGCACTCTAAAGCTCGGTTAGTTACTTCTACTTGGCCATTTTCTTGAGGGTGATAGGCAGTAGAAGTTCTATGTTTAATATTGTGCTTCCTCAAAATATTTTCAATGAGGTGAGAAGTGAATTGTGCTCCCTGATCAGTGACTATTTCTCTGGGGTATCCAATCTTGTAAAATACACTCTCCTTCATAAATTTTTCTACTTTCTCCTCGGTTTCCACCTTCACTACTTTTATTTCTGCCCACTTTTTCAGCTAATCAGTATAGACTATGATATACTTCTTTTTTCCGGATGGTGGATTGATAGGTCCAATACAGTCCATGCCTCACCTATAAAATGGCTCAAGAGCCACTTGAGGGTGCAAAGGCATCTCATCCCTTTGCGTGGGTTTCCCCATCCTTTGGCACTAGTCACACTTGCTAGTGTATCTTCTGGAGTCTTGGTGAAGGGTCGGCCAATGGTATCCTTCCTGCAAAACTTTGTAAGAAATTCTCTTTCCAAAAAAATTTCCTCCACATGGGTTGTCATGACATGTAGAGAGGATATCGAAAGCTTATTCCTCCCTCACACATGTCCCGAGAATTTGATCAGGGCCTAGCTTGAAAAGGTTTCCCCCAGTCCATGTGAAAGGGACACTTTTTCTGATGATTCTTCTCCTTTCCTTGAATGAAAAATTAGGAGGGAGTCTCCCAGCAACCAAGTAGTTGGCTATATCAAAAAAGCATGGTGAGAGTGCTGATATAGCAAAGAGATGCTCATATGGCAGCTAGTCATCCACCATTCCTGCTTCACCTGCAGGGAGATCTAACTTGGAAAAAAAAATTTGCAACAACATTCTCCTTTCCAGGTTTATCGACAATAGTCAAATGAAATTGCTGCAAAAGTAAAAACCATATAATTATCCTAGCATTAACATATGATTTTTTCATTAAATACTTGATGGCTGCATGGTCAGTGTGAACAAAGGTCTGATATCCAGTTACATAATTCCTGAATTTGTTCAAAGCATGGAAAATGGCCAAGTTCTTGTTCAACTCAACCTTGGACAAGTTCTTGATGATGAAATAAATTGCATAAGGGATTTTGTCCTCTAATTGTCCTAATGCTACCCCTATAGCTTTTTCAGATGCATCCGTGTGGATGTGGAAAGGCATAGTCCAATTTGGACCTCGAAGGATGGGGGCAATAGTCAACTTTTAATTAATGAACTCGAAAGCGTCTTGACAAGGACCAGACCAAATAGACTCGAAATATTTGGCCAATAACCCACATAATGGTGAAACCATCTTGATGAAATCTTTGATGAACCTTCTATAATAACCAGTTAATCCTAAGAAACTCCTGACATCGTTCTGCTTTTTAGGAGCAGGTACCCTTTTGATGATAGTGATTTTGTTTGGGTCTACCTATATTACTACTTGGGAGATGGAGTGCCCTAACACAACTCCTGCTTTCTTTAGGAATTCATACTTTTCTGGGCTCAAGAACAGATGCATCTCAATGCACCTTCTTATTACTTTACCCAAATTGGAGAGAGCTTCCTGGAAGTCATCCCCATATGGTGTGAAATAATCCATGTATATTTCAACAAAGTCATGGACTAAATCGGTGTTATCACAAAATAAAAACTGATAGGATACTCATCAAACTAATCTTGTGCAACTATTTCAAACCAAGCTTTTGGTTGAGGCTTATCCTCCTCAACCTAAGAGGGCTCTCTCAAGGATTACTAATTTTAAATAAAATTGAAGATGGATAACTCTATGTGTGGTCATAAATAGATAAATTATTGAATTTGGTTGTAAATCACATTAGCAAGAGTACATTGGTCTTATGGAGTCATGATAGCTTCAATAAAACCAATCAATCTACTTAGCATGGAAGTTGAGGCATGTTGGAGTTTTATTCAAAAGATACACATGTGAAACAATAGAAACACAGTCAATTTGCCTACATAGGAAGTCAGAGCATCAAGGATGAATTCTGAGTAAACATAAGAAAATACCACTGCAATAGATAGTAAAAGGATGCAATAGAACAAACACACACTAAAACTCTATATGAATCTCAAGTTGGCTAAGTAAACTTCTCTGTATTAAAACTGAAAATAGTCACTTACAGTAAACACAGTCTTTTTTGCTAAAAATGTCCAATCCCTTGGATTTCGATCTTATGCTCTTTATAGAAAATTTACAAAATATGATTCCTTCTTCTCCACTAGATACATCGAACTCATAGAGTTTGACACTTTTTCTAATCATAAACATGCTATTTATTACAAATTGATAGCTATAATACTAATGGAAAGTCCTATTTCTAATAGGACTAAAACTGTTTAATACCCTCCTAACAACCTTATCTAATCTTTATTACATATTTTGCCACCTAAAATCCCATGAAGTCAAATTTGGATGATGATCTTTAACTTGATGTGGCCATGTTGTTGATGATAATGTTCTCCTAAAATCTAGGAAACATGTCTTCCTGTTTTTTATGCCCTTTGATTCCCTTATCTGTTTTGAGCACTTTGACCATTAATGAATCATATCTACTTGTATCTTGTTGCGAAATATTACACCATATGTCTTCAATTCTCCAGCTGTGCAGAATATAAACTTCAAACAATGCAAAAAGGTAAGAATAAACCTGCGCTACGAAAGCATCACAGTTTCGTAGCACTTTTCGTAGCGCAATGTTTATCTCCATTTCTAATCTGATTTTGATCTATTTTCTTTAGGGAAGCCTTCATTTTCCGTTAACACACTTCCACCAGCAATTTCAAAACAAAATTCACCAAAATTCCCTCAAAATTTGATATGAAAATATGATAAAAGACTGCTTCAGCAGTTTCATAGTGTATTTCATCAAATTTTCACTATTTGTGCTACGAAACTACTGTGTAAGCAGTTTTGTCAAAATTGTCTTCAAAATTTATACTTTGGAGATAATCAAACTTTAAGGGTATTGGTATTATTTCAAAAACACAGCAATATGACCCTGAAAACATAATCTTCATCAAAATTTACCTTCATTTTGATCAGAGATTGTCTTGTGAATTTATCATTCTGTTTCAAGGCCTTTTTAACTTTTCTTGAGACCTTGTCAATCGTGTCTCCAGATCTTCCACCTGTCTTCTTAACATTCTGTTGCTAGCTCTCAAATGAGTGTTGATCACTCTTACAAACTTTGCCTCCTTAATGGCTAGGACTGTCCATGTGAAGAATTGTTCTTCACTGCTTGGTATTTCTGATTTGGAGACTATTTGACCTTCCCAAACATATTTCATCCTATTAAATTATTTTTTCTCAATGACATGTTTTCTGGCTCTTTTCTTCAACTTAGCAATCTCATGGTTTGCTGATCTTAACTCCTCCTCCATAATTTTATACTTGGTCATTTCTTCTTGTGCTATGATTACTTTTTTTTCTGCATGTTCTTCTATAGTTGAGGAAAGATCAACTATCTCTTCAAGAACAGTAGTTACTTCATTGGTTTCTTCAACTTCCGCATTAAGTTCCTTGAGCCTTTTAGAATTTCTAGTTACAGGCTTCCTAGCTTGGAAAACAAATGCTGCATCTTCACCCTTAAACTCTAGCTTCTTTGCTGATTTCACCTTTTTCTGTTTTCTTTCATTTATTCCTACGAAATCATCTTGCACTATAGGTGATTCTTCTATGTCTATTGCATGCAATAAGTCATCCAAGTTTCCTTTCAATCCTAGGCTGTCACTTGATCCTGAAGCTATTGTCTTTCCTTTTGATGTTGCAGCTTGGCTCCTTGTAATTCTTTGAACTATTTGCTTACCAGCTGTTTGTTTTTTTTAGCTTCCTTGGTACTTTGTAACCCTTGTTTTTCAGGTGAAGGAGTTTCTGTAACAATCACTATTTTTCTTTCTACCTTATCTTTCACTTATTCCCTTGGCTTCAATTTCACAAACCTCCTTGTCCTTATATCTACTGGTTGAATGGATTCTACTGATGGTGATGGATTTTCCTTTGCCTTAGGGTTGTTAGCTGGGGTTAGAGCTTCCATTTCAAATCCACTTATAAAAAGAAAAGAAGACCAGTCCCTACTGATCTTCTGGAGCTCATTCAAAACCAACAGTTTAATTAAACCATGGTGAAACATAGATGTTTCACAACCCTCATATTTTACTTGAACTTTATCAGCCATTTTAGCAGTGCTTCTATATAGGAAAAATGGTAAATCCAGTGATATCATACCTGTGAAATGTAATAGGAGTTTGAAATGATAGGTGTAGACTTTGTGGTACCTGAATTCGCATGTGAAATATCTTTGGATGTTGAACAATAGTTTGGCATAGCTATCCTTAATACAGTTTCTGGGAACTGTATTGTTCAAGTCCATCTCTGCATATTCTGGCTTCATAAATATCTTGCATGCCTCCATATCAAATCTAAAACCCTTAAACCAAGTTTCCTATCCTCTAGGTATTTCAGTCACTAGAGCTATGGTTTCAGGTGTCACTGACACGTTTAACATTCCAACCTTTGTATTTGTCCCACTGAAATGTAATGCAAATTCTTTGGATACATGGGTATGTCCACCTCACAACTTTTCACAAAACTTTAAACAACCTGCTTTACTGAAAGCATCCATGACTGTTTGATATTTAGCTAAAAATTGTGTGCTTTCAGGTTCAGATCTCAAACAATGTCCTCCTCTGTGGTTCATTTTCTCCTCAGCCATGCTTGTTTCAAAAAAAAATTTGTTGGCTTCCTTCAGAATTTATAAAACAACCTCTCTTGATTTAATTTGGTAGCATCGCTTGAGAAAAAGGAACAAACTTGCTTGACTATGTAAGAAAATAGCCTTGGTTTAGAAAAACCACAGGCTTAACTCTAATACTTTAGAGTTCAAAACAGAGATGTTTCATAGTTTAGTATGAGCAAATGTAGTCTGGAATAACTGAAACAGATAACACTTTTTGAATTTGAAATCCCATTTTCCAATATGAAACCCCTGCTATGATAATAATGGATATGAATGGTTAAGTACTTCGAATATGATCTCTAACTGACTCACCATGATGTTACCCTATCATTACCTAACATATTTCTAACAAATTCTGGGTTTCTGACATGACCTTTTAAGAATCCCGCTTTCGTAGCGCACATAGTGTATTTTTCGCACTTTGCGCTACGAAAGTAGCAGCGCTTTCGTAGCACAAAACCCATTTTATGAACTAACCAAGCTATGAAACTGTGGTTTTGTGGCTAATTGCAGGAATTTCATCCGAAACCTAATGACATGATCTCTAAGTGAATGATAAGACTTTTTAACCATGGAATGAGAATAAAAGACTTTATTTGAAATTGAAAACTGACCTTTGAGACTTCTAAATTTATGACCTACCCTTTATCAAGACTATAGTGACTCAAGACCTACTTGAAACTATGACCAAAACAGTGTAAACTTACAGAGTTTAGAAAAAAAAAAATTAGGGTGATTACAGTGGCTCCACTTGGGATAGTGTGCCCCTGTAGTACACTAAGAACCAGTAGCTCCATTGCTGCTATCCATTCTTTAGAATAAAAATATGAAATTTTGCCAAGCTCCTCCTCAAGCTCTAATGGCCTTCAGCTCGGGCTTAAGCTTGATGGTCACTGCAGAAAAACCAACTTCATACCTATTGAAAGATGCCCATTCACTTTTGAGCTTATTCATATACTCCTACCTACCCTATCAGCTGCAACTCTCCACTTTAACTCAATCAACATGAAACATCCAATGAATCCAATCATTGATCTGATCTGACGCTTGAACCTCTTGATTTCACTTGAACCCAAAGTAGACATGATACTGTGATGACCAAGGTAACTTAGAATGTATCTGGTCTTCATAATGAAAATGAAACTGTAAAACTGGACTGAAAAACTCTTCCATGTATTCAGCTATAGGGTCAAAGAAGACATGATCTTTTTTATGATACTCATAACATTTTGTAACTTTGGATAGCTCACATATGCTTTGTTCAACCACACAAGATTTCATTTGTACGCTATCTAACTGTTGTTCCAACTGATTCTCAAGGACAATGTATTCTTTCTCATTAATATGATCATTATTTGATGTAAGCTGATCCAAGGAATGACATAAAAAATCAACCCTTTCCTTACCCTGATGGTTATAGAAACAATTTTCGAGTATTTCCTCTTGTTGTTTGCAATGATTCACATACTCTTGATGATCAAAGAATTGACAAGTTTGCTGCAAATTTTTTTCAAACTCAGAGGATGTAACATGGTTTTCATAAATGACCTCCTGCTAGGTTTCATTTTTATCTAAAAGAGATGCTATCCTTTCTTCTTGGTGTTCTTCTTGGTGATGAAAGGTATTGTCATGAAGGGCCTCTAAAATTTCTTCATCCATGAACTCATCATCTTCATAACAATTCTCCAAATATCTAATAAAACTCACAGAATGCTTACAACAGTCTTTAACCAGCAATAAAGATGGATGACAGTCTTTATACATCTCATAAAATGCAACATGGAAATCAGCAAGAAAATATAATGTACCATTTGGCAAGCTTTCATACCAAGACCATGCTTTTCCTTCTAAAGTGGTCATAAAAATCTTCATGAGACAATCTTCAGGGAAATGAATCTTAAGACTGTGTACATGTATATGGAATCTAACCAAATGAAGGGCAACATTCTCTTTCTTTTCATATTTAAATATTGGAATATCCTCTAACCACTCAACCTTTGGCATAGGATTTGGAAAGCCAGGGATATGAGACCGATTCATAGGAGCATACCTGGAATTTTTTCTTGCAATGGAATTCATTCTGAAACTTCATCAAGCTACTGATCTTCAAGTAGTGGAGTCACCTTCCAATTTTTTATTTGATGTGTGGAGTCACCAAGGTAGATGCAGCGTCGAAAAGCTTCCTGAGCTCCTGCTACCTTTAGAATTTTAGCTTCAAAATCACAGGAAAATATAATCTTCAGACTCCCGACAGACGCACCAAAATGCTATCAAAAAATCAGAACTGATAGGCTGCTCATCAAACTAATCTTGTGCAACTATTTCAAACCAAGCTTTTGGTTGAGGCTTAGCCTCCTCAACCTGATAGGGCTCTCTCAAGGGTTACTGATTTTAAATAAAATTGAAGATGGCTAACTCTATGTGTGGTCATAAACAGATAAATGATTGAATTTGGTTGTAAATCACATTAGAAAGATTACATTGGGATTATGGAGTCGTGATAGCTTCAGTAAAACCAATCAATATAATTAGCATGAAAGTTGAGGCATGTTGGAGTTTTAGTCAAAAGATACACATGTGAAATAGTAGAAACACAGTCGCCTACATAGGAAGTCAGAGCATCAAGGAAGAATTCTGAGTAAACATAAGAAAATACCACTGCAATAGATAGTAAAAGGATGCAATAGAACAAACACACACTAAAACTCTATATGAATCTCAAATTGGCTAAGTAAACTTCTCTGTATTAAAACTGAAAATAGTCACTTACAGTAAACACAATATTTTTTTGCTAAAAATGTCCAACCCCTTGGATTTAAATCTTATGCTCTTTATAGAACATTTACAAAATAGGATTCCTTATCCAATAGATACATCGAACTCATAGAGTTTGACATATTTTCTAATCATAAACATGATATTTATTACAAATTGATAGCTACAATCCTAATGAAAAGTCCTATTTATAATATAACTAAAACTCTTTAATACCCTCCTAACAACCTTATCTAATCTTTATTACATCTTTTTCCACCTACAATCCCATGAAGTCAAATTTGGATGATGATCTTTAACTTGATGTGGCCATGCTGTTGATGATAATGTTATCCTAAAATCTAGGAAACATGTCTTCCTAATTTTTAGTCCCTTTGATTCCCTTATCTGTTTTGAGCACTATGACCATTAATGAATCATGTATACATGTATCTTGTTTCCAAATATTACACCATTTGTCTTCAATTCTCTAGCTGTGCAGAATCTAAACTTCGAACAATGCAAAAAGGTAAGAATAAACCTGTGCTACGAATGCATCACAGTTTCATAGCGCTTTTTGTAGCGCAGTGTTTAGCTCCCTTTCTAATCTGATTTTGATCTGTTTTCTTCAGGGAAGCCTACATTTTCCATTAACACACTTCCACTAGCAATTTCAAAACAAAATTCACCAAAATTCCCTCAAAATTTGATATGAAAATATGATAAAAGACTGCTTCAACAATTTCGTAGTGCATTTAATCAGATTTGCACTATCTGCGCTATGAAACTGCTGTGTAAGAAGTTTTGTCAAACTTGTCTTCAAAATTTATACTTTGGAGATACTTAAACTTTAAGGGTATTGGTATTATTTCAAAAACACAACAATATGACCCTGAAAACATAATCTTCATCAAAATTTACCTTCATTTTGATCAGAGATTGTCTTGTGGATTTATCATTTTGTTTCACTGCCTTTTTAACTTTTCTTGAGACCTTGTCAATTGTATCTCTAGATCTTCCACCTATCTTCTTAACCTTATTTTTCTAGCTCTCAAATGAGTGTTGATCACTCTTACAAACTTTGCCTCCTTAATGGCTGGGACTGTCCATGTGAAGAGTTGTTCTTCACTGCTTGGTATTTATGATTTGGAGACTATTTGACCTTCCCAAGAAGCTTTCATCCTATTAAATTATGTTTTCTCAATGACATGTTTTCTGGTTCTTTTATTCAACTTAGCAATCTCATGGTTTGTTGATCTTAACTACTCCTGTAGGATTTTATACTTGGTCATTTCTTCTTGTGCTGTGATTACTCTGTTTTCTACATGTTCTTCTACAGGTGAGGAAAGATCAACTATCTCTTCAAGAACAGTAGCTGCTTCATTGGTTTCTTCCACTTCTGCATTAAGTTCCTTGAGCCTTTTAGAATGTCTAGTTACAGGATTCGTAGCTTGGAAAACAAATGCTGCATCTTCACCCTTAAACTCCAGCTTCTTTGCTGATTTCACCTTTTTCTGTTTGCTTTCATTTATTCCTACGAAATCAGCTTGCACTATAGGTGATTCTTCTATGTCTATTGCATTCAATAAGTCATCCAAGTTTCCTTTCAATCCTAGGCTATCACTTGATCCTGAAGCTACTGTCTTTCCTTTTGATGTTGCAGCTTGGCTCCTTGTAATTCTCTGAACTATTTTATTACCATCTGTTTGTTTTTGTTTAGATTCCTTGGTACTTTGTAACCCTTGTTTTACAGGTGAAGGAGTTTCTGTAACAATCACTGGTGTCCTTTCTACCTTATCTTTCACTTGTTTCCTTGGCTTCAATTTCACAAACCTCCTTGTCCTTATATCTACTGGTTGATTGGATTCTGCTAATGGTGATGGATTTCCTTTTCCTTAGGGTTTTTAGCTGGGGTTAGAGCTTCCATTTCAAATCCACTTATAAAAATAAAAGAAGACTAGTCCCTACTAATCTTCTAGAACTCATTCAAAACCAATACTTTAATTAAACCATGGTGAAACAGAGATGTTTCACAACCCTCGGATTTTACTTCTAATTTATCAGTCATTTTGGTAATGCTTCTATATAGGAAAAATGGTAAATCTAGTGATATCATACCTGTGAAATGTAATAGGAGTTTGAAATGATATGTGTAGACTTTGTGGTACCTGAATTTGCATGTGAAATATCTTTGGATGTTGAATAATAGTTTGGCATAGCTATCCTTAATACAGTTTCTGGGAACTACATTGTTCAGGTCCATCTTCGCATATTCTGGCTTCATAAATATCTTGCATGCCTCCATATCGAATCTAAAACCCTTAAACCAAGTTTCCTGTCCTCTAGGTATTTCAGTCACTAGAGCTATGGTTTCAGGTGTCACTGACATGTTTAAAATTCCAACCTTTGAATTTTTCCCACTAAAATGTAATGCAAACTCTTTGGATACCTGAGTATGTCCACCTTGAAACTTTTCACAGAACTTTAAACAACCTACTTTATTAAAAGCATCCATGACTATTTGATCTTCGGCTAAAAAATTTGTGCTTTCAGGTTCAGATCTCAAACAATGTCCTCCTCTGTGGTTATTTTTCTCATCAGCCATGCTTGTTTCAAAAAAAGCTCTGTTGGCTTCCTTCAGAATTTATAAAACAACCTCTCTTGATTTAATTTAGCAACCTTGCTTGAGAAAAAGGAACAACCTCGCTTGATTTGATTTGGTATCCTCGCTTGATTATGTATGAAAATAGCCTTGGTATAGAACAACCACAGGCTTAACTCTAATACTTTAGAGTTCGAAACAAAGATGTTTTAGAGTTTAGTATGAGAAAATGTAGACTGGAATGACTAAAACAAATAACACTTTTTGAATTTGAAATCCCATTTTCCAATATGAAACCCCTGCTATGATAATAATGGATATGAATGGTTAAGTACTTCGAATATGACCTCTAACTAACTCACCATGATGTTACCCGATCATTACCTAATGGATTTCTGACAAATTCTGGGTTTTTGACATGACCTTTTAAGAATCCGCGCTTTCGTAGTGCACATAGTGTATTTTTCGCACTTTGTGCTACGAAAGTAGCAGCACTTTTGTAGCACAAAACCCATTTTCTGAACTAACCGTACTACGAAACTGCGGTTTTGTGCCTAATTGCAGGAATTTCATTCGAAACCTATTGACATGATCTCTAAGTTAATGATAAGACTTTTTAATCATGGAATGAGACTAAAAGAATTTATTTGAAATTGAAAACTGACCATTGAGACTTCTAAATCTATGACCTGCCCTTTATCAAGACTAAAGTGACTCAAGACCTACTTGAAACTATGACCAAAACATTGTAAACTTACAGAGTTTAGAACTTTTTTTTTTAGGGTGATAACACTTGGCAAAAATGCCCAGGAAAATTCTTTGGAAGGTGGCTGGGGCATTGCACAACCCAAAGGGTAGGACTCGATAAGCGCAGGTACCCCAAGGGTAGGTGAAAGTAGTCTTATCTTGGTCTTCAAGGCTGATTTGAATCTGATTATACCCACTGAACCCATATAAGAAGTAAAATAACTTCTTCCCTGCAAGGCCATCTAGGACTTGGTCTATAAAGGGAAATTGGAAATTGTCTTTCTTGGTGGCTTTGTTAACTTCTTGATAATCACCACAAATTCACCACTTCCTATTCTTCTTTGGGACTAGGACAAGAGGATATACCCACTCACTGTCGGATATAGGATATATGAACCTTGCATCCAATAGTTTATGCAGCTCTTCTTTGAATATGTCCTTTAGATCCGAGTTCATCCTTCTTTTGGGTTGTCTCACAGAATTGCATCCTTCTTTGATGTAAATATGGAGTCTGCATACTGAAGCATGCACCCCTTTCATGCCCTTGTAATCCCAAGCAAATGCATCTAGATTTTTTTTCAAAAGCTGGCATAGATGCTTCTATTCTTCATTCGAGAGGTCTAGCTTTATTTTCATAGATCTGTATGGGCCAGAATCAATAGAATTGGTGGTTTCATAGGTTGAATAAACTGAGTGAAATTCCATCCAAGTTTATATTTCAGACTCTTTGACTAAGTTTTCGAGAGGAATGTTAATGGAGGACTGGTTTTGAATGGCATGGTCGATGAGTTCATCTTCATCCAACTGTCCCCCTCTAAGAATATTATCTATGGTACACATAGGGGTCGTGTTATATAACTCATATTCATCATCCTCCAACCATATAGGTAGAACATGATCAATGGAAGGCTGGGCTGGAGGATATAACACTAGATGTTTAGAAAAAGGCCCATTTTTTATAGTCATTTTCCAGCTTGACACTTAATATAAGCATCTGCAGTGGATAACCAAGGTCTCCCTAAGATGAGAGAATAACCATTAAACTTAGTTTTTGGTTGTAGGACTAGGAAATCTGTAGGATACTCCCAAGAGTCAATGGTAACCATAACATCCTCAACAATTCCTTCCGGAGTTACGTGGATCGATCTGCAAGTTGTAGAACTGTTGTGGTTTTCCTCAAAGTCCCTTAGAGATTACGTTTCAACATAATTTCCTTGGTCATGAAATTGATGGAAGCCCCTATATCAATCAAAGTGTTGGGGACTATGACACCATCAATGTGTACATCAACAACTAGACTACCAGGGTCCAGGTACTTTGGAAAGATCACCCTTCCCAACATTAGGTTGGAAAGTTGTCCTACCACATTGATGGTAGGGGTATCTCTCTTCTTTCTCCCAAGTCTCTTGAAGCAAATTTCTTTGATGAGCCTAGGTAGGGACATCCTTAATGGCTTGGAGAAGTGGTATCTTTACATACAAATTTTCCAATTCTCCCAGAAGTTCAGTCTCCTCCGGGGTGTGCTGACTAGGGTGGATCAACTGCTCGGGAAAAGGAGGTCGTTGGATCTGAGTGTTATCTTCTTCCTTTTCCTCCTCAACCTATACAGGTGGATATGGAGCATGGTTGTCTGGGATTACTCTTCTTGACCTGAGATTAACCTCCTGTATCTCCACAACATAAGCTGGATAGGATGTTTCTCCACTGGGAGCCTGTTGTGTCTCTCTGTTGTTCGGGTTTGGATTGGGCTGTGCAGGTATTTGAGGTAGCCTAGGTGGAGAAACATGAGTAAGCTGAGGTTTAGGTTGCAGTGGATGCATTAGAGAAGGTGGTTGATTGTGTTGAGGCCTCCACCCTTGGGATGGATTGTTCCACTGAGGTTGTTGTGGAACATACTGCTAAAATGGTTGATTCCCTAGCTGAGGATGATATGGAGGATTTTAAGGCCAAGTAGGAGGTGTGGGCTAGGATGGAGGAGTGGGGGTGTACCAAGGTTGCATGGGTGCACTCTGATTGTTGTCATAGTAAGAGTAAGGTGCACCTTTCATACCTTGTTGATATGGCTGAGGGCCTTGAGGCATTCTCTGGTTGATGAAACAAAGTTTCTCTTGCATTGCTTCCGCACCTTGATATACAACCTTAATTCAAGGTAAGGAGGGAAACTTGTCTGTGGCATGATTATCCTCATAGAATCAAACCTCCATGACATTCATTGGACATTCATTTATTGGGTGCTTGTGGGTACATCTAGGACAAAATATGGGCAGGGATCTCTCTGCTTCCTCTTACTTCCTTTTGACCTACATTGTGTCCATTTTCAAAGCTAGGGTGTGAAAAATGTCACTCTTGAAGTCCTATAGCATATTTTCAATCTCATGCTTTATGGAGGTGGAAGAGGAAGGGGTATTGGATGTGTTTTGGACAGCTCTTCCTGTCTTCCTACATGCCCTAGAATGGTTCCGAAAGACAATTTTGATTGTGTCATAAGGCAGTTGGTAGATATATCCTCCTAATAGAATATTCAAGGTTTCTATCATATCTTCTTTGATCCCTTTAAGAAGTACAAGTTTAAGTGATGCAGGATCAAGAGTACAATTGGCTCTCTTATAGTTTAATTGAAACCTCTCTTCATAGTCCTCTAGGGATTCATCAAGCCCTAGAGTCATCCTAAATATCTCATCCTTAGTTTCCTTGGACCTACAGTAGTCTTTGTACTTGTTGTTGAAGGTTTCTTGCATTTGTTCCCAGGTGGTGATGTTGTCCCCAGCAGATCCATGAACCAACACAAGGCTACATCCTTAAGGGTGGATGGGAATAACTTAAACTTCTGATCATCATGGGTGTAGTCATAAGTCCTACAGAAAACAAAAAATTCAAACATGAATGTGTCGGGATCCTTAGAGGTAAGTCCATGGAAGTGTGGAAGAGCTGAGGGGCTAAATTTTTTCATCTTAGTTTCCCCATCTACCTCTCTTATGGGAAAGGCTCTCTGGATCCCATCCATGTTAAGATAGGTGAAGCAGGTCCCTCAGTTGGACCAAGGTCTTCTTCTTCTTCCCCAATAGGTTCCTCAGAGTATTTATAAGGCTCTCTTATAGGAATTTCAATCTCACTGCCACTAAAGAAGAGTGAAGGGTGGCTAGGAGGTGATGTGGGAGTTTTAGGTAATATTTGTCTTTGAGTATTCCTACTCCTACAAGGCATGAAAATTAGATATTTTTTGTATTTTTTTTCAATATTTATAAAATAACATGAAAAGAAAGGAATGCAGAAAAAAATGCTAAAACCAAATCAAAGCATCTACTAGACACCTCCTCGGAAATGGTGCCAAGAAGTGGTGAGCCCTGGTATTGCACCAAGAGTGCTGCAACTCGCAGGGGCTGCCCTAATTTACTTTACCAATTCGGGGTTCGTATAAAATTGGAGGTGACAATGCTATATACAAATCAGATGTATTTTTCTCATGTCATCCTCTTCTGCTTTAGGAAAGGGTGTTATTTCTTAAACTATGATAAGAACTAGAAAGTAAATTACTGGAAGGAAATGGAAGAAAGGAAACTAACTTTAATTTCAGAAACAAAATGATGGAAATGAAACTAATTTAATGTGCAGAAAGGAAATGACAGAAATGAAACTAATTTAATTTGCAGAAATTAAATGAAGGAAATGAAACTAATTAAATTTGCAGAAAGGAAATGACAGAAATGAAACTAATTTAATTTGTAGAAAGGAAATGACAAGAATGAAACTAATTTAATTTGCAAAAGGGAAATGGTAGAAGGGAAACTAATTTAAATTGAGCTTAACTTGGACAATCGGCTAAACCTACCTTGCTCTATCTATCATGCTCCTATCTATGCAGATATTCATGACCTATTTAAACTTGAAAAATTGTTTCTTGCAGTTTGGAGGAAAAAGGGCTAAAGATGCTAATGGAAGGTTTAACACATGTGACAAGGCTTAGAGGTGGAAATAGGGGTTTAGAATTAATTACAAATTATGATATCGCAAAAATTCTTTAGAGAGGGAGGTTTTGGAAAGTGCGATGGAAGAATTGCAATGGGAGGATGGAAATTCGATATGCGATATCGCAATTCGCAATAACACAAAGAAGGAGGAGTAACAAAAGTGTTGTTCGGGAGTGGGAGTGAAATGCGATATGCGATGGGGATAGAAACTGCAAAATGCAATATGTGATGGGGATAAAAACTATTAAATGTGATATGCGATGGGGATAAAAACTGGGAAATGTGATTTGCGATATGGATGATGTGGCTGAATGCTACAGTAATGTCGTAATCTGTGGTTGGGAGTGGTAAGTGTTAAAGAAGTGAGAGCGAAATGCGATATGCGATGGCGATAGAAACTGAAAAATGTGATATGCACTGGGGATAAAAACTACGAAATGCGATATGTGATGGGGATAAAAACTGCGAAATGTGAAATGCGATAGGGATAAAAACTATGAAATGAGATTTACGATAGGGATGGCGTGGAAAAGTGCTACAATAATGTCACAATCTGCGGTTGGGAGAGGTAAGTGTTAACGGAAACCAATAGAAAATGTGATTTGAGATTTGCAGCAAGTATTTAAAGGAAAAATGGAAAAGGTTGCGAAATGCAATGGGTGACGTGGAAACGGGGTATGGTAATATCACAATCGGGGTTCGGAGGCAGAAAGTATTAAAGGAAACCAATGGAAAATGTGATTTGCGATAGAGTGAAGTACGGTAGCAGGAGTTTCGAGTAGCAAGGGTGGAGGTCAAATTCTAATGCATTTGTACGCATTTTTGGGAATGAGAAGGGCAACGACTGCAAAGAAGAGGAAAAGGAGGGAATGGAGGGCGTAATAGTAGTGCTCAGGTTGTGAATATAGAGATGGAAAATGAAGTGGGAAGGCACCACAGAGCTGCTCTGGCGCTTTTAACACTAATTCCTGCAATCAACCCTGCTAACTTGTGCACAAACAAACAAACAAATGCGTGAAAATACAATACAAAAGGAAGGTTGAAAATGGTAAAGCAACTCTACTCTAATCTTAGAAATAGTGAACATAAATCAATTTTTGGGTCTATTGGAAGGTTCACCCTCCTTGAGCTCTATTGAAAGATATGAGAAGGGAGGTCTTGATCCAAAAATTTTAGAGTTGTCTCCTCTATTCTATTACTAATAAGAAAATGAAACCTACAGCAACACACTGAAAGAAAAAACTAAGAAGCGATGAAACTATTAGAAGCAGATCTACTGACAGCAAGAAAAGAACAAGTACAACAGAGAGGCTGAGGCACATGGACTAGACCCTAACCCACAACCTAGTTCTCTGGAACCTAAATCAGTAAAATGAAATCAGTCTACTCATTTCATGAAAGAATAGTCTCGTAGCTTTCTGAAAGTTTGAATCACTGCGTACAATAATAATAATAATAAACTCAATAACTTGTAGAAATTTTCCCCATTGAATCAAATCCTTCCTAGCTCTAGCTCAGCTCTATTTATTCTACAGGGCAGCTACCAAAAACTCCCATGAAAATAGTGATTGAATCCACTTGACTCCAAGTAAACATAGATTGAGTGCACTTTGGTCTTTGATTTTCTTGGCTACCTCTGGAATTCGAATTGTTGGAGAGAATCCTTGGGGATCCTTTGGCTTCCTTCGAGAGTTAAGGAGGGTGGAAAATACTCCTATAATTTCTCCTTGTTGTCTCCTTCAATTCTTTATGATAAAATATTCAAAAATAATGCCAATTACTCATGATTTTATATACTCAACCTCGTATTAGGCACTCAGAGTATGTTAGCCTTAATCACCACCTATACTAGCATCATAAAACCAAATAGCAATAAAAATTCAACAAAAAGAGATTTGAGAAGGAAAAAAGGTGACCATTAACCCCTCCAAATATGTCTAATGATGGAGCTCATCAATTATCCACATTAATTTTCTGTGATAATTTCAATATTATGACTATAATATAGAAACTACATGAAGAGAAAAAAGTACCATGCAAATTTTCTTGGAATTTTTTTTAGCAAGAAACCTAAAGACACATACAAGAAATTGAATCTGCACAAATAATATTAAAATCATAGCATTGTACTGTAGAAAAAAATTTATATGAAGTTGAAATCCAAACTAAGCTTCAACTTGAATCTTTCTAAATAATATGAAAATTATAGCCTTTAAATGGAATAGTAATAAATGGAAAGAGACCAAATTTAGTGTCCCCGTAATTTTAGGGAATTATTTCAAATGTATATCCTTAAACCATAAAACATGAACATGAATTACAAGTTAAATTTCCATGCAAATTGAAACTTAAACCATGAAAATTACAACAAGATGAGGTACTAGTTCAATGCTAAAGTACAACAAGATGAAGTACAACCTTTGTGCTAAAGGGATGTATTATTTTTAAAATTGTATCTTTTAAGGGGGATAAATTGTGTGCTAAAGTGGCCTGTATTTTTTTTAATTATTAAATCAGAGATGATTATTAGTTTAGAATTTACCTAAATATTTCAAAAATATTAACAAAAGTAAACAAGAAAATTATTTGGATGTTCTGTGTCTATTTTCTATCTTTTTCTCAAAATCTATGCTCAAACCAGAGAGAGATTCTAGAAACCAACATTAAACAAATACATTATTTTAAAACTAAACAACATCATGATATTTTAGCCTTAAGCCTTAAAAAAAGAGAGAACAGTAATCCAAATTACACTCATTCTAAGAATAAATAATCAAACACACATAACAATTCAACATGGATCCAAAATCATCATTCATATATATTAATATACTAGCAAGCATGTATGCCCATTAGGTCCTAGTGTTGTAGCTCGCTCTGATACCATATGTGAGATTCCTATACTACCTACTAGGTTTGTAAGTCAAGTTACCCAAAATAGGTGTGTTTTTTTTTAACATAAAACCCATCAATGTTTAATACAAACATTGAAAATAGATCCATATTATTTCTATATGTTAACAATACTTTACATAAAATTTGTATCATGATTTTTACCTTTCATAGTACACGAAAATAAAACACATTAATCATCACATAAATTATAAGAGTTCTGAAAATGAAGGACTCATCATATCCTAAAACATTCATTTCTTGTAACATAAAGTTCAGATGTTAAAATTTGATCCATTCATTTGAAGAATCTTTATTTGCAACAATATCCTCTATTTTAAACATAAAATTCTTCCTCTTTAGAAATATTTGATACCATTATGAAATCATTAAATGATCACAACATGAGGATTAATTTTCATTTACTTTATAGATTCTTACTAGTGATGGAAAGAAATCTTCCTTTTCTTTTGGCTCATATATTGTTGACCCCACTAGAATACTTTCCTTTTAAATCTTAGATGCTATAAATAGAATAATATTTCTAATTTCAAATCCATTTATCTTACTTCCAAATTAGTTATCTTATTTACCTCAAAAAACTAAAATTAATCTCTTTATGTACTCTGAGAATGTGGGAGAAAAAGTAGGAATATGAATATCATATCTTAAAATTATAGTTTACATGACATGGTTTGTTTATAGTAACTCTTATTCAACATGTGATTTCATAAAAAATGTTTTAACAACATAGTAACTCTTCTTCAACATATGCTTTCATAAACATAAATGTACAATAAAACATAGATCCCAAAATTGAAAATAGGAACAATACACTTATAATCAATATAAGATATAGAGACTACAATTAATACTATGGTATTGTCCGCTCACAACCCATTTAAATGAAGAATTACTAATTGGAGACAAACTGGAAATTTTTATTGAAAATAGGAACAATACAATTAGAATGAATAAAAGATATAGGGACTTCAATTAATACTATCATTTTGTCCGCTCACAACCCATTTAAATGACGAATTACTAATTGGAGACAAAATAGAAATTTTTACCTCATACTCAGTCCTTCTACTTTTTTCAACAGCTCTCCTGGCCAAATCCAACACCAATCAATTTACCACCCAACCATATCCAAAGGAAACATTTTTCCCGAGCTCTATGAGCTCAAAAACAATACCAACTTCAAAAATAGTGAGAAATTTGGGCAAAATAAGAAAGTTATCCTATCTTCCTCTAACACCACTTAGTTTCAATCAACCAGGATAAATTATTGGGATTTTAATTTAGAAATTGGATAGTCATTTTGGCAGCATTTCCGTACTCTTTCTGGCCTCCAGCCATGGGGGGAAATCTTTCAATATTTATAAGCATTCAGTGGAGTGACACCTCACCCCTTCATGCAAAAATTAACCTATTTTTAATTTATTATAATACATATTATTCACCACCCTCCCCTGAGGTGGAAACCTCTCAATTTTTCTTAATTATTTAATTAATTTAATTATCTAATATTCATCCTCCCATGTGTCATTTCTAGAAAATTTTCTATTAATGATTTTTCAAAAATATGTAATAGATGTTTTGTATTAAAATAAATTTTATTTTAAATAACCCTCTAAAGTGGGTAAATTGGAGTTAATTCAACTAAAAGTTTAGCTTAGATTAATTCACCTAGTTGATGTAAGCCCTTAAGTGGTGTTTTAAAGTCAAATAATAGGGATTCCACCCCCCTATTGTGAACCTCTTCTTACTTGTCAGGACTCTATGCCCTTGCCTTGTGCTTAGTACTCCACGTCCTCGTAGAATCAAGACTCTGCGACTTGATCTATTAAAAAGATCCAAGGCTCCACACCTTGATCTTTCAAAAGTTAGGAATCTGTGCCCTATTCTTTCCCATAGATTCTCATCTATTATTCTTTGAATCTACATGATTTTCCTCAAGGTACTGGTTGTGAGCTCATATGCATCTGATAATCTGTTGGAAAGGCCTTGTTTCTCCAGACCTGCACATCATAACCTCATAGATTAAAAGCATCAACAAATTCATAATGAATTTAATTCAATCACATTTTACCCAAATGTATACATGAACTCCATAGTAATTTGACCATCCTTCTTGGCAATAACTAAGTTCCCTACCAAATCCTGCTAAATACAAGGTCAAGAATTTATAATCATACACATCAGAAATCATCAACAATATTATGGTTTGTTAACTACTCCACATAGAAGCTTTTATTCTTCTTTCATAATCATAAACCATCTCTCATGTCATGCACCAAAGTCAAAATAGGATGCCAAAAGAGAAACATCGTTAATATGCACTTAAGAAAAATCAGTCTTTTACACTCAACCATAGATATTATAATAAGCATGCAACAACCATGTGACCCAAACTAGGTAGATAGTGTACAAGCATATACATAAGTCTGACATATATAATATTTATACACTCCATTAAAATCACCCTTAAGGTGTCACCAAAACCAACTAACCAATAAAGGACACTACAACTAGCATTGTTGAGAGTCATGGTCTTTGAATCCGTATGTGATAGAATCTAGTTGACAATGTCTGCGCAAGGAAGAACTGGGTACCTGAATGAAACCTTGTTTAATCCCGAACTTTACACATTGATGTAAACCTGTCAGTCTTCAAGATATGCTTTGAAACTACTTGCTGAGAATACCTAATTCATGTCATTCCATGTAATGTATGAATATTTATCTATAAGTAGCTGAGTGTCTCAGAAAACTGATGCAGGGTAAATCAGTCTCTAGTTAAATAGGTTTTTTTTTTTTTTTTTTAATCTCTATTCCGGTTCAGTCCCCTTTTATAAGAAATCAACCATTCAGTTCTTTCTTTGTGCTTCTGCATAGTTCAACCCTCAATCAAATTTCAAAAATGGTTCCTCTTCTTTTCCCTTTCTTCCTCAGTGACCCCTAACAAGTATCGCATCAAGCTGATGTATCCCTTTGCATCTGGTAACTGATATGCATCAACAACACCAATAATTCTGGTTATGGATTTTATTAAACTATCATCATCTAACTTTAACTCTTGAAGAAAGTCGACAATTCCATCATAGATATCAACGGTATTCAATAAATTTGGATCTCGATAAGACAAGTAAAATAATACACCTAAATGGAAGTCAAAATCACAAAAACCTTCATAGGGACCACCACTGATACGTACAGGATCCCACAACCATGTATTCCCAATGTACTTAGAAATGACATATGCACTACCCTTTAGTTGATAGCTAGATTCATATATATTTTCTTCTTTTCCAACATAAATTACCTGAGTTGGAATCATAAGGGCTTCATTGACTGGTGAAAGGAGATTGTTCGAGGAAGGGTTCTCCAAGGTATTATTCTCATGGAGAGCACTAAGAAAATATGCTACATGTTTCTCAACATTTGCAATATTCTTTTCATCAGCTATTAAGTTCATCAACACAACAATCAGTAAATTGCTCTTGAAATGATAAAAAAATGTACTGGCCACAAGCTCCAATGAATGCGTAGCATTTCAAAAGTGTGTGCAACACATGCGTAACGAATGCGTAGCGTTTCCAAGGTATTTTCGTAGTGTACAGGTTGTTTTCGTAGCGTATGCGTAGCGGCCATAGGGTGTGGACAAAGCCTACGCATCACTTCCAACATATGCATAGCGTCTTCAGATTCCTCAAGGCCGCCGCAGCATCAGACACCTGCACATATACAATTTTATGGATTCTTGACATCCGCTACACTGATCATGCAATAAAATCCCTTCGTTCACTTTATCAACTCTGATGTTTCTACACAAATACAAAATCCCACACTGCAACAAATTGTTGAAGTTGACACTAGCATAATCATAATATGAAGCTTCTGCCACATAATAAGTTGTAGTCTCTTTGTTGTTAGTTTCAAAATTTTGAAAGCTCGATACCATTTCCACGTAGTTTCCAAAAACACCTATAGCTCAATACAGGTTCCAACATAGACATTCCATCCTCAAGGATTACTTATGTCACTCTCAATGGCCTCATCATACAAATATGGGCGTGCTATACCCTAGCCTTCTCATAACACAGAGATTTAATCACTACGACTTCACTTCTTTGTCCACGACGTTAATTCCATCCTGAGCTTTATTCTGGTTATTCAATCGTATCCAAAAACTATCCCGATCTCTTCTCTAACTTAATTTAATTCCTCCACTCCAATGAAATCGGATAATACAACTATCTATGCATGCCTATATTTCTTCAAACACACAGGTAAATACAATTTCACTTGTAGGAATGTTTTCATTACATTCAATTAAAAGTATTGTACATACAAATTATGTGGATCATCATTCCCATCTACTCGATCCAGGGCCTGATCTTCTTTAAAAATTGTCTTCTCTCATCCCACTCTCTGCTTGTAGGTTTACAATCAAATCTCCTCTATTCCTAATGAATATTACCTATCTAAAAATGGTCTCTGCCTAATGCCTTTGAGGCTAACAAATATATACAAAAGTTTCTGCAACCAATTCTAGTTCAGATCCTCAATCTTCTCAACCAAATCCTAAGAATCCTCTAAATCCACAAAATAATCAACAAATTCCTAAGTCTAGGATTCACAATCCCTATGAGATCTCAACTAGCCTAAATCTCTCATGTTATCCTACATTCGAGAACATTTACAAATATGCCTCACGATATTTAATTAAATCCTATTCTAAAGCTCTCACATAAATCATCCAAAACATTGAAAATTACATTAATTAAATACTTAGGGAACCAACTCCCTTGAAAACAAAAGACCCCATAGATTCTACTAAATGTAAAAAATTCAGAACCATGGTGCACCTACATTAGACTCCCAAGGTAGAAAATAATCATGATCTCCACATCATATGTCTTCAATGCTGACGGAATTCCTCCTGGATCCCAAACTTTGTTCTGTAGTCTGTCTTTGGCTGCCTCTCTTCCTTTCTGCTGTTTGGTTGTTGATGTTATTGTTTGCTGCTGTTCTCCAGGTCTCCATACTTTATGCTGCATTGCCCCATTGGCTATGCTTTCACAGTCTATTTTTGCCTTTTCCTTGTTGTTGTTGCTTTGCTTTCTTGTTGCTGTCTTCTTCTAAGACACTTTCATCATCAAACTTCTTATTATTTCAATCTCCATGTCCAGTTTATCTTCTAACTCATACTCACTCTACCATCTTTTGTTTCACTTTTTCCATTCATCTTCAAACTATTGTTTGTTACCTTCACTTTGGAGTTGCTGGATTCTTACTACCACCCTTACATCCTTACCCTCTTGTTGCTTCTAAACTTTTATCTCATCTCCAAACAACCTTTTTTCAGTATATTTGATAAAAACATCATACCAATCCAACTTCTCTTCTCTGTTAGAAAATTCATCATAAACCTCGCAATTAACACATATTTCTATCCCAATAAAAGCTTGAGACATTCCTTCATTTCTACATGCAATCACACTCTCATACTCCGGTGCTTTCAACAAGTACTCCAACAATTAAATTCTCTTTGACACCTCCTAAGTACTTCATCATGATGATGCTTATAGTCTTCAATATGTTCTTTTTTATTAACATATTTCAGTAGATGTCCTTCCTCTATCTTCATTCCTATCACTGTCTTCTCTTTGTTTCGAGACAAATCTGCCTTGCCTCCTTCTTCAACACACTTTGCACTATTGTATTATTGTAAGCCCTCTTCAAGAGCTATCCTTACCCTGTCTTCTGCATTATAATGCTCCTGAAATTTTTATTCATCAATAACATTAGTAAAATTCATTGGTTTACCTTTCTGAGACAATATTCCTTCATTCTTTATCAGAATAAGATTCTTATCTTCCATTTCTGTGATAGCTTCAGATGACAGTATTCTCCCATTAAGTAACTCATTAATGAACTCCTTCTGTTGCAACCATTCAAATCCTTCCTCATCTGAGAGTTTTTTTCGTCATATTTTACTTCAATATATTCATCCATCCTGAAGACATCTTCAAAAGGTTTCCTATCTCTCGCAATACTTGCAATCATACATAAATTATTAGTTTAAAAAACATAAGACCTTGCAGTCTCACTTGATGCTTCATCCATCAGGTCTTCTTGCTGCTCTGAATTATTCATATGATTTAGAAGATTATTTGTAGATTTCTCATGTGTATCTTCATTAATTTCAAAAATTAATGGGACGTGTTCTGGTTCACATACCAAAACTTCCTCTGCATACTCTTTTACTCTAAGTAACTCTTCCTTCAGCTGAGCATTCAATCTATGCCATTTGACTTTCCTTGTCATAATCCAACCATACCTATGGTCTCCCTTATTACTTTTTAACATCTCCATCAGTAACTCAAGATGCAATTTTATCTCAGCTTTGTCTCTGTCAATCTCCTCTTGACTCATTCTCATGCCATTTTCCTTAGCATCGTCCTTCTCCTTTCTTCTGTTGTGGCTTCTCTCTGAACCTCTGTAAATAATAGAAAAAATCATCTTTTCATCCTTTTTGAACCTCATCTATTCACTTGTGGACTACATTCAATCCCCTTTTCAACAAGTCTCCATACCTGCAATCCAAAAACGCAATCTCTCTCTCTGCGCTTGACCTCTTGGTATCTTTTGGTTCTCTGTCTTGGAACCATATTTTGAGCAACTCTCTTGATTCTCTTTTCTTCTGCAGCTTAAATCCACTTTTCATCAGAGTATCCACTTACTCTGCCTTCAAGAACACAACTGGTTCTTCTTCTTACAACTCCTCTTACTGTTCTTCTGCTAAGATATTTCCTCTTTGTCTGCAACCTAAAATCTACAAACACAATATTCAAAACCAGAGTTAAATAAAAAAAGTATCACAACACCTTCAATATCTCTACATGATCTTGTTCCACCATTAATCTACACTTTGAAAATACTATTCCTTGTTCTTTTATCCTCTACAATTTCTCCTTAAGAGTATCAACTACTCCCTATATTCTGCCATACTTCATCTTTGTATACCTGCTGCTTGTCAGATTTAGAATATGATCTCCTCTTTCTACAATCAAAATTTTATTCTGTATATATAATTTCAAGAACATAACTATGATTTAATTTCCTTTCAAAGAGATTTTACCAGCTCTGCTACCAAATGACGCAGGGTAAATCGGTCTCTAGTTCAATACTTTTTTTTTTTAAATCTCTATTCCAGTTTAGTCCCCTTTTATAAGAAATCAACCATTCAATTCTTTCTTTGTGCTTATACATAGTTCAACCCTCAATCAAATTTCAAAAATGGTTCCTCTTCTTTTCCCTTTCTTCCTCAGTGACCCCCACCAAGTATCACATCAAACTGTTGTATCCCTTTGCATCTGGTAACTAATATGCATCAACATCACCAATAGTTCTGATTATGGATCTTATTAAACTATCATCAGGTAACTCTAACTCTCGAATAAAGTCGAAAATTCCATCATAGATATTAACAATCTTCAATAAATTTGGATCTTGAAAGGAAAAGTAAAAGAATACACCTGAATGGAAGTAAAAATCACAAAAACCTCCATAGGCACCACCACTGACACGCACACAATTCCACAACCATGTATTCCCAATGTACTTGGAAATGAAATATGCACTACCCTTTAGTTAATAGCTAGCTTCATATATATTTTATGTTGTTCCAACATAAATTACCTGAGTTGGAATCAGTAGGGCTTTATTTGATTGGTGAAAGGCGATTGTCCCACGAAGGGATCTCCAAGGTATTAGTCTCAAGGAGAGCACTGATAAAATCTACTACATGTTGCTCGGCATTTGCAAGATTCTTTTCATCAGCTGTCAAGTTCATAAACATAACACTCAGTAAATCTCTCTTGCAATGATAAAAAAATGTACTAGCCACAAGCTCCAGTGAATGCGTAGCGTTTCAAAGGTGTGTGGATCACATACGCAGTGAATGCGTAGAATTTCTAGGGTATTTTCATAGCGTGAAGGGTGTTTGCGTAGCAGCCACAGGGTATATGTAACGCCTACACAATTCTTCCAACATATGCATAGCGTCTTCAGTTTCCTCAAGGATGCCGCAACATCAGACACCTGTACATATGCATTTTTACAGATTCTCGATATTCGCTACACTGATCATGTAATCAAATCCCTTCGTTCTCTTTATCAACTTTGATGTTTCTAAACAAATAAAAAATCCCACACTACAACACATTGTTGAAGTCGACACTAGCGTAATCAGAATCTGAAGCTTCTGCCACATAATAAATTGCAGTGTCTTTGTCTTTAGTTTCAAAATTTCAAAAGCTCGAGACCAATTACCTGTAGTTTCCAAACAAACCTATAGCTCAATACGAGTTCTAGCGCAGGCATTCCATCCTAAAGTATTATTTATGTCACTCTCAATGGCCTCATCATACAAACACGTGTGTGCTTTACCCTAGCCTTCTCATAACATATATATTTAATCACTGCGACTTCACTTCTTTGTCCACGGTGTTAATTCCCTCCTGAGATTTATTCTGGTTATTCAATCGTTTCTAGAAACTATCCTGATCACTTCTATGACATAATTTCATTCCTCCACTCTGATGAAATCAAACAATACAACTATCTATTCATGTCAAGATTTATTCAAACACACAGGTAAATATAATTTCACTTGCAAGAATGTTTTCATTACATGCAAGTAAAAATAATGTACATACAAATTATGCCGATCCTCGTTCCCATCTACTTGATCCAGGGCCTGATATTCTTTAAAAATGGCCTTCTATCATCCCACTCTCTACCCATAGGCTTACAATCAAATCTCCTCTATTCCTACTGAATATTACGTATCTAAAAATGGTATCTTCCCAATGCCTTTGAGGCTAACAAATATATACAAAGGGTTCTACAACCAATTCTAGTTCAGATCCTCAATCTTCTCAACCAAATCCTAAGAATCCTCTAAAGCCACAAAATCATCAACTAATTCCTAAGTCTAGGATTCAAAATCCCTATGAGATCTCAACTAGCTTAAATCCCTCATGTTCTCCTACATTCAAGAACATTTACAAATATTCCCCACAATATTTAATCAAATCCTATTCTAAATGTCTCACATAAATCACCCAAAACATTGAAAATTTCATTAATTAAATACTTAGGGAACCAACTCCCTTGAAAACACAAGACCCCCTATATTCTACTAAATGTACAAAATTTGGAACCATGATGCTCCTGCATTAGACTCCCAAGGTATAAAATAATCATGATCTCCAGATTGTATGTCTTCAATGCTGATAAAATTCCTCCTGGATCCCAAACTTTGTTCTCTACTTTGTCTTTGGCTGCCTCTCTTCCTTTCTACTCTTTGGTTGCTACTGTTATTGTTTGTTTTTGTTCTCCAGGTCTCCATAATTTATGATGCATTTCCCCACTAGCTATGCTTTCACAGTCTACTGCTGTATTTTCCTTGCTACTACTGCTTTTCTTTCTTGCTACTGTCTTCTTCTAAGAAATTTTCATCATCAACCTTATTATTCTTTCAATCTCCATGTCGATTTTATATTCTAACTGGTACTCACTCTTCCATATGTTGTTGCACTTTTTCCATTCATTTTTAAACTGTCGTTTTTACCTTCATTTTGGAGTTGCTAGATTCTTACTACCACCCTTACATCCTTACCCTCTTGTTGCTTCTGAATTTTTATCTCATCTCCAAACAAATTCTGTTCAATATATTTGATAACAACATCATACTTATCCACATTCTCTTCTCTGTTAGCCAATACATCAGAAACCTCACAACTAACACATATTTTTGTCCCAATCAAAGCTTGAGACATTCCTTCATTTCTTCATGTAGTCACACTCTCATACTCTAGTTCTTTCAACAAGTACTCCAACAATTAAATTATCTTTGACACGTCATATGTACTTCATCATGATGATGTTTATAGTCTTCAATATGTTCTTCTTTATTAACATATTTTAGTAGATGTCCTTCCTCTATCTTCAGTCCTATGACTGTCTTCTCTTTTTCCTGAGACAAATCTTCCTCACCTCCTTCTTCAACACACTTTGCACTATTGTCTTCTTGTAAGCCCTCTTCAAGAGCTATCCTTATCATGTCTTCTACATTAGCATTCTCTTGCAATTGTTCTTCATCAATAACATTAGTCAAATTCATTGGTTTACCTTTATGAGACATTATTCCTTCATTCTTTATCAGAATAAGATTCTAATCTTCCATTTCCATGACAGCTTCAGATGAGTCTTCTCCCATTAAGTAACTCAATAATGAACTCATTCTACTGCAACCATTCAAAGCCTTCCTCATCTGAGAGGTTTTTTCGTCATATTTTACTTCAAGATCTTCGTCCAATCGCAATCAGATCTTCGTAGTTTTAACTTCAAGGAAATTACTCATACATGAATTTTATGGGGCTTAAAATAAACAATAGCTAGAGCATAAAACATAAAACAGATAAACACAGAGATTTTCCCCTGGATCCCAAATCGGGACGACCAGCTTGATTTTTCATTATATTCCTTTTAGTGTTACAACACACATATATATACATGCCGAAGCATACATAAACCCCAATCCATAAAACCTAGATTAGAACATAACCGTAGTTCCCTTGACCGGATCTACAAAAATACTAGGGGCCGAAAACCATCGTACCCCAATACCATGTGCAAAACCATGCACAAAACCATGGACACGGACTACCCATGTGCAAAACCATGCGCGTGCTTAGTCGTGGAAAGAATATAACACATACCCAACAATATCTTCATCCATCCTGAAGACTTCTTCAAAAGGTTTCCTATCTCCCGCAATACCTGCAATCATACACAAATTATTAGTTTCAAAAACATAAGACCTTGCAGTCTCACTTGATGCTTCATCCATCAGATTTTCTTACTGCTCTGAATCCTTCATATGATTCAGAAGATCCTTTATAGATTTCTCCTCTGTGTCTTCATTACTTTCAAAAATTAATGGGCCATTTTCTGGTTCATATACCAAAACTTCCTCCACATACTCTTTTACTCTGAGTAACTCTTCCTTCAGCTAAGAATTCAATCTATGCTTCCACTTCACTTCCAATCTATGCCATTTGACTTTTCTTCTCATAATCCAACCATACCTCTGGTCGCCTTTATTCCTCTGTAACATCTCCATCAATAAATCAAGATGGAATTTTATCTCAGCTTTCTCTCTGTCAATCTCCTCTTGATTCATTCTCATGCCATTTTCCTTGGCATCGTCCTTCTCCTTTCTTTTGTTTTGGATTCTCTCTGAACCTCTGGAATGACTAGCAACAGTCATATTTTCCTCCTTTGTGAACTTCATCTGTTCACTTGTGGACTACATTCAATCCCCTTTTCAGCAAGTCTCCATAGAATATTCCCTATTCTTTTTACCTCTGCAATTTCTCCTTAAGAGTATCAACTACTCCCCATATTCTGCCATACTTTATCTTACTATGCCTATTTCTTATCAGATTTAAAATATGATCTCCCCTTTCTGCAATCACAATTGTATTCTACATATATAATTTCAAGAACATAACTATGCTTTAATTTCCTCTCAAAGAGATTTTACCAGCTCTAATACCAAATGATGTAGGGTTAATTAGTCTCTAGTTCAATACCATTTTTTTTTATCTCTATTCCGGTTTAGTCCCATTTTATAAGAAATCAACCATTTAGTTCTTTATTTTTGCCTTTTCATAGCTCATCCCTCAATCAAATTTCAAAAATTGTTCCTCTTATTTTCCCTTTCTTCCTCTATAACCCCCAACAAGTATCGCATCAAGCTGTTGTATCCCTTTGCATCTGGAAACTGATATGCATCAACATCACCAATAGTTTTGATTATGGATTTTATTAAAATATCATCATCTAACTCTAACTCTCAAAGAAAGTCAAAAATTCCATCATAGATATCAACAGTCTTCAATAAATTTGGATCTCGGTAAGACAAGTAAAAGAATACACTTGAATGGAAGTAAAAATCACAAAAAAACTCCATAGGCACCACCACTGACACGTACACAATCCCACAACCATGTATTCCCAATGTACTTGGAAATGACGTATGCACTACCCTTTAGTTGATAGCCAACTTCATATATATTTGCTACTTTTCCAACATAAATTACCTGAGTTGGAATCAGAAGGGCTTCATTGACTGGTGAAAGGCTATTGTCCCAGGAAGGGATCTCGAAGGTATTAGTCTCAGGGATAGCACTGAGAAAATCTGCTACATGTTGCTCGACATTTGCAATATTATTTTCATCAAATTTAAAGTTCATCAATACAACACTCAGTAAATCTCTCTTGCAATGATAAAAAAATCTACTGGCCATAAGCTCCAGTGAATGCGTAGCATTTCAAAGGTGTGTGCAGCACATGCATAGCAAATGCATAGCGTTTCCAGGGTATTTGCGTAGCGTGCATGGTGTTTACGTAGCAGCCATAGGGTATGCATGATGCCTACACATCGCTTCCAACATATGCGTAATGTCTTCAGTTTCCTCAAGGCTATCGCGACATCAGACACCTGCACATATGTATTTTTACGAATTCTCGATATCCGCTACGCTGATCATGCAATAAAAACCCCGCGTTCTCTTTATCAAGTATGATGTTTCTAAACAAATACAAAATCACACACTGCAACACATTGCTGAATTAGACACTAGCGTAATCAGAATCTGAAGCTTCTACCACATAATAAGTTGCAATCTATTTGTCATTAGTTTCAAAATTTTGAAAGCTCGAGACCAGTTCCCCATAATTTCCAAAAAAACCTATAGCTCAATATGGGTTCCAGCGTAGGTATTTCATCCTCAAGGATTAATTATGTCACTCTCAATGGCCTCATCATACAAATATGGGCGTGCTCTACCCTAGCCTTCTTGTAACACAAATATTTAATCACTGCAACTTCACTTCTTTGTCCACGACGTTAATTCCCTCCTGAGCTTTATTCTGGTTATTCAATCATATCCAGAAACTATCCTGATTGCTCCTCTGACATAATTTAATTCCTCCACTCTGATGAAATCAGATAATAAAACTATCTATGCATGCCTAGATTTCTTCAAACACACAAGTAAATACAATTTCACTTACAAGAATTTTTTCATTACATTCAATTAAAAATACTGTACATACAAATTATGTTGATCCTCATTCCCATCTACTCAATCTAGAGCCTGGTCTTCTTTAAAAATGGCCTTCTCTCATCCCACTCTTTTCCCATAGGCTTAAAATCAAATATCCTCTATTCCTACTGAATATTACCTATCTAAAAATGGTCTCTGCCTAATGCCTTTAAGGCTAAAAAATATATACAAAAGGTTCTGCAACCGATTCTATTTCAGATCCTCAATCTTCTCAACCAAATCCTAAGAATCCTCTAAATCCACAAAATCGTCAACTAATTCCTAAGTTTAGGATTCAAAATCTCTATGATATCTCAACTAGCGTAAATCTCTCATGTTCTCCTACATTCGAGAACATTTACAAATATGCTTCACAATATTTTATTAAATATTATTCTAAATCTCTCACATAAATCACCCAAAACATTAAAATTACATTAATTAAATACTTAGGGAACCAATTCCCTTGAAAAGACCCCCTAGATTCTACTAAATGTACAAAATTTGGAACCATGATACTCATGCATAAAAAACTGGCAAGTTCACTGAAGGACTCGCAACTTCATCCCAAATGCTTCTTTATGTAGTTTCCTTTGAGGTATATCTATTGGGAGATATAGTAACAATAACTGGCAAAGAGAAGTGCTAAAAAAATTACAGTACCTATAGGATAAAAATGCACTCATGGTAAACATAAGTTAGCTCAAGAAAAACTACCCATAAAGCAAGATGAAGGAAACAACCACAAGTTTGAGAGGAATAGCTACACAATTCCTAGGCTGAAGGGAGAGTATGAGCTTAGGAACTACACATTGCGTAGTCTCAATAGGAAAGGGGTAAGATTGAGGCTTTAGATTGTGCAATGTCCAGTCTAATCCTAAGCAGACTAAGGGAGAGACTGTGCATTGTGTAGTCTTAGTGGCCAAGGGTGAGACTTGAGCCCTGGAACTGTGCAATGCACAGTTGGGCAAGCTAGGGACTACGCATTATGCAGTCTCATGGGCCAAGCATGAGGCTTGAGACTTAGAGTGGTGAAATGCATAATTGAAGAATGAAATTGTTGTCCAAGTTAAAGTAGATATGCCCAAGAAGAGGATGAATAAGTGACATATTTGACTGATAGTGCAAGAAAGAGTGTATATCTGACTAAGGGTAAGATATATCAGTGACAATAAAGTGTGAAACACCAACATGCAAAAGGTAAAACAAACATGTACAAGAAGGCGTCGTAGCGACGACAACTAGTGGGAAAAAACAAGAAGTTGATGCAACACTTGTAAAAAGTGAATGACGGACCGAATCAATATTGGTACAAGATAATATAATTTAAAGCACTAGTATCTATGAAAATAAATAGGAAAAATAACACTCATAGAAGCGAAATGGAAAAAATTGATAGACAAAACGACAAAAAGCGACACAAGCAAAACTTACCCGGAAAAGCGTCGCAAACTCAGCCAGAAGTTCCTTGATCTCCTTGAGAAGGCTAGAGCTCGAAGATCAAGTGTGAAAATGAGCTCTAGGTGCGTCTATTAAATATATCAAGGCAGGTTATGGTTTATGATGCACATGCCTAAAATCAAGGAAAAATCACCACTTGTATGAAAGTCATAATTTGTAGCTTAGTGGACTTAACCAGACATTAATTGGGAAACTCTTGTTTTTAAGAGATGCCAACTCTTCTTTTTCTAGAAACTTTTTTGTCATTGCAAAAGGATATTGTGCAATTCCTAGTCTCAAGGGCTTGGTAAACTCCTTCCCTTAGTGAATTGTATAATTTATGAGGGGAAGGATAGTTTTGCGTTGTTTCTGAGCTCAAGGATCGCCTACCTTCCAATATTGCACAGTTTCCAGAGGGAAGACTAGAAATGGTGCAACGTCAAAATTGGAGATGGTTTATGTTATAAAAGTTTAAGATCAAGGTCAAAAGAAGACATCAGAAGCACTGCATGGAAGGATAAGTATTTAAGATAGCATGAATACATTACGACAGAGAATGCTAGACTCCTGAAGATAGAAGGGAGGCTCCAAAATCAAAGACTAGAGATTTTTTATAGGGGGTTTGTAGTATTTACAACAATGGGCGACATGCTCGTAGAACTCCAACTCTTTGTATGGGTCTTATCCCATGTAAACTAGGTCTAACCTTTCAATAAGTGTTGTTAATTTCATTGATCACCATAGCTTCTTTATTTAACTTGAGTTAAATATATAGTTTCTACCATTTTCTTCATCAGTGGCACACTAAAAAAAGACAATTCAAACTTATATATTTAGATTGGGTATGAGGAGTATATGGATTCACAAGTGGAAAAAGATTATCAGTGTCTTGGTTTTCATCTCTGGTGTTGCTCCATTGCTAGCAGGCTTGGAAAATACCTCAACAGAGTCACTTGAGGGACACGATCATTTATCTTCTACCAGTGAGCTTGGATAGTTCCATGCTAGAGTTGCTTTATTCACCTCCCTGAACATTAATCCTTTCTCTTATTACATCCTTTCTTTAGCTTTTTTTAGTTTTCTTTATATTTTCTTATAGAAATTTGCATTGGAACTTATTAATTTTATAAGGAGGAAGCGGGATCCTGACTTATTGATAGTAGAAGAGGTTGTCTCTTTAGAGAAGGATATTTATACACCTATGAAATTCAGTTCAATTATTTAAGTTTCCTCCTCTCCTTACTCTACTCGAATGAGCTGACAAGGAAAAACCAAACAATCATAACAACCAATTAGTGTAGATGGTGTTAGTTATAGATTTAAACATCATAATTCCACAAAGGTTCTCTCTAAGAAAGAAGGTATTTTCCATGAAGGTGTCATTGACTAAACAATGAAAGGCTTGTGCAAGAGAAGGAATAAACATAAATCCATCCATTTATAGTCGCACAATATCCTCTTAAACTTCACCATGTTTGCTTTAGAAACCAAACACGATCTCATGTGGAAATTTATTACAAATGAATAGAAATAAAAGAGAAGAAGGAAACATATGGACAGAAAAAAAACTAAAAAAAATTAATCCTAATCCTAAAATAACCAAATCTAGGCCAAGATAATATAAAATGAAACTTCCAATGCAACCAACAAATAATTACCTAACCTCAGCGGGATATTAAAAACAAGAAGGATATTAAAAAATAACAACAGAAAAGAAAGATAAAATGTGAAAAGTTGTAACATTCGAAGGTTGAAAATGCATGCAGAAAATTATAACAAGAAATCATATACAAAAAATTATGTCGTTGCATTATGGCATTTGCACACATCACAACAAATGTCGTGTTGAAGGATTCGTCCAAACTTTCAAACTTGGAAAACATGAAGAAAGTGAAAATTGTATATTTCGCAAATGGGCTTTCCAGGTATGATCCCTCATGATTGTGTGATAGGATCGTGAAAAATAGGTAAAGGATGTAAAAAATATGAAATATATCGATTTTCAATTTGTGCGGTCAATGAAGGAGTATCCTGGTCATAATTGGGACTAGCATTAAGACTGTGAGAACCTGACATAACCATTAGCGTAGGCTGAAGTTCCTCAACATATTGCACTAGTTCGAAGACATTAGATGGTGATTCATAGAAAAACGGTGGCTTAGAACACTCAACAATAGAAAATACAATATCTTTATGAGATGCGTCGACAAATAGATCATGATAGCCATGATAAAAAATTCCATCATCAAAAACAAATTCATCCTCGTGAATTGATGAATCATAGAGAGGGGGATATTGAAAACAAGGAGTTTTACTCTCTGTTTCTTCAAATTGATCATATGATTGATAGGAGAGATCAAAAATAGAATATTTTTCCTCACCCCGTTCAAATGTAAAACCGACACTCCATGAGTCATGAGTGTTATTGGGATTAACATCGTGAGAAACCGATTCTTCAAAAGACACAACAGGTATGACAAAATCATGGAATATGTCAATATAATGGGGAAGAGGTGAGAGAGAAGAAACAAAATCATATTTCATAGAATATTCTTGTTTAAAAAAAAGTCCCACATGTAGTCATTATGAATGACATCGAAAGGATGCTAGTCAACACTAACTCCATCCTACATTTTATCCTCATGGGAACTAGACGAAGCAATTATGATAGGTGGATACAAAAACGAACAATTTGAAGGATCAAAGGAACCAACAGATGGAGGACGAGGTGAAATAAAATCAGTATTAAAATAAAAAATTGCATTTAAATTTTTAATATGTAGGGTAGGAGAATATGGTGGTATATTTACAGATTAATCCTCAAATTCTCCGACCTTAACTTGCATAAATGGAGCTGTTTGATGAGTGGAAGATGAAGAGTCCCTTGGAACAACAACTTCCTTCGTTGTATATTTGAGAGCTCCATAACACCTGTATGTTGGGAGACTTTCGAATTATTCATATTATGCTGGATTCAACAAAATATGCACAAGAAATTAAAACTTATCTTTCATAAAAATCCAATCAATGTCATCCTCATAAAATTCATAATACAAATGAATAAAGCAATCATGAAAATCATCGAGAGATTCATCATGTGCTTTTATAAGATGCATGATTTTCTTACAAACATATTTGTAATCATACATGTCAAAGGCATGATAGATCTCCTTGACAAGATGTTTGAAAGAGTGGACAAGATGTTTGAAAGAGTGGATCAAAGCAGTTGACAATGTGTAACACCATTCTTTAGCGCACACTTCGAATGTGAGGACGAACAACCTGCAAGCAGTATCCTCACAATGAATTTCATGATGAGTGCAGAATTCAAGAAAGCGAGTGGTGTGCTCGAGAATGGTTGTTCCAACCTCCCCATCAAACTTTAGATTTGAAAAGTCATGAATTATCCCCGGGCACACTTTTAAATTTGCAACTCTAGAAAAGCATGTCGAGGTTAAGATATGGGAAGAAGCCATTGAAAGATAAGGAAAGTTAAAACAAACTTCACAGGCTCATATTTTCATCTGGATCTCCTTCTAACGCGAGAAATGTTGACGGTGCTATACTCCCCAACATTCAGGGGATCTACCTGATATGAAGTACCAATTATACGTCACACCATTTGGAGTACGAGCCCCATCCGAGATATGGATCGGTTTTCAAGATAGTGGGTTTTAGTGGTATGGCTTGGTTGCGATAACACATGGAATTATGTACTCGTGAATTTGGTGAAATAAGTGTATAACCTTGCGAAGAGTCAAGTGTAATGTATGAGCGTTCTAACATAATGAGGATAAAATTAGTGAGCCCCTTGGAATCCTATAATAGTACGCAGCTTGAAAGGAACACATGAGCATAAAAGAAATCATAAGTTACCTGCAAAATAGTTCACTAAATAACCATTATTGAAATAAATAACAACACACATCCAACAAAAATCATACTAATGCAAATGAAATAGTTCAAAGTGTTAGTGTAAATGAAACAACATACATTGCAAACATAACAAGAATAGTCCTACTATATTCACAACATATGCATGAAAGTGTGCTAGCTCTGAACTTTTATTAAAGTGAAAGTCCTAAACATACATATGCAATTGACAAACCACTAGTACCAATAGTGGAACATGAAGCCAACACCTACTCCTCCACTGAAATATACTCCTTCTATGCTAAGGAGAAGTCAAGGCTCTCAACAAAACTACCAAGCTTCTGATCCTAAGCCAAAAGACCGACCAAAATCCCCTTACATGGCCCATGAGGGTATATTTATAACAGGAGGAGTGATTATTCATCTCCTTTTGTAACTCTTTGTCTTCCCTCATGAAATTTTGACATATTTACATAATGAATCTTTATATTCCAAAATTAAGACTTGGACTTCCACTTACAAACATGTTTAAATACAAAATTACATGTACCCATATAAGGAGAAATTGGGTAGAGAAAACTAGACAGCCTAATAAGACAAATGACATGTCAAGCTTGAGTTTGGGGAAACTCTAGCTCAACCACCTCAACATGTATCTTATCGGTAACATAGTGATTCCAAACTTTGTAATGCACGACGAATTCCCCAAACTGTGAAATGGGGTCAAGTTGGAAGGGAATTCTAGCCTCCATTGCATTTGGGTACACTTCTTTGGAACCAGTTTGAGTTTCCTTCTTCAGCAAGAGAAACATGGTATTGATCTGGATAGGGCCACCAATGTACTTCTGCATATTACGTCTATTCACCTCAAGATCTTCTTTGGTAGCTATCTGTCTGAGTTGTACCAAGTATTATTCAAATGTTGTAAAAGAAAACAATTTCTCGTACTATTGATCTTATCCGCCAAAATACTTCAAAATTTAACTGATCAAAGAAAATTAGCATCCATTTTTGGATATCAAACATCCAAAACCTGCAAAATAGGATTTGCAGGTTAAATTTCACTTGCAATACTAGTCTTCCAAGAGTTTAAAATCGTTGGTTTCTACTTGTTGTAGAAATTTGATAACCCACTTCGGTTTTCAATTTCTCCTTATTTCTCCCACATAATTAAATGCCCATTCCCATAACCATACATTCAACAAGCTTTTCTAAAAACACTAATTTTGGAAATTTCAAAATGCCAAAAATTGCAGAAATAAAAACACAGAAATATTTTTAGCCACACAGAAATTTGACACGCTGATTTTTGGTCAATATGACCCTGGAAAAACCCCCTACAACTCTTAGGGAAAACCAATTCAAAAGCTTCTCTTTATTTCTAAATATGTTTTTATAGTGAACAGAAAAAACACAGTAGAAATTATAGCAACCTCACAAATGTACTTATCTCGAAAATCGTGCACAACTCCACCTCGATTTTCGTGCCAATGCAAAACAGAAATTTACAGAAAAATGTGAAGCATTAAATGTTGTACGGATATATGACCTCCTCGAAAACAGCGTTGTACGGCTACCTCAATTTCTGTGTTGTACAATTGCCTTGAAATTGTTGTACGACCTCAATTTCTGTGTTGTTTCTCTATTGTACAAAAATATAGAAAAAAATGCATCAAACTGCTATACGACCTCCTTGGGAATCATGCCAATATAGTAGCAATAAATGTTGTTCTCCTCTCCTCGATTTTCGTGCCCTCTTGCCTTGAAAACCGTGCTTTGTCCTTGTTTTATGGATTTGCTGAATCTCCTTGCTGTTGTCCTCTTCCTCTCACTGCTCAGAAATGTCTCCTTTTCTTTCTCTTCTCCTCTCTCAATCTGCTCATGAAAGACTGCATGATCTTTTCCCACTTTTCCTCCTTTAAACTAACCCTAAGTGACTTTTGGGGAATCCCTAAATCCAATGGCTAAGATAGCTTTAGATCTAGGGTTGAGATTAAATGTGCATTTAAATCTCACTTTCTATTTTTTAATTCACCCCAATTTGATAAAGACCCTCTTAGTCATTTATTTCCAAAGTCAATTTTCACTTTCTAATTTCACATTGACTTTATCAAAGTCACTTTAAAATTAGACTTAGTAACTTTATTGCTTAAAGTCACTTTAAAATTAGACTTAGTAACTTTATTGCTTAAAGTCACTTTTAAATTAGATTTGACTTTATAACTTATAAAGTCACTTTAGGAGGAAAAGTTAAATTTTTTTGGACAATTTTCCCTAGGCTAAAGATCAAAGCCTTAGGAAAGCACCCGTCCTCTAGTAACCAAATTTCAACACTTGTTTAGTTAGAGTTCAGAGTTAAAAATTCCACCAAGAAATGTGACATTGCCGGACTCCTTCTTCCTACCCTACTGGTCGATGGGCCCAACTAAGGTTGGGGTCAAAACTCTTTTACCCCGCAAAAATTTGTAAGCTCTTGACTACTCTGACTAAGTTGGGCCAATTGTTTGAAACCCCTTTATAAATAAAGGTCTTTTAAAATTACAAGCTAGAGTTAATATATATATATATATATATATATATATATATATATATAGATATATAATAACATAAATTTATAATTTAAATCAATCTCATTTTTAAAAACAACATCTAAAAACCAATATGTTTATTAATTAAACTCATGATAATTTTATATTTAATTTTAATGAAATAATTTAAGATAGATATTTATAATTATTAAATAATATCATAACTATATATTTTAAATTAAATACATATCTAAATAAATGAATAAATGAATTAATATTTTTTAAGATTATTGTATATTTAAATGAATTGTTTTTTTAATTAACTTTAAAAAATCAAAATTGTTGGCTTAGATAGATTCTTTTTGGGAATGTATGAGGGATCCCAAATTAAAATGGATTCTCTTTTTTTGAAATATTTGAGGGATCCCAAATTAAAATGGATTTATTGTATTAAGAAGATTAATAATTTACAAATTAATATAATGCATATATATTTAGCATATCAATATTATATTAAAAATATAAAAAATAATATTTGCATTAAAAAATAAATAAAAAATACATGTGTTGCAGTAAAAAAATATAAATATGATTGAAAGTAAATTTAAATTTATTTTTTGAGTTAGTAATAGAAATACAATATATTGTTAATTTCACTATATGTCAATAACAATAATAACAAAGATTTGGTTTTGATTATGAATTAGTCATAGAAAAAAAAGTTAATTTGTAAAAGAAAAGTAATAGAAATTTAATTGTTTTTATAAATTACTATTTAGGAAGTGAGTATTGAGAAACATTATTCATCCTTAAAGAATCCATAATTCAAGAAATGTACACATTATTTAAAATCATTATATCTATTTTCAGTAAAACTTGACAAATTTAATAAAAAATATTGAATTATAAACAATTTATTATTTACATTTCAATTTAACATTATAATGGGTAGTAAAAGCTAAAGAAAATTGAAATTTTAAATTGATACATTAACAATTTTAATAATAATTTTATACTTTCAATAAATAAAGATAAAAAAATCGCTTGTTATTATTCTCTTCGATAGCTTTCAAGGTTCAACAATTAAATTAAGTATCAAGAAATAACAATGCTTCAATAATAATACCTCCACACTCTACACATTGTATCAATGTTTAAATACAGTTAACTAATAACAAATCATTCTGCAAAGTTTTGTTAAAAGATTGGGGTTGGATTCTCTATTTTATCGGCTATGCAAGCCAAACAATTAATCAAAATTTTATTTTCCTTTTCTAGAGTTGTAAAGCCATTGTTATTCCAATTTCCGTCAAACCTATCATAAAGCGGAGGTCGAGTGGTCTATTTTAATGGACATAGTGTTAAATGACAATAAGATAAAATACACATAGACGTGCAGAATGCATTGCCTCAGTGATGAACACTACTACAGGAAGCATAACAGAAAATATATGTAAATCAAAATCTATTTAAATTGAAAACCGAAATATATTGAACAACGTGGACAACACAAACTCCGCTAAATTTGACCGAAAAACACCGAAAAACACTATGAATTCCAATGAATCCACTATATCAAAAAGCATGAATTCCATGGTAATGAATAACAAAGTTTCTACTCAATCATGCAACATAATTTCCACCCAATCTAAAAACAAGAATTCCATCAAATTGAAGTAACAAAAAGTGATCAACCTGTTTGATTACCCATCGAACAATGATGAAATCAACGGACTCAATAAAGGACAAAATTTTGTTGTAGCTCCCAATCTTTATCAGCACCTAGAGCTTAACGCCAGCCATATAATCACTAAGCCAATAAAAGGGCAGCAAAGCCGGTAGGATTTTTTTTTTTTTTTTAAATGTTTATTTAGCAAGTAACTAAGTTGTTGATGATGTTGTCTACCAATTATTGTATGTTATTTTCAGCAGTCAGCATAGTCTCCACCTCTACACTCTGCGTAGTCCTGCCTCCCCACTTTGCATAGTCCCTTGTCATACAAATTGAAAACAAGATGAAATGTCCACATCAGCATCATGAATTACAAGATGAAGTGTCCACATCAACATCATTGAAATTTTTAGTTTTTATGGCTGTTGGGTTTTCCTCTCGCTATTGTTCCTTCACTAATGACAACAATCCACATGATACATCTTAGCGAGCCCACCCCTTATCCATGTGAGTAATAATCCACGCTTTTGCAAATAAAGGTTATTTCAATGGGTTTCTTATAGGGCCTCGCTCAATGTTATTCCTAGCCTTTGTTAATGTGGAGTATTTGTTAAAGATAATTGAAAGATTATTCCCTATAAATTACACACCTATATTCCCCTACATAAAGGACATCATGATAAAATGTGATGTTTGAATTGATAAATAAAAAACCCACTGGTTAGCTCTACGAAAGAGAGTCTGAACCAGAAGAGTCTGGCTCTGCAGAACGCTCTACACTATCAATACAATTCAATCAATATATAACACACATGGATATAGGGAAGTTAGAATCATACTCTAAGAAATAGAAACTGACTCCTATCTTTAGGTTTCGTGAGCCAACTCTCACTAATATATGATTCTCCATTATCTTCAACACTCCCCCTAAATGGAGAAAGGGTTCAAAAATATGCCTAACATCTCCCTAAACATTTTAAACTTAATTTTTCCAAGAGGCTTACTGAAAATGTCAGCAACATTATCACATGTTTTACAGTATACAAGATAGATTTCTTTTGATTAAACTTTCTCCTTGACAAAGTGGAATTGTGTATCAATGTGTTTAGTGTTCTTATGAAACACCAGATTATTAGCAAGTTTTATTGAGCTCTGGTTGTCACATCTGATTGTTATTGCATCTTTCTATTCTTCCCCAACATCCTGGAGAAGCCTCCGCAACCAAACTTCCTCACATGTTGCTGCTGTTGGAAATACTGAGAGAGGGGGTGAATCAGTATTCCTTTCAATTAGTATTATTATTAATCTTTCAAAGAATTATTTAATCTTCACTTATTATCAATGTTTGTACAATGATAGCATTAAACAAAAAGAACACAAATGCACACAGTTTTTAAGGTGTAAACCCTCTTCGGGACAAAAACCACCTGAATGTTTTTCTAATAATTCTTTAATATTCAATTCCAATTGAAAATAAAACTCCAACTAACTAGAATCTAGAAAAATATTCTTCTCCAACTCCCACTGTATGGATGATCCAACGCCCGAGATTCTTCAGTGTTCAACTGAACGGATGCCCCAACACCCAATGAGCTAAAACTCACCCTAGCACCACCCTACCACCCTATAGAAGAATAAAAGAAAAATGGACTCTCGTACTAGGTAAAATGGTCCACTTTACAATGATATAGAATGATGTAGAAGAAGAAGACACACTAGACCATAACCCCAACTATGAAACAACCACCTAATTATGATCCTAGGCCTCCTGAAACTGCTTCTTCAACTCTTGGCAGATAGACACTTGTACAATTTTTACAATGACACATTTACAATGACTTAGTACAATGATACCTTTACAATGACTGTATTTAGTGTTGCCCACTTGAAGACTTCATGTGGTGAACTTCTTGCTTCTCTTCTGCACCTTAACTGCTGCTCTTGTCATGATACCCTCTGCTGCACCTTGCTTTGCTTTTCTGCCCTAGAAAGTCTTTTCCTTTGCAGCCGTTGACAACACATGATCTAGCTTTTTCTTTCCTTCTAGGAGCTCGATATTGAATCTGGTGTATCTATGTTATTTCAGATCCTCAATATGTGATTTTCAACGTTGTAGTATTCCTCTGAGTCTTCTTTCCAATGCCATAGGTCTGACCCAATTTGGATTCTTCAAGTGAGAGTTATTACCAATCTCTCACAATGCCCTAATTATGGACTGGTTCAGTAAAGCAAACTTGAATGGTCTGCCACATGTCACTGTTTCCTTATTCGGCTTTGAAATTGATAAAGAAAAAACTAAATTCCGTGCACTATCTAACAATTTTTACATAATTCCAATCTGATACTCAGAGAGAGAGTTATGATGATTTTCCCAAGGTCACTTCTTTGAGATGAAGTTGAGGAGCCTACAAAAACACTGACTTGCATAGATCATATCTTTGAAAATATTGTGCACCTTGATCTGAAATTTTTATAGGAGCTTCCTAAGGATTTCAGCTTTGTCTCATAAACATTTTATCTTCTAAACCTTCGTAGAAAAAAGTGATAGCGAAAGTTCCACGATGACCTATTTCAAGTAATGAAATCCCTATATGAGGAGGATATGAAGATCAAAATTTATATAAATGCTTAGGTTGAGAAGGTCTTCAAAAAGTGAACATGGGAGGGGTTTTAGGAGCTTAAAAATTATTAATTATTGACTTTTCAATGACCCATGCCACAACCCCATGGGGTTTTAGCCCACTAATTGGGGTTACAAACTTCAAACATGAATATCTCTCAAACCGTGAAGAATTACATGGTGTGCCATATATCAATAGAAACATCTCGACAAGTAGAAACCATCAAAAATATTCTTGACCCAGAATATAGTAATTTGGTAGG